>ML685839.1:2513193-2584737 GCA_007922175.1 Pelusios castaneus
AAACAATTATTTGATCCCCCCCCCAGTTCCAACTACCCTCTCTTTTATTCCTGCTGTTACAGCCCCAGCATCCCCCAAGTTCCATCCCTTCCCCCAGGTTTCCCTCAGTTTCACTTACCTGTGGGCTTTGGTCACCTTCCTCCTTCACACCTAGTTTAAAGCCCTCCTCACCAGGTTAGCCAGTCTGCTTCCAAATACGCTCTTCCCCTTCCTGGATAGGTGGAGTCCATCTCTGCCTAGCAGTCCTTCTTCCTGAAACAGCATCCCATGGTCGAGCAAGCCAAAGCCCTCCCGGTAACACCATCTCCGCAGCCAGGCATTCACCTCCAGGATGCATCTGTCTCTGCTCGGGCCCCTACCCTTGACCGGAAGGATCGAGGAGAACACCACCTGTGCACCGAACCAGCCCTTAGTTAATCCACCTCCCCAAGAGGTGGTAGCTATGACGGCAGGAGACGCTTTAAGTGTAGACTAGCCCTAAGTTTAGACCAAGCGCTTTGAGAGATGTGATCAGCCCCATTCATCTCAGTGGGGCATTAAGTTGTCATTTTTAGGCATCAGCCTTAAGTGTCAGCATGAGTGATGACCCACAAGTGGAAACATTTGTAAAGTTTATGGAAAATATGTCCCCTTTTTTGCATCAAAATTTCAGAATCTGAACATTTCCAAGCAGCTGTAATCAGTGTTTTAAACTATTGCCTTTTTGAGGATTTTGGCAGAAATATCCCTCTAGTGTGTTTACCCCATAGTTCCAAAATGCCTCCAGATGAGAAAGGCTTCAGCTACTAAAATGTCCAGCTTCTCCCCTGATAACTGTTATGATGCAGCTAGGTGTCATCTATACAAAAACTTGTAATATACTAAAAAAGCAGGGATTTTATATCAGTATAAATACCACAGGGACTTATGGGCTGAGTGTATTAATTATCTTCATATATAATTCATTGGAAGCCTCAATATTTTAAGTTTGCTCAAGTTGTCATATAATTTCCACTGTGTGGCCACAGGAATCCAAGAATCTTGCTGTAGAAGTTGGGCCTGGCATGCTAGTGAGTACACTGGACCTCAGCCATGTGCATAGGACACTCAGCTTCTCCCTTGGTCTTATTCTTACGCAGACATGCTTACAGGGACTAAAATGCTGGTGATGTGCTCAGCAGGTGTACATCAGCTTTGCTTCACAAAGAGAACACAAAGAGCTGTACTAGCTGAAAATCAGCCCGCAGAGTTTTAGTGTGTTGGAAATTTACTTAAGCATTCCCTTATTGCTCAACTAAAGCCCTCGCTCTGATTTCCTTGGGAGTAGCAACTTAGAGATAGGCACAAACCTGAACAACAAATGAAGAACGCCACTAATATACCATGTGGACTTCTGTTTCAGTGTCTGTATGTCTGAAATATTCACATTTCCTAGCTCAAACTCTTTCCATCTGTCAGAAGTTGTTGTGCTCTTTCTTTGCCAAGAATCATCCTGCCACTCACTTCTTCAGCTAAGATTCCACATTTCTACCCTACCCACAAGTTTAGCCAGCCTCACATCTCCTATATGGGAAATATTTCATTGATTCACTAAGAGCTGGTATAGACAGGGAAATAATTAATTCCACTGCAGCTGTGCCAGTCAATTTCTCTGTGTAGATAAACCCGTAGGCAAGTCTTCGTGTCTAATCCCTGCCCCAGCTGCAGAAACCTTTTGATCAGGACACATGGTCAGTTTTATTCCTCTTCTAGTGCAAGAAGAATCCCAGTTCCATCCATTATGTGCAAGGCATTTGGCCATTTCAACTTCAGAATGATTCTGATATGTAGAGATTCAGCCTATCAGCCAAGACTGTTGCTCAGCCAAGCCACACCACTATCACACTCCACAGCATGCAAGCCTGACTTCTCCCTTCTTCTGACTACAAACCTGAAAAATCCAAATAATGGATGGCTTCAAGCCACAGTATAAATGTGAAGCTGAATGTGAGTACACTTACCCATCTTTGGTAGGTGCCCCTATCTGGTGCAGAGCTTCATGTTCTTGTTCTAGTTAGAGTTGTATGATGTAAAGACGTTGATGCACTTGGATGACTCTGGAATTTTCCCTGATGGATACAAGAGATTCAATTCTATACTTTATTCCTTTCATCAGTCAAGCCACAGATGCTGCTTTTATCATCTTCTTAAAACTATCAGTCAAAGATGACTCCCACCACAGTTTCCATAGCTCTCTCTCCTCTCTCTTTTGGTTGTTACTGATGCTATCTCCTCCCTTCAAATCAGCACAGTGGACGTGCTGGGTATAGGGCAGTCGAAACTTGCGTATCTACATTTGACTGCAGTTGAAAATGGCGGGCAGTGTAGAGCTGTCCTAAATTGCTTCCCTGGGCTACTTCTGACCTGTAGATTCCTTTAGTTTGGAGCATGGCCCTAAGTCCAAACCGTCAATCACCTCATAACAAAAGAGTCCAAAGAAGCAAGGCCATGCCACACCTTCAGCCCTCAAAAGATGTTTTGGTTATAGAAAGCTCTGCCAGGGGCCTTACCTGCTCTGTGGTCTCTTCTCAGGCACACTCTTCTGCCTGGCTTCTGGGAGAAGGGTTCCTCTCTTATGTAGTTTTTCTGACGCCATTTGCCTGGGCTTCTGAGCTTCTTTTAACTCACTTCTTCATGCAGAGCACACTTGATAGGCCTGCAGGAGCCAGGCTACCTATGCCCTGTATTCCCTTTTAATCTCTGCAAGCCCAGTGGGGGATTTGTGAACGCTATTACAATGCCTGACATGCATTTTACTCCATTAAAATATACATCAACAGCATGAATTCTGTATTAGTGTCCCAACTGAAAACTCAACACATAATGGCAGTTGTAGTGGGTTAGACCAGTATTGTCCTGATTTATTTCATGTCAATAGACAGGTTGTGATAGACACCTTTTTTTTTCTGCTTTTTAGTAAAGTTTTCTACTCATTAGGTAAAATTTACCCCTGAGCCTATGAAACACTTAATCTCTCATCTCTGCTAGTGCAAATGAGCAGACCTCCCTGGAAGTCAATAGAGCTGAGCTGTTTTATCACAGCGGAAGTGAGGTCTAAGATAATGCATATATTCAGGCTAGTCCTGTGTACAGGGAAGCATTTCATTCTTTGATTTTCCCTTTTAGTGCCCATTTTGTTACACAGATACATTAGCTCAATTTTCCTTGTTTACCAAAAAAACCCAAAAAACAAACAAACAAAAACCCAATCCTTCTAACATACCTAAGAATTTACTGGCTCATTCCAGCAAACATGCCATGTTGTTCACTCTCTGTATGTAGCCATTAGCGCAAGGGAGAGGACACGATGAAAAAGGGTTTCCCCATTCTGACATCTTTCATTCATATAAGTGCTAAAAATGCTGTCACAGTTTTGTTTATTTCTATGAATACAAATCAGTGCAGAGAAGGGTCACAGAGGAAGAGAACAGAAATAATAAATTTAGCTTGGTACAATAACTTAGAACCAAATGCCATAAAGTTTGAGGACAATCAGATCTGGATTTGGATCCAAACATCATGATCCAGGCCTGCCTAAATGTTTTAACTCTCAGAAAAAGCAAAGACAAAAAGACCGTTTAACAAAAGAAGTCCAATATATTGAAGAGTGTCAGTTACTCCCATAAACTTAAGAAAAACTGAAGATGGTCTAACCCCATTCAGGTGCTGCTTTGATCTCTTGGTATTTCTGGGAACATAAATCACCAACTCTTTCTTACCTTCCACAGAAACATCAGAGAATAAGTCAAGATGGCTTTCCACTGACCCTCCCACACACGTTAGGTACAATTGGCTCTTTGCCAGCCTCAAGAAATATTAGGTAATTTCAACCATGTGATGAAACCCAATCAACCTTGTTGAAAGGTTAAAAATGCACCATGAAAAGCTGCACAAAAACTCTGGCCATCCTTTGTATTAAACTTCCATTAATAAATTATAAATATAAATGATTAGCGATTAATAGATGGCATAAGGAGAGCCGGTCAGAAAATCAATTTTGTTCTGTGGGAAATGCCAAAATTTTGAAAATTATCATTCTGAACCAGACTGAACCCAAAATTTCTCCTGGAATGGAAATGGAAAATATTTCATTTTGGTTTGGTAAAAACATTAATATAATGTCATATTTTAATATACTATAAAACAAAGGCAAATAAAAATGACAGGATAAGCAGTATTTTTTACCTTAATGTAATGTTTTGACATTATAAAAACAGAATAAAGATGGAAATATTTTTCTTCAACATTTTGCCAGCAAATGTTTAGTCAAAAATCTACTTTCCCACAAAACACCTGGATTTAAATGAAATTGCATTTTCCAAGGTACAAGTTCAGTTATTTGACCAGCTTTAGTTATAAATATGAATTAGACATGAGTAGTGATGTGTTATAGATGGCTATACCAGCCTATTGACCTCTGTTGGACTTTATAACAGTCTGTTAACCATTTATTAACTATCTATTATCCATTTATAAATGAAACTTTAATATCTTATGGCAGCCAGATAGTTAAAAGAAAAAGTCAGCTACCTTCAATGAAATTTTTGAATATGTGATAAAATTTCCCTGGAATTTCTTTATTTTCATGGAAGACCCATGGGATTTAAAGAGGAAATGCCAAGTATTTTAAAACACAGCTTTAGACACAATAATTTGGGAGTTCTTAACATAGTAACTTCTTAAAAATAAGGTCTTCCTCAGCTTACGAATTTTAGAAAATGATAGATATATTTCAGCTAAAGTGGCTAAAGCATTTAAATAGAATGCTTTTCGCTCATAGTGGTAAATATTTCTGTTATATTACAATGATCCTTGTAAGACACAGTATATTCAGTCCTTGGAATAAGCCTGAGAAGGTAGGCCTTGCAGAAACAGCAGGCAAAGACTGACTGAACAAAGGGGAGTATCATCAAAACTGGTTTAAATACTGGTGAACTCAAAATGGCATATCAGAGAGATGTAGAGAGAGCAGACAAAGTAAAACCTAAAGGAACTACTATAGTTAAATGGTGCACTAAAATTCTCCAAGGCTAAATTTAACCTTCCAACACCATGAGGAAAGATATGATTAGTAGGAAAGGGAGTTTCTGGGCTCAGTTTAAGGCACAAGTAGGTGTGGTCAGGTAAGATAATTTAGAAGTTAATCATGTAGCCTGCAAATTATTGCATTGCCTGCAGCTTTAAATACTTACGCTTTTAGCACCCAAAGCAAATCAGCAGCACAAAGTGGAGCAGGATCTGTGCTGTTAATGTAGGATCTGCTCATTTTTCACATGATCTTGCAAATCCCCAAGCCTTTGATATAACAAAGTATTTAAGCACATTCTTAACTTTAAGGTCCCATTCATCTCAATGGACACTTACACTCACACAGCAAAGCAAAGGCCATGTTGAAGTCCTTTGTTAAACGGGGGCCAGAACACTCAGTGCCTAGACAGACCAAGACCCCCATTGCTGTGAAAAAAATCAAGTTCCAACTCAGTCTGACAATTCTCGGGACAGGACAAGTGTTTCCCTGAAGCACTCCAACCGTACATTTATTGTTCCTGTGGAAGGTCAAGGCACTGCATTTTCCAGCCTCAAATAAGGGAAGTGCCTAAGCAGCAATGTTCTCATTTAAAGTATGAACTTACTGTCCCATCTTTCTACCCAGTTTGGGTTTGGTTTTTTTTCATATATTGTTGGACCGATTGGGAGATGGTGCTGATAATCTTTGAAGTGCAGTTGATGTGTCACATCTGCTTTTGACTCTTCATTTATTAATAGGATTAATTTGTAAAAGGCGACTGATTGCAGCTCAAAAATAGACAGGTTTAGCTTAACCTGGATTTCCTCATTCATTTCTGAGTTGTGCAACTGAAACCAAGAAAACATGCCAGATATTGTGGCATGCAAGGCGCTATTGTCTGGTTTGCTCACAGATGTTGCTGGGGGAAGGGTTGGGGACCATCTCAAAGACTTCCTGTAATAGGATTTGTATTTAAAGAGGTGCACTACGCATTCTGGGGCAGCACCATTGTAATTTCATTCCTGTTGTATAGAATTGCTCACATACTATTCTCTAAATAATGTATTTCATGAATAATGCATTATTTGTTAAGCCCATTGAAGTGAATTGGAGTCTTTCCATTGACTACAATGGGATTTGGATCAGACCCTAAGGGCCCAATTCGGCTACTTTTACTTATCCCAAGAGGTGCCTTATTTTGTGGGTAGTCCCACTGATATTTTCAGCATAGCTTCTGCCATGTAAGCCTCTATTTTTTCTCCCCCATTTCTCCTACATTTAGCACTATACCTCTGCAGCAGTAAGGGAAGAGCATGGGCTTCATGCCAGTGAGAAGGAACTGTGCTTCAACTAGAGCCAGTATAGCCAAGAGTTCACGTATAGATGCTGGACAATTGAGGAGCTTTCTTGTGGCCTACATTTGCAAGGCCTCTTGTCATTCCACCTGCATCTTACCCCTGCCTGCAGTCTTGCATACTTTAATAGCTCTCCCAACCATCATTTATGCAAGGCAAGAGAGTCATGCAGAGTTCTGTGAGCTTCCTATTACACCCACCCACTGCGATTATTCCTGCATTTTCTAGACCCTTCCTCTAATCCTTTTCAAAATGTTTAGCTCATACATCTCCCCTTGCGAATTGATCCATGGACCAACCCGCTCTTCCTCACCTGCCCAAACTTAAGCCTTTTTTGGAAAACAAGCCTTCACTCTGGCTAAGTGCAGAGGACTGTTCAAGGATCTCTGGTTCCTCTGGTCCACTATTTTTCATGGTAGAGAATTTACTGCACGCCCCTGCCACAGAGGAACTTTCTACAATAAGAAAAAAGTTCATCTGGGCAGGAGACAGAGCTTTCTCAGGTGCTGACCCAAGGCTGTGGAATGGTTTCCTACAGGAGCTAAGGACCTTATCACCTTCGAACTCCGTCTGCCAAGTGCATTTCTTTGAGCTTGCCTTCTCTAACAAACATCTAGCAGTGTGTGTGCATGTCTGTGTGTACAATTAGCTAGATATAGGTATAAAAAACAGAGCTATAAACATTTCAAAAGAGAATGTTGCACACACTTCTCACAGGGACAGGATGAATGAACAAACACACAACAGATGTTAGTCATGTTGCTGAATGCACTCCTGGAAGGAGCTTGGATACCACAGTGATGAGCATGGTGCAGAAACATATACAGAAAAGATCAGAACGTCAACTAGTCAATGAATTGAGTTTGGCTAGGATTATTAAAGGCCTTTCAATAACGTCAAAATTTTGGCAAGCATAAGTCTCCTCTATCCAAGTTCAATAAAATGTGATTGTTCTACAGAAACATCCCTTTTCTGTTTTGGCAAAATAGTTTACAAGGATAGGCATTAGTAACATTTGGGTTTAACAATGAATATAATCTGAACAGCATTAGCTCAACCCTTCAGGTCCATAGAATTCTGTGTTTAGACCTTCTATTATGCACTAAGTCAGTGGTTCTCAACCACTGTGTTGGGACACATTACGGTGTCACCACACAGCAGTAAGTATGTCACGGAGAGCTGGGGAGATGTCTGGATTTGGCCTAGAGGAGCGGGCTCGTGTGTCTTGTAGAGTTGCAATATGCTGCCACGTGTGTTGCAACCCGCAAAAGGCTGAGAACCACTGCACTAAGTAACTTGATCCCATGTTGGTTTTGTTACGTTGTTGAGACCTGTGCTTTAGCTGATTCCTAGAAAAATATTTTTCCATTTCAAATTCCGTGGAGTGAAAAGAATTGATTTGGGAATGAGTGAAAATTCTCATTTGTCCAATTAAAGGATAATGAACTGATAATATACCATTCTCTGTTATCATATTTTGGATTACAATTTTTAGATCTTGATTTTGAGAAGCAATATGGCTTACAAACATATTTCATGGATTTACTGTCTTGCAAGTTCTTCTCTACTTAACCTGGGAAGCCGGAGTAGTTGATCTAAAAGGAACATTCTCGCCAACCACCTGTGATTTTATTAATATAAACATTTCCAACAGTATTCCCACATTCTTTTGTAATATTGCAGTGTTTCTTTGTTTAGATTTAGATTGTCAAATAATGTTGTATTTCCTTTCACTGAGAAAGAATTCTAATTGATGCTTTAGGAAAATGGATATCCATTCCTGACTGATGTTACTGTAATACAAATAATAAATAGTATTAGTAATCATAATGGGCATGGATTTTTTGGTAAAATCTCAGAGGGTACATCTACACTGGAGCTTTAAGTCGACTTACGGAGAGTTAAGTTGACCTACAGACTCCTGCATCCACATTGGGCTTGTATTAAGTCAACTTAAACGCTTCCTTAAGTCGATTTAATAACACCACCTCTTACAGTCGACTGAATGCTTAAGTCGACCTTATTAAGTTGACTTAAGCCAGTGTAGGTGGGGAAAGCCCTTAAGTCAACCTAATTGGCTTCCAGGCCCCCTCCCAGCTACCCACAATGCACCACTCCTCCGTCGACCTATCACCTGCCAGTGTGGACGCAGGCAGTCAACAGGAGTTTTCAATGTGGACTCTCTAAGTCAACTTAACAAAGTTGACTTTAGGTAGACTTAACAGAGCCTCCAGTGTAAACATATCCTCAGAGTTTTGGTACTGTGAATTTCCCATCAGGAGTGCAATTTATGCATAAAACTGAAAAATATCACAATAAAACAAATCAGTTTGCAACATCTCAGCACAGGTAATACAAGTCTTCTACTTTGGTTGATATATCTGCTTCTGCTTTGGTTGAGATAGGCAGGCAGGCAGATGTCATTTCCTATTTAGGAGCAAATTCCCATGTCCTATATAAATTCTTTAAGCTGAATACCAAGTTCTTTAGTATCCCAAAGGCTGGGTCATGATTGAGTTAGCAGAAGGGGCCTGCAAGTTATTATTATACTGAACATCTAATAATTAACTATCTTTAGGGCAAATTTAAGGTTTTCTCACCTGCCGGGTGGAAAGAGAAGAAGAGACAGCCATATTTGTGTGGGCATATTGATGATGCTGTAGCAAATCAGAGTGCAGGGATTTGCATTTATACACTCAGATCCTCAGCTGGTGTAAAATGGTGCAGATCCAAAAACTAGAGTGGAACTATGCCCATTTACATGAGGTGAGGATATGGCATCTTATACTACACTTGTTACAGAAACTTCTGGTTGCCAATGATGGTATTTGTAGGCCCTGTCTACATTCATATTCACATGGAGACTCTTCGGCTACTGTGTAATTCATGATGTACTCCCCCTATTTTATATTCTCTTCCTCACTTATATTTGTTTATCAAGCCAGAATTAAACTATGAAGGCTGGTAAAAATGTTCCTGTAAACAATTTTGGGTGGGAAAATTGGGTTTTTCCTTAAATGAAAATTCTCACAGAAAGCATCCCCTTTCCTCTAAAATTTTTACTTTTGAGTCAAAAACCCAAAAGGCCCCCAACTGAATTTTTTTGAAGATTTTATATAAAAAGTTGGGATTAACCACTAAAAATTTCAATGAAAATCAAACAAAGCAAGAAATTCATTTTTAATGAATTTTTTTACCAAGAAAAAAGAAAAAGTTTTTTCTCTCACCAGCTCTAGTAACCGTGTCCAAGTTTTATAAGCAGCATCCCAAGTTACTGGAACCCAGAGTTTCACTAGTAGGCATTCCACGACACTCTATAGGATTATTTCTCTGCTCATCACTGCTTTGTCTCTCACTCCACAAGCTGGTGGCAGTGAGGAGTGCCAATATACAGATGAAGAATCTTAACAGGAATCCCTCCGGCTGATTGTGAGGCAGCGTTAAAAGGTTCCCTAGGGAAGCCTGTCCAATACAAGTGGCAGAAAGAGGCTGCAAGAATGGGAAGGGTGAATTGGAAGGAAAGGGTTGCTCCAAAGCTCGGAGGATATGTCCACATTGCAAAACAAAACCCAAAAAGTGTCCCAGAGCCTGGGTCAACTGATTCAGATTTGCAAGGCTCATTCTTTGAGGCTAAAAATAGTAACATAGATGTTGTTGTTTGGGGTGGAGCTTGGGCCCTGAAACCCAGCAAAAGGGGATGGGTCTTGGAGCCTAAGTGACAATGTCTACTCCACTATTTTTAGCTCCGTAGCGTGGTCCCTGTGAACCCAAGTCCATTGATCCAGCCTTTGAGAGTTGCAGTCAAAGGGTTTATTTTTCAGGGGAGATGTATCCTCAGGGTTTCTTGGTACCTGTGAGACTGAGTAGCTGTGTTAATAAAGGAAAATAGGGGTGAGAATAAGATTAAGGTGAAGTCAATGGGTAAAGCCAATGATAAATGCACCTGATATTCCATCCTGGGAATCCATGAAACACCTAAGGTGAAATCTTGGCCCCTTTATTTATGGCAAAACTTCCATTGACTTCATTGTGGCAGGATTTCATCCTGATGTTTGCTTGGCCATTTGCTGTAAATGGCTTTACCTTTCTTACTTAAGGATAATTTGTCAAAGTTAGCTAAGTATCTTTTTTTCTTAGTTAGCCAGGATTTCCTGGGTAGGACTTACTCTGTGATGAACAAAGAGAATCTAAAATTAGAAAGCTAGGCTAACCATACAGAACTCAGGATGAAAAGAGGTGAAGACTGCAGTGCTAAAATTGTGGTTTAGCACATTTTCAAAAAAACAATACCTCTGGTACTTCAGCAATAAAGCTAACATGGTTATGAAGGCAAGTGACTACAGACTTTCCAAGATTAAGGATTAAGGTTTTAGGCTAAGCAGTCCTTCTGGATAGAAAGGAGGGACAATTAAACATCAGAAGGAAGAAAATTAACTATTTCTGTTTCTGTTATGACCGATAGGTAAATTGGAGAATGACTGTTAGCTATTTTGCAGTTGGAATATCTGGGTGAATGGATGTGATTGACAATGTTTAAGATCATACAGCAGAGTATGTCCTCATCTATTAGAGAATGGACAAGCATTGAGAAGTTTTTCAGATGACGCTGGGCTAATCTGTGTACAGCACTGATACAAATGATCTTATGCTATTTTTTCCCTCAAGGCAATAAAATGGTGTAATTCATGGATCTGAATCTGCAGAACAAAAATTAAAACTCTCTCTCTCTCTGCTTCTCATTCCCTCTGACATAATCAGACCCTTCTCTTTGGAACTGCACCCTGAACAAAAACAACATTTCTTAAAAAAAAAAAAAAAAAAATCTCATTATTTATGCCTCAGAATTTTTTAATGGTCACAAAGTGGAAAATATACAAATATTTCTGATGACAGTGATTAGCAACCGCTCTCTGTTCCATCACATACATAAGCTACATTTCTGCTTTTCATTTTAAACCTGGTTTTAAGCAACTTGAAATGTTAACAGAAATTGATTTTTATTTTTGCTTGAACTCTGGAAGCACCAGAAGTTTTTTATAGTTAATATGTATTCTTAATACACAAAAGGTGTTGAGACACTTTAGGAGAGGGGACATGAGAAGACTTCCTATTGATTCAAATACTTACAAACTTAAAAATCAATATTTACTTGCAGATGGCTTTAAAAAAAAACACTAAAATGTCTGTAACTGAATGCAGTACCTACATAGTCTAGGACTTTTGGAAGAAATAAAATATAGTGATGGATTAACTATAATCAGTTCAATATATATCATATCTGACTGATCTAAGAGCAACCCTCTTTCATCTCCTAATTCAGCAAAGTACTTAAACATTTGTTGAATTTTAATCCCATTCTTAATGTCCATATGTGCTTAAAATTAATCACATGCTTGAGTGCTCTGCTGAATCGGGGCCTTAAAACCAGTGCCACTAATGTTCGAAGTAGGAACCGTAAGGACATAATCCTGCAACTTTTCATCACATTAGTAGCTCCTATGACTTCAGTGGGACTACTCACAGGTTCAAGGGCTGTAGGACTGGGAGGAAAACTCATGTATAGTCCCGCAGCACAAATCTAAACTGAGGAGCAGAGAACAGGAAGGAATACAACAACATTGCATGATCAGCCCCACAAATCAACTACCCTCTTTCCTTCTTACTGGATCAGATTCATTCCTTTTCCAAAGAACAGCACAATGCCCAGGCATTACTGATGGCCCTAACCCAGAAAAGACTTATGCACAATCCTGGCTTTATTCACTGTTCACATCAGTGGGAAAACTCACAGCGTGTAAAGCTCAGTATGTGCATAAGTGCAGGATCAGGGCCTTCCTGGGGTGGTCTTTTGTATAGGCTTTCATTTCATCCTCTGCCTTCAACAATATTTCCTTTAATTTGCTTGGTAATTCTTCTAGTTTTTTGCATCCTTTTTCCTTGGGCAAATGAAAGAAAAAAAGTAAGACTATCTATATTTTTTTCTTCAGTCAGAAGAAGCAACTGCTGAGGAAAAGCAGCTGAGTTTGTTCTAAGCAACTTCAGTTACTTGGAGCACAAAGCTACACCAGAACAGTTCCAGGACTGATTTGATTCCTAGTACAAATAAAGTTTAACTAAGTGGGGAAGAGGAGAAGAGATGGAAGCATTTCTAACAGGGATTGTGTAGCGTCATGTCAAGCACTGGACCTGAGTCGCCTCTAACTTTGAGCAAATTTCACACCAATGAACTTCAGCAGAGTTATTCTGCATTTCCACCAGTGTAAGTGAGGAAAGAACCAAGCCCAGGAACCATATTTGTTCCTACAATTAAAATGAGCAAGGAGGAGACCCACCATTCCAGAGATGAAGGACATCAGTGAACCTACAGCCTGAGACTGGGAGGTAGATCAAGCCCCACCTTTGCCATGGCTGTCCTGAGTAACTTCTGAGAAGTTGCTTTGTCTCTTTTATCCCCTTTTCTCCCAGCAGAAAATGGGGATAATAATACTGCCTTTATCTCATTTAACTCTGTCCCTCTTTTCTTGTGCCAGGAAAAGGCCTGTCAATCACTGTGGCCCCATGTTTCTCACCTCTCGGCAGTGACACCAGCTGGTGAGGTTAGCAAAGCATATGAGCTTTTTCAGCCTCAGCCAGCAAGCCTGTTCATGATTTGAGCAGATGTTTCTGCTTCTAGGAACTAGTCATTTCCTCTTTTCCAGGAGCACATGCCAGCACAGTCAGTATCTGGAAACATGCTGCTTCACAGTAGGTCCGAAGTCTAAACTGGCACTTTACTAGAAAATGGTAATAAAGCAGTTTGAATGGCTTTTCATCCTCCATGCTCTTAATGACTTTCAGGTTCATCTGAGACCCATGAATTAATCTTCTTTCAGACCTATAGGAATGGGATGTTCAATAGAAGACAAGCCCACAACAGAGATTTTCTAGCATTACCAATCTACTTATTCAGACTTATGTCAAGTGGTGTAGTCTAACAGAGCCTCCAGCTGGGGTTGGGCTCACAGACTTGCAATCCTGTATTGCAAGTCATATGCTAATTAATTGCCAAATCACAAATTACAAATCATAATTATCATTTCACATTAACCATTTTTCCTGACCTGGTTGGACACTTCTTGTTTTGAAAAGTTAAGAAGAAAGAGATGGTCATTTACCTGAAAAGTAAATTGACTTTTCTTGACAACTTGTGTTCCCAATTCCTTTTCTTTTTCGTAACATGCAGGAAAATTCACCTTTTGCTTTAATCAGACTACAACACTGAAACCAGTGGGAGTACTCATGGAGTAAGGTCCAGATCCTCAAAGCTATTTAGTAACCTAACTTTCATGGAAAACTTAAAAACTTCAGGAACTGGGAATAAGAATGCCCACAAGGAGTAAGGGTGGCAGGATCTGGCCCAAAGAATTTAATGTATTATGATCCTGATCCTGCAAGTATTATGTCCCTACTGTTCACAGTGCATTAAATTAAACATATGCATAAGTCTTTACAGAGTGGAGACCTTGGCATTTCATCATCATGTGAATCTGTTTCATGGAGTTTAAACATGAAACTTGGGCACAAAGCCGTAAATAACACTTTCATATCACCTTCCTGGTTTTTCTACAGTCTCTCAGCATTTTTTCTTTTTGTTTTAATGTTGATTTTTGGACCAGAGAATAAATGGTTAATAAATGCCAGCTGCCCATTGCAATCAGTTGCAAAACTCCCATTGATTTCAGTGGTGCAAGATCAAGCCCTAATTTAATCATCACTCATAACCAGGTTTGAAAGTTATAAGTCAAAGTCAGCTGGTTAATTTTCTTGGCATTTGATGCTGTGTACCCAAAATGGGAATGCAGCATTAGGCCTGGGTGCTTGCAGCCAGACCTATCCATGAACTGGATGGATGATGTTTTGCTGGAGCCAGGATGACATTCGGGATATTTCTCGAGCCCTGAATGTGCTTGCTTGGATTGTTATCTGAAATTGTTTCAAGCCATCAGATATAGCTTGTTTATATCTCTTCCAGTCATAATTTTTCAGTGGGTTGTTCAGAAGGTTGGCATTGGCAGCTTTGAAGTGATGGTTTGGAAACTGAAATAATTTACGTCCTAGGATTAAGACAGCTTTGGCATTCTAGTGAGTAAATACATAGCAAAGACACTGCTGCATAATAAATCGATAGTCTGAGGTGAGCCAAGCTATTAACATACGTTGAGCAGCCCACACTTTCCTAGTCAGTTGCAGCACTCATGCTCTCATTTGAAGGAATTTTAAAGTCTACAATGCACTGGCCAAAATTCTGGCCTATTTCAGAACACCTTCATTTATTGTCCTACAGACCTGACTTGAAGCATTTGCCCCAGGCAAGTGCTGCAGAGGAAAATCACTCGGTAAAGAACTCTTCCTGGTACTGTCTTAAAAAAGAACCCCAACACTAGCGGAATGGATGCTCCTGGATAACAGTTAAATCAGGAGTGCTGAAGACTGAAATAATTTTCTAGCAACTGAATAACTGCTGTAGGCTAAGAAGGATTTGCTTTAGACTCCCTCCACCCTCCTCCCTTAACTCTTGTAACTCTAGCCAGTCAGCAAATCAACACAGAAGACATTCAGACAAGTTCAGTGGTACTGGACTCAGCCCAAGTCTCCTTGCCAGATTCCTAGCACACCTGTTAAACAGATTCCTTTCACCCAGCTTTCAGCTAACATTTCAGCTGTAGTTGGTGATGCTTTTGGCATGCTGCATTCCTATGGCTGCTAACGATGTAGACCATCCATCAAACTTCTTTCGGATTGGTCAGCTATGCTGACAACTCGTCAAAGAAAAAAAACCAGTATAATAATATGGAGGCTGGGATATAAAACAAGGGACGATCTATGATCTACTATATGGGTAACACCATCTTTTAACCTTAGCACCTGCCTTCAGATTTGCAGATGTAGAGCTTCACAGAGTGTTCAAAGGAGAAGCCCTTGGACTATTTCAAAGGTCGTGCTTTCAGTCTTCTCTGGCAGATAGGACAGTCTGGGCTGCACCCCTTCCAACTGCTCTCTTTTCAGCCACACAGTGTGGTGGTCATGTGAGACCACACTGGTTGGATGGCTCAACTCCAAATAGTGGTGCTGGTTGATTCAGGAAGTGCGATTCTTTCGTCCTTAATGCTCAATATGGTGCAACAGGGGCAGGATGAACTTTGCTCTCAGGCCATATTAGATATCCTCTTGTCAGTGGGAAGAAGTGAAAATTGCAAAGCTGTATCTTTCAGAGCAGATGAAGCATGGAAAGTGGAGTTATAGAAGCTAGGATGGAAAGGGAAACCACAGGCTGCCAGCCCCCATAGCCACCATGCTCCAGAAGTATCTGCTTGGCATTGACTATTGAGTTCAGGAGCCTGAACTGGGAGTTGGTTTGAGGTCCTCATGAATTCCTTACAAAGAGAGGCAAGGGAAGGAGCTGGAGGGTGACTGTCAAGAACAGTAGGATGGTGAAAGGACGCTACATATTTTGGTTGCCCTTATAGTTGTAAGATTTGAAAAGGTACTCCTGCAGTACCATTTTGTAAATGTCAGTAGAAAGGAGAGAGGCAAAGAGACACTATTCACCTGTGTTTTTTACTTAATTTTTGGTTTACCATTTAACAAAAAAGGCAGAGAAATTCCCCTCTACTTTTTGGTGATAAGCTACCATGTGCTCCATTGATTTGGTCCATGGATGTAACATCACTAAGAAGGCTCATCTAGCCAATCAGAATGTGGCTTTGGATGTCTGGTGTCCACAGCCTTACTCTAGCTACCAATAAAGTCCAGGCTAGAGTTGCAGAGATAAAGAACATTCACACAAGACATGAGTAAGTTAACAGGAGGAAACTGGAGATTTATCATCTTTTAACTAGGAGCAGCCTTCAAAGTACCTCAAAGGGAAGAAGAAAAAAAAATCAGGGCCAGACGAGCAAGCGGATTGAGTCTAAGGATGGGAGAACATATTCCATCTATGTGCACACCTAGATTTGCTAGTGTTTGTGTGTATATGTGGGGGAACACTGTATATCTATTTTCTACAAGTAAATAGAATTACTGGTAAAATCAAAGTTAGGCTAGTTTATACATTTGCAGGTGACACCACATTAATTAGCACATACGTGAATTGACACCTTCTAGAGCAGCGGTTCTCAACCTGTGGGTCGTGACCCCTTTGGGGGTCGAATGACCCTTTCACAGGGGTCACCTAAGACCATCGGAAAACACATATTTCCGATGGTCTTAGGAACCGAGACACCGGTTGGGGGTCACCACAACATGAGGAACTGTATTAAAGGGTCGCGGCATTAGGAAGGTTGAGAACCACTGTTCTAGAGCATAAGATTTGTAGCTACCTAATTACAGTTGTCCACAACCGATGAAGATTCTGTAGCCGTACCTATGGGCAAGATTTCATGGATGGTGTATTATTTTTAGATATCCTTACATACAGGTTTGATCCAACTCTCAGTTAAGTCAATAGGAGTTGGTCCAGGCCATATATTATTCAGTTCAAACTCTTCTCACTTGCATTTAAAAGTTCCATATTAACCCTCTGGTTGTGTTTCAGAGTGGCTGATTTCTCTGTGCTGAAGTTAGAGATAGGAAAAGGAAGGTTGTTCATATAGGTTTCAGAGTTACTAAACGGAGGATCAATTTAGTTATCGAAGCAATGAGTAAGAAGATCACTATTAGCACTGCTCAAGGGCAGTAGTAATTTATTTTTACAACAGTCCTTTTTTAGACACATATGTTGGTGACAGACATAATTTATTCATGGCTCTGGAGTTTTGCATACCATGTCACTCTGGCCTGCAGCAACTGGAAGCAGTTATTTTCCTAGGAACGAGTGGAGACCAAAAGTGATAACACACAGTGACGTGCAGGAACGTGTTTATGTTTGTAGAAGATAACACATATCATCACTGGGAACTGTGCAGCATGGTTAAAAGTTCTCTTTTTCCTGGATGACTAATCTTCTTTCCAAGCTCTGGATGGGGCTGACCTTATAAGAAGACTTTCATAGTCAGGGTAAATGTTAACTTCCTCTCGCTTATACATATGTACATTCATGTTGGTGTTCATAGCTTTCCATGCCAGCTTTCCTGAATGATTGTACAACTTTTCCCATCATCTTCTCTATGATCTTTAAATAAGTAAGTGAGACATATCCAGTTCTAGTGGCATGGGTGCAAATCCATAGTCACTCCTTTATATCTTAGGTCCAAATCTGACTACCACGTTGAATCTGTCATCAGCATCATCATTTCCATGGCAACGGATTGCCATGTTATATTACTGAGGGTATATAACATGTCAGACAGAAGAAAAACTTGGACTGGGAGAGAAGAAGCTTGTGTGCTTCTTAATATTAGTGAACAAAACAGTTCCTGGCAAAGTAAGTTACTTTTTGCGTAAGTGTTCCCTTCTTCAAGTTTTCTGAGTATGAAAGACCATCTCCAAGGCTTCATCCCTTGCTTCATCTTTTCAGCTGCCACAGAAAGATGAGCAGTCATGGATCTTGCAGAAGACTGTTGCATAGGTTAAAATATGGCTCTATATGGTTACATGTGTTATGTGTACTCTAGTGTCAGCAAGAGTGTTAGATTTCCAAGGGGTAGTTTTGGAATCTTCTGGCATCTTGCATTGTTTCTATAAAATTAGAAGAGATGTTTTGTAGAGCCAGGAGGTCAAATTCATGCAATTGATGTGAGTTAACCTCTCTGTTCAACTGATGAAATGCCATAAATTAGGTCTCTTATTTTGACCATAGATAAATTTATTTGTCTATCTCATCCAACAGAAAAAAGCTTTAAGGCTGAAGATTCAGATAAGTGAAGTGTTCATATTACTGTTCAGTAACATTAAAATTAAAAACAAAATTAGATAGAAAGTTAGGACATTTAGAATAAATTTTAAATTTAAGTTGCTGTTCTCATATAAAGACTATTAAAATCAATGGGATTCTTTCCCTTTAATGGACTTTGAAAGAGCCCCTCAGACAACCAACACAATCTTGACTCTTCCCCAGTGAAGACAAATGTGACACAGTCCCATAGTTGTCAATGTGATTTTCATCATTCCAGTACACAAAACAGTAATCAGTAAATGCAAGTGAGTGCTTATCATGTCACAAAAGACCGGGAGTAGTGATAAACTTACCTGACAATGTAATCTTTTGAAAGTTCAGTTTTAGTATGCAAATCCAAAATACTAGGTTTGCATTCTATCTCTGTGAGCACAGGAGAAATAATTTTTCAAAGCCCATACTAGCTCTGTTGCTATTTCAAGAATTAAATAAAGAAAAAATTAACTTATTAACAAATGTAATTCCCTTAAAACACAGGCTTCACTAAACCTAATCACAGAGAGAGAGAGGGAGATATGTTCAATGGCATAAAAGAAAGTTGGACACCAAATTCCCCTTTGTGCCTTTAAAAATTTCTTCTAAAAGCCTTTTTAAAGATAATCTTTCATTTACAAGGCCATTTTCCAATGCAAAAACTTTGCATCCATAGACTTTAGGTACAGTTGTACTTCCAGAAAGCAATGGACTATTGTATCATTTCTCCTCTTTGTGCATTTAAAAAAAATGAAAGATATCCAGCAGCCATAGGGTAGAAATGTAAAGCACTACATACCACAACACCCTAATTTAGATCCAACACAAGTCAAATGAAAGATTTCCATTAACTTAAATTAACTTCCAAGGGAGTTCATAAAACAACATTACGAAATCTCATGATGAAACTATCCTACCCTTCTAGATTTTAATCTGAGAAAACAAAAATGCTGATGATTTTTAGGCGAAGAAGGTGGCACCTACCAAATTTTTTATCAGCTTGCATTTCTTCAAAAGGAAAAGGGAAAGGCCTAATTCAATGGTCTGAAAATAATGGCTAACTATGCTTTATTAATGCTAAAATGAATAATGCTTTTTTTTTTTTGTCTTTAGGTTCTACAAAAATGCTGCAAAATGTAAGTCAATAAACACTTCACATAACAGTTCTGGAAGCTAAAATTCAGTCAAGCAAAAATTGGGGGGAACATCTGTTTGTTCATTATGTGTATTCCAGACATGTCTAGAGGCC
The DNA here is from genome assembly GCA_007922175.1 of Pelusios castaneus. Classification (NCBI taxonomy): domain Eukaryota; kingdom Metazoa; phylum Chordata; order Testudines; family Pelomedusidae; genus Pelusios; species Pelusios castaneus. The sequence continues at coordinate 2,532,669 of ML685839.1, forward strand.
ATTACTGAGACTGGAGTTGAGCACTGTACTTATAAACTGTGAGAGTCTGGACATGCCTATTCATTCTAACATTTTAAGTAGAATGGACAGACAAGAAATAGATGGGACAGGAAATAAGGTCCCAAGAAGTGAGGAGACTTCCCTAGGGTCACATGGAAGCAGAATCCTGAAAACACTCAAGTCTCCAGTCACAATCTAGTGCCCTTTGCTCTGGCCTACATTGCCTGTCCTATTGCTTCTCATATGGTGGTACATCCTTCATTAACATGTTTTGTATTTTGAACTTACCTAGAAGAATAATTATAATGGCACGTGATCTTGCAGGAGTCGGGGGAAGGGGAGGGTTTCTTCCAAAATGCAGATCAGAATATGCCTACAACAAAATAATTCCACCTTTCAAAGTGACAGAGTCCAGGAGCTAATTAAAATGCCCATTAGAAATGTTGGAAACCTTGTACAAAGTTGCTTGCTCTATAGACCTCTACACAACCTGGTATAATTTATAGAATATATTGCAATTACAAATTCTATTAAGTGAGAGTGAAACATCTTTTGGGCAGCTCTCCATTCACTGAGTCCTTCCTAAGAGAATTTGGATAGTCTCCCATTCAAATTGGGATCCTCTCAGCAAGAAAACTTATAATAAACTATCACTTATAACTGGAAAGATTACAACTGGCAGTTCTGGTTGTTTCTGCTCTCACATTAGAAAGGATCACAGAGAATTAGTGTCTTATGTCAATGAGTAGACATGTTGAACAATTAAATCTATATAAGAGGTGAAGGAGGATGCCTTGAGCTGAGGGGGAGAATTCAAGGAGGACGTTGGGTCCCATTTGCTCTAATAGCCTTTGTAATAATTTGAGAAACATCTTCAGTGAACAACATCCATAAGAACAGTTTCTATAAGTACTGTACAGTCGATGGATATATGCCTAACTGCTAGCTATAGAGAGAACTGAGTTCATTAGTGCCAATTCAGAGTTCTTCGCTTGAGTTGCCATTTGCCCACATGTGCAAATTCTTTTCTCGAGCTGACTCCTAAGAGAAGATGGTAATATATGCTTCAGATGCTAACAAACAAAATCCTGGTAGCTGAAGGCTGGCCAGAAGGTGAGAAGTTATTTTTTCTCTCTGGATATGTTCTAACATGATTCTCACATTGCAGAACTATCTGCTAAGAGTAGTTGCCTTGGAGAACAGCACTGAGACTAAATTATAAAAATCTAGACAGATTTTTAATAATTATACTTGTCATTTTCCTGGAATTAAGCAAAGGGAGAGTGTAAAAATAGAACTTTATTTTCTTATCCAAATCAACCCCTTTTAATCTTTCTGATCTCAGGGGTTCTCATTTCAGCTCAATCTTTTTTCTTGCACTCCTCTTTTCAATTTGTGCTTGCTGAGACTTACGTTCTTCTTGATAATACTTATCTGTGCAACCTGGAAAATTTGTCTTCTATAGAGAAGGTCTCATTTCCTTATGTGTTTCATAAACTACCATCACCCACAAAAGAGACCGTTTTCCATTACAGTCTTTCCTCACCATTTCTAAACATTGGTGATACCAGAGCAAATTTGCTGATCTAGGACCTGATCCAAAGCCCACTGAAGTCAATGGAAAGATGTCTATTGATTGCACTGGCTTTGGATCAGGTCCCTGAAGAAATAAAGAGTGGAAGACACAACATGAGCTTGAGCGTCTGCCAGGTGGAGTTGACAGCAACAAGAGCTGCATTCAATATTTAGGGGTTCCTCTTGACAATACAAAACAGAACCAGCTCGAGCCCCCTGTGACCCGTCCATGCCAAGGGTAGCCACCTGAAAATATCAAGGTCGGGGCAGGCTGCAAATGGAGAGCAGGTTCTCCCAGCCCTGGTGGGTGACACTGAAGTCAGACTCCACAACCAGCCACAAACAATGCTTCTGATTCCCCACACAGGTCATCAAGAAGCCAGACCAAATCTAAACAGCCCCCCTTACTGCATTTCAGTCTCTGACTCCCAATCAGCCAGTAGGTCCATCAAAGAGATAAAGTTACTTAAAACTCCATACTCTTTACCAAAAAGGTTCTCCTGACCTCAAAGGGTCAGCCACATTACCAGATCAATATAAGTTTGGATCTTACCAGAATACCACACTGCCAGCCAGCCCTTTAATAACTAAAACGAAAGGTTTATTATACAGGGAAAGAAACAAACTACAAGAGAAAAGTTAAATGATTAAAGCAATCAGATACAAACAAATGATTTGAAAATCCATATATATCAGGTTTTCAGTAGACCTGTGGAGACTGTAGGCTTGTATATTCCTTCTGGTATACATCCTGAACCTGGATGGGTTTCAGTCCTTTGTTTCACAGCTGAATGTATAGATGAGTAGATCCAGAGGTAGGTGATGACTGAAGACTAAAGACAAAATGGATGTGGTGCAGCTGCCTTTTATGTTCCTGGGCCTTTGCCATGCTGCTTGTGGAAATTTACAGAAATAAAATGGAGTCCAGGGTCACATGGGTAAGTCCTGGTGACTCATCAGGTCTCTCCCTGGGTCCATTATACCTGTGAGTTTCCTTAATGGGCCATTAAACAGATTAACGTGCAGCCATGCTGTCAGGGGTGTGTCCCAGAAACACAGCACAACTTGAAATAGAGATACATCAAACACATTCATAACTTCCAATAGAGATATGACACATACACAAACAATATCAGGGTGAACTGTCAAGCTGGAGGGAGGTTACCGGTGGAGTCCCTCAGGGATCTGTCTTGGGACCGATCTTGTTCAACCTTTTTGTTACTGACCTTGGCACAAAAAGCGGGAATGTGCTAATAAAGTTTGTGGATGACACCAAGTTGGGAGGTATTGCCAATACAGAGAAGGATTGGGATACCATACAGAAAGATCTGGATGACCTTGTAAACTGGAGTATCAGGAATAGGATGAAATTTAATAATGGGAAGTGCAAGGTCATGCATTTAGGAACAAACAACAAGCATTTTTCCTATAAGTTGGGGATGCATCAGTTGGAACGGACTGAGGAGGAGAAGGATCTGGGAGTAATGGTTGACCATAGAATGACTATGAGCCGCCAATGTGATGTGGCCGCGAAAAAAGCTAATGCAGTTCTAGGATGTATCAGGAGAGGTATTTTAAGTAGAGACAGGGAGGTGTTAGTGCTGCTGTACAAGGCACTGGTGAGACCCCATCTGGAATACTGTGTGCAGTTCTGGTCCCCCATGTTTAAAAAGGATGAATTCAAATTGGAACAGGTGCAGAGAAGGGCTACAAGGATGGTCTGTGGAGTGGAAAACCTGCCTTATGAGTGGAGACTCAAGAAGCTTGGCTTGTTTAGCTTAACCAAAAGAAGGCTGAGGGGGGATATGATAGCTCTCTATAAATACATCAGAGAGATTAACATCAGGGAGGGAGAGGAATTATTTGAGTACAGCACCAATGTGGATACCAGAACAAATGGTTATAAACTGTCCATCAAGAAATTTAGGCTTGAAATTAGACGCAGGTTTCTAACCATTAGAGGAGTAAAGTTCTGGAATAACCTTCCAAGGGGAGTTGTGGGGGCAAAAACCATAACTGCTTTCAAATCTGAGCTTGATAAATTTATGGAGGGGATGGTATGATTACCCTATTTTGGAAATTGACTGATATTTGGCTACGTGTGGTGGATTTACAAGTGGCCTAAGAGGGGAGAGTACATGGGGTGGGTTCTGAGTTATTACAGAGAATTGTTTCTTGGATAACTGGCTGTTGAGACTTGCCCATGTGCTCAGGATTTAACTGATCGCCATATTTGGGGTTGGGAAGGAATTTTCCCCCAGGGCTGATTGGCCTGGGCTCTGGGGGGTTTTCGCCTTCCTCTGTAGCACAGGGCATGGCTCACCTACCGGTGAATTCTCTGTATTTTAAAGTCCTTAAATCATGATTTAAGGAGGTAAATAACTCAGTCATAGGTTGGTGGCCTATTGCAGGAGTGGCTGTGTGAGGTCTTGAGGCCTGCATTTTGCAGGAGGTCAGACTAGATGATTGTACTGATCCCTTCTGACCTTAAAGTCTATGAGTCTACTCAGTGAATTATAACCTCTCTAACAGTGCCTGACATGGCCTGTCTCATATGAATTTTAGACATATTGATGTCAAATAATATAAATGGTTCCCTTAATCCACCCACTATTGTACTCCCACCTAGGAATTTGGGAAAATTTACCATCACCCCGGGCACCTCTGAGAGGCAATACTTCCTCACTCACAAGCCCTGAGTCTGTGTTTAAGAAAAGAGAAATTTTATTAAATGGGAAAAGGAGCCAAGCATTAATTTTGGAAACCACAACCGCTTTCAAAAGCTGGTGACCATAAGCAAACCTGACCTCACAGTGCATTGGGCAGTATCTTCTGCCTCAGTTTCCTACCTGGCAATTGGAAAGTCTTCCTGAATGAATGTTCCTTTAACACAGTCACTCCCTTCTCCTTCCGCTGCACGCTGCTCACAGTTGGCTGTCCTTGGTTAGAAAAAAACCAGAGGTCAGAGGTACGTTCGCAGGATTCACCTCCCATCTCTCGGGGTAGGAGGACATCGAGCAAGGCCTTTGCTGCTGCTGCCTCTGCAACTGGATCTCTGCCGCCTCTGGGTGCTGCTTCTCTGCCACTGCTGTCTTTCTGCTGCCAACATTGGTGCAACATCACGTTCTGAGGTTCTACCACTCAACCAAGCTCTCGTTGATTTCCCAGCTAGCAGGGAACCTTGTTGCCACTATTATTTCTGTGTTGCCTTTTACTGATCCCACACCAGGTTTTAGGCTTTGCCCCCAGGCTTGGTCACCAATGAAAACAGTTCTAGGACTCTTAATTGCATCTAATCAGCTATCATTAAAAACTGGAAAGGCACAGCTCAAATGGCATCTAACTCTCTTTAGACAGCGTTCACACAACGGGTGGGACACCTGTCCCCACACAGGGTCCTCTTCCCTGGGATTTGGCCTCCCTATCCCCAGCCTAGTAAGAGAGGTTCAGTTTAGGAACACTGCCGTCAATCAGGGCATGCTAAGCACAGCTCTGCTGCCCTTCACTTGTACAATAGCGATAACATTTCATCACCCTGCATTTGGATAGTAGAGTGATTTGTAACCCCAAACCAGCCACAGTTGATCATTTTGGCAAAGCAGCTCCATCATGCTGTACACCCAAGAAGAGCAGGCATGTCTATGCAAACACGGTCTGCTCCTGACGTCTTGCTCCACAGTATGTCACTAGACATCAAGGCTATGCAAACATGGTCTGCTCCTGACGTCTTGCTCCCCAGTACGTCACTAGACATCAAGGGAGAGCTCATTCAGATGTGTCTTACATCTGGTTCCAGTGTTAATAATTACTGACATGAAGAAGATAATTAGTTGAATAGAGACTGGAAAGTCAATTTTGTTTATCTATAATAATTTTTTGTGTTTGGATATCTGGTTAAATTGAAAGACAATGGAAAATTGGGCCCTGGTGTGGACAGGGATTAAGTTAGGTCAGCCTAACTTGCAAGTGTAGACATAGTCTTAGAGTCTATTCCAGACTGATATAACCAGGCTACTGTTAGACTTTTCAGTGCCTTGGAATTTAGTATTAAATTTCATCAAGATCACATCAATGCACTACACTCTCAGTTCTTTCCTCATCCCTTCTCTTGCAAAAAAAAAAATAGTGCCTTGGATAAACTTTTAGGTCAGAAATATTAGAGTAAATAAATCAAAGATAATACAGTGGAATTTTTGAAAGTGCTCAGTGCTGGCCAAATGAAGTTTTCCTCAAAGGCCAATGGTAAAGCAGCAACACTGAATTCTTATTAACCTTCCAGTTCCAGTGCATAACAAGGATGGGGTTTTTAGAAAGACTAACACCAGGGAGTTAGCTGTCAAAATTCCATGGAATTTCAATGGGAGGGCGTGCCTAACTCCTTCAGGCTGCTTTGAAAGTCCTACTCCAAATGTTAAGTTAGCTCTCACAACAGAACTCAGAGTGGCTCCGAATAACGGTTCAGCTATTTCATTACATCAAGGGATAAGGTGGTTTTTGAGTTTAAACGAGCTGATGTTGCCAAAAGAAGGCAGTATTTTGAAAGTACTATGTTTGCATTTTCAGTCTTCACATCATGGCACAAGAGGATCTGTACAACACGGAAAAGAATCTAAGAACTGTCTGTTCGTCACCTACCACCAGCAGATGCAATTTGTTAGATTTAAAACATTCATTTTAAAGCCCTAAATGACTCTACCCCAGTTCTAGGAACTTCTGAAATCTAGAAAAACAAAATGTGAGAAGTGACTTATAGGCAAAATGCCACGGATTTGAGAGACTGGTCTGGATAATCTTGCAAAGATCAAATGCTCATTGTCATGGTTGAATCCTGAGGCCTAGTCAAGACACTGGGGATCTGTTTCCTCAATCTTCTAGCCACCACTAGCCATTATGGATGGACACTCCTACACTGAAAGCAAAGACAGTGGCCTCAAGTGAGATCCACTGATGGCTTCGCCTGCTGTTCATAGGTAATTTCCAGCAGTCCCAGGCTAAGTCTTATGGGCCCCTGCTGACTCTGCTTTCAGTCCAGCATTGATTGCAGCAGTAACAGAAATGATATCTCTGCCACTACTGGCTTTTGAGTCAGCATTCCAGCCACCTCTCTCTTCGGGGAGTTGAGTCAGCCTGGAGAATTGAAGACTTTGCCAATTATATTTCTTGCCTCTTCAAAAAACAAACTGGCCAACCAACCACGGTTACCCTCATGAGCTGGGCTAAGTAACTTTTTAGAGAGACAGAGAGAAAAAAAGACAATTGAAGGATTCTATTATTTTGACGATGTGCTGCTTTTTTTTTTTTTTTTTTAGAGCAAGTCCTTCTTCTTTACCTGGGCACAAAGGTAAAGAAGCCAGTACAGACTCACAATATTGTTTGTGTCAAGTGGAATCTCGACAGGACCTGCTTGAAAGATGCCAATCCCTCCTGTTCTAATGATTTCTTGTGGCATTGCTTTTAGTGGATGAATTTTTATATTTACGCAGGATAGGGGTTTATTCACAGTATTAATCAGACTGCAGACTCTTTCATTAATAATTCCTTGTGGCAAAGCCTTCCAGTTTGCTGGCATTATTTATGATACTGTAGGTTAATATTGCATATTAATTGTTAACATGTAGCATCATGTATCATAGAAATATGTTTGATCTTAACAGTATTGTATGGTTTAGCTAGGGCCCAAGCCAAAGCTTGTGGATGACTATAGAAACATTCCCGTTGACTTCACTGGGCATTAGATACTCAGAAAGCCTAAAAAGCATGTGTAATGCTGACAACCCATTTTAGATACATTTTTCCTAAGCTATCCACTTAACTTTTCTTAAGCGGAATACAAGAATTAAATCTGTAGAGATACCACAATGGGATACTCATTCTATATACAAATTTAAAAAGAAATCATGCCAAAGGGTTCATTACTGACTCCCTTGTACTTCAATTGGAGCAGGATTGGGCCTTCAGTGATTCACATCTAGGCCTGGAGTTACTGACATGTGAAAGGGATGGCTGGCACAACTCTCTAGAGAGGCAAGAAGTAATTGCAACTGCTCACATCCAGCAGCATACCGTCAGGCAAGTACCTTGTGGCCCAAGGCAGGGTACTGCATTTGATACATTAAAAGTCCAGCAACGTTCTGTGTTCACATTTCTCGGTTTTCTACAAAAACTTTGATAAACTAACTCTTCGGGGCTCTCTTTCTTACAAACCAGATGCACCATGGTCTAGTAGACAGGAAATTGGAACAGCCTCAGACAGCCTTGGTTCCATAACTCACCAAATGTGTTCTTCTCACTAGGCCTCTGTGTTCACTTACACCTTCTATCTGCCTTTTCTATAGACTGTAAGCTCTTTGGAGCAGGAAGTGTCTCCTACAATGTGGTTGCAAAATTCAGTCAAGGTTTGGTGAGCATTATGGAGTAGAGCAGAGTGAACAATTGATTTTTTGGTTCAGTGGACAAACTGAAAAATCTCCCCCCTTCCTACCGCAAATTATTTTGTGTTCACCCAAAACACTTCCCCACCCCCAGTTTTTCTAGCCAAAAAGAAAATAACTTCTGTTTCAGGCCAAACAAAATGTTTCATTCAACCCCAAATGATTTTTTTAGGTTTACTTTCCATTTAGTTTTTGGATAGTCCCCCTCTTTTTGGGAGGAGGATTTTGAATTTTTAATTAATGTAGCTGTTTTTTTAAACAAAATATTTCAAAATTAAAAGTCAAAACATTTACTTTAGAAAATGTTGAGGCCTTTAGAATTTTTAGATTTTTTTTTTTTTTTAGCCAAAGCTATTTGTTGAATGTGACCCAGATTTGTGAATACCCTTCACCTGAAACTGTATCATTCGGCAAATAAACTACTTGTCTGAAAAATGTCCTTTTGCTCTAATCGTCTGTGTATCCGCAAGTCACAACACCCTTCCAGATAAAAGAAAATGTATGAGGATTAAACTTTTTAATGCTTAGCAGGTGCAAGCCCTCAAGGAAAAAGAAACCCACAGCCTAATTTATGAACCCATTGGTGATGAGTGCCTCAGTTTTTTGGGGGATTAACTTGCGATACCATCAAGGAGCCTGATTTTCAGAAAGTGCCATGCACCCACTCTATGGAAAAAATCAGGCTCTTTTCATGTGTTTCAAGTAGGGTGCCTATACTCAACTCAAACAGCCCCCCATGTTTTTCTCCTTTGCCACTCTGCTCCCTTCTCAGAATGAGACACAAAGCAGGATTTTTTTATCCTTCTGTGGCAGAGAAAAACTGAAACTGGTTCCTTTCTTATCAAGGTAAGTAAACAACACCAGGCCTTGGTCCTACCTGGTCCCTACGGCTTAGAGAGTACTATACCACACATCCTTTCTACTCAGGTGGGAGGAAAATCAGCTGCCCTCCAGAGCCAGTGGCATCTCTTCTCCTACAAACAGCCCACTTGTCTCCATGCTGCAGTAATTAAGGCCGGATCCTGAGAGATGATGGAAATCAATGGAGTACTTAGGACCTCTCAGCATTAAAACCCTTAAGAGTTAGACATAAAGGTCCTTTCTTCCTTTGCAGTCTAGAAACTCCAACCAACCTATAGAGGTGGGACTAGTTCTTTTCGCAGTGAATCTTACCTTTTCCTGGTGTCTAGTTTCTGAATTAGCTGGGCCTCTCATGCAGTATATCAGACATGACCCTTCTCAGGAATAGCGACGACAGATGGTGGGGGACTATATTCTGGGATCAATGGCTCATAGCTTGGCAGATAGAAAACTTAGCTCTTCATCCTCTAGTCTCTCCAGATCAGCTCTCACAAGCCCCTCTGAACAACCATATGGCCCAAAAGATCCTTCTTTAAAACAAGATATGTTGTGGTCACGTGTGATTTAACTCACAACTTTGCCACTTAGGTTTCTTGAGCTCCCCTTCCTTTCTATAGAGCTCAAGAACAAACAGTATTTCATCTAGTTGTGGACTGCCCTCCTTATCATCTTTGAGGTTTGATGGATGTGCTTGGCATCTTTGGTTGCTGCTGCCTGATAAAGTGGCTACATCGCTCACCCAATATCGAAGGCATCGTTTGTGCTATCAGAAGCCATACAGCAGATAAAGAGCACATTGGAAGGACACCTTCTTCCTCCTCCCATTGATCACCTGTAAACTTCACTAAGATGCAACTAATTACGGAGGCTGAATTTTGCCTGACACAATATTTAATTTAAAGGATGCAGACAGCAGAATTAAAAATATGCCAGGTGCCCACAAGGGTAGAAGGTTGGCCCTTATCTTAAACAATATATAAATATCAGTTCTAAAATCTGCTGCCTGTTTTTCCAGACACAACGTCCTCCTTATATTAATTCCCCTCAGTTACTGTACTCAGTGAGTCACAGATCTACTGTGGCATGACCATGCGCCTAATAATTAATGGAAATCACATACAACTTTATCAGTCATTTTGGATTTTGAGTTGCCAGGTTTCTGGTTATATTATCAACCGCTATTCCAAGGCCAGCTGTGCTTTTACATTATGCTTTATATTTCTATTATTATTTACTAGAAGAGCAAACCAGAACATTGGAATCTGCTTCAAGGAATTCAGATAAATACTCAGGCTCTCCATTCATCTAGCTGTGTCATTTGAGGACGTGCAAATAAACTCCTAGAAAAGCATGAAATGTACACTTGTCAATGTACTTCGGGAAAAAAAGAATGCAGTTCTTCAAAAATGAATCCCCTGTGACACAGAGTCAGCTTTTTTTCCCTCCTTGCTCTTGCATTTAATATTGCATAGATGCTTAAAATATTATTCTTTATTGTTGTTTCCCAGCAAAGGCCACTAAACTAAGACATTTTAAATCAGCAATATTATTATGCCTTAATGTGAATTGTCACATGTTTAAAAATATAACCACTCCCACGCTCACCTTAGCCAATTCTGTATTCTAGTATCAGTCATTGGTGTCCTCTTTGAAGGTTCCTTTATCGCTGCTCCACTACAACCGATGTCAAGTAGGTCAGTTATTCCCTTTTGATCACACCTGGTAACCCACATTGGTCCTTCTCTTCTCCTCCTCTGTGACTCAGGCATACATCTGAAATAAACTTGATTTCTATGAGCTTAGCTCTGCTGCACTCTTCTTTGTGACGACAGCAACGTAATGCACCCACGAACAAAAGGGGTCCCATATTGCTTTCGTCCAGCAATGAGGCTTCCATCAGAACTTCCAGTGGTGCAAGCAAGACTCAATTTTAGTGCCCCATATACAATCAAATCCTGAAATGGAGGCATACTTGAAAGCGTTTTTTCTTACTGTTTTTGTAATGTTTCGATTTTTCTTTTTGCTGATTTTCATACATGTGTAAGCATAGAAAGGGCTACTATACCACCTAATCTGATCTCCTGTGCAATACAGGCTGAAGAACCTCACCCCGTAATAACCAAATCAAGCCCATATTCTCAGTTTCAACTATAGCATATCTTTTAGTATGTCTTGATATAAAGACTTCAAGTGATGGAGAATCCACCACAGTCTAGACAAGTTCTTCCAGGGGTTAATTACCCTCACTGTATTTCTAGTCTGAATTTGTCTGGCTTCAGCTTCCAGACATTGCATTTTATTTTGCCTTTTCTGTTAGTTTAAGGAGTCATCCATTATTAGAAATCACTTCTCCATGCACATAGCTCTAGACCATGATTAAGTCATCCCTTGAATGTCTCTCGGATAAATTGAATACACTAAGCTTCTGTAAGGCATTTTTTCCAGACCACGAATCATTCTTGTAGCTCTTTTCTGAACTTTTTCAGATTTTTCAACGTCATTTTAGAACTGTTGACACCACTACTGGATACAATATTCCACTAATGGTCTCACTATGCCATATAACAGAGGCACAGAATAATCTCAGAGTTGTAAACACCAGAGTTACAAACTGACCAGTCAATCACACACCTCACTTGGAACCAAAAGTTTGCAATCAGACAGCAGCAAAGGTGGGAAAAAAGAGCAAATATAGTACAGTATTGCGTTAAAAGTACTAAAAAAATAAAGAGGAAGCAGCATTTTGATTCTGTATAGTAGTGTTTCAAAGCTGTATTAAGTTAAAGTTCAATTGTAAACTTTTGAAAGAACAACCATAATGTTTTGTTCAGAGTTATGAACATTCAGAGTTACAAACAACCTGTATTCCCGAGGTGTCTGTAACTCTGAGGTTCTATTATAATACTGCTTCCTCACTCTTACTTGATATTTTCCTGCTTCTACACCCCACAATCAACATTGGCTATGCAAAAAAAGAGAGAGAAAATGTTGCTGGGCAATCAGTAAGATTCTTTCTATGAATGTTAAAAAAGAAAAAAAAATAGTTTTAAAAAAAACAAAATTTTTGCATGAAAATGGGCCAAATTTGGGTAATAAAAAAAATTCATTTGAAAAACTTTGACCAACTTAGCAGATCACAGATTAACTATATGGTAAGGTTATGCTAAAAATGAAGAATATCCCTCCATTTTAGGCAGTGCTGTCGCATGTTTCTCCTGAAGTGAAATTTACAAGAGTGAGAAAGAGGATTCACAAAATGTCATAAGTTTTTAACGCCTGAAAATGCAGCCTTAGTCTCTTCAGGAGGGAACAGTTTGGGGCCTTGAAGAGAGGATGGGCAGTATGAACTTCAAGTCCACCACAGTAACCATCATTCAACTCAGCACAGGTACCGGCTTATGTTAGAGAAGTATGATTCTAGAAAACTGAGGTAGAAATTCTAGCTGACAGGAACTGGGGGCAGCACATATGCAGCTGGAAATTAGCAACCTAATTCTCTTAACAAACCATGCTGGTACAATATTTGCATTACAAACTAATCACATTGTGATTAGAAAAGTGTAATTCAGTCAATTGTTCATCTTGACCACTGCAAATTCTTTCCTTCCCCAGAGAAAAAAGTGCACGTGTGGTACAATTATCCTCCCCCCCCCCCCCCAGCACTGGCAGGGGAAAGCCTTGTTCATTCTTTATCCCTGCCTTCCCATTCCTGGGTCAGCTATCCAGAAGTCAAAGTAGTAGGTCCACAGAGGCTGCACTCCCCCCCACTCTACTATCTGCTATCTCGTGAGTGAACTCAGGGTTTAGGAGGACATCTTCCTCCCTTCATGGATCTTAAGCAAAGCTGGCAATCTGCCCACATGTAAACCATGAGGATCAGGGATGGTGTAGGTCCCTTACTGAATGGGGCAGATATCCTTGAGTTAGATGATGCAGAAAAGGCTGAAGTCCTCAATGCTTTTTTTACTTCAGTCTTCACAGGGAGGGTCAGCTCCCAGGTTACTACACTGGGTAATGCAGAATGGAGAGACGGAGAGCAGCCCTCAGTGATGGAAGGTCAGGCTAGGGACTACTTAAAGAAATTGGATGTGTACAAGTCTATGGGACCAGGTGAACTGCATCCAAGGGTGCTAAGTGAATTGGCTGATGTGATTGCAGACCCACTGGCCATTATCTTTGAAAACTCGTGACGAACGGGGGAAATCCCGGATGATTGGAAAAAGGCAAATATAGTACCTATCTTCAAGAAAGGGAAAAAGGAGAATCCGGGGAACTACAGACCAGTCAGGCTCACCTCAATCCCTGGAAAAACCATGGAGCAGGTCCTCAAAGAATCCATCCTGAAACACTTGGAGGAAAATAGAGTGATCAGGAACAGTCAGCATGGATTCACCAAGGGCAAATTGTATCTGATCAACCTGACTGCCTTCTATGATGAGATGACTGGATTTGTGGATGCGGGAAGAGCCGTCGATGTCATATACCTTGACTTTAGCAAGGCTTTTGATACAGCATTCACGTCAGCAAGTTAAGGAAGTATGGGTTGGGTGAGTGGACCATAAGGTGGATAGAAAACTGGCTAGATCATCGGGCTCAGCGGTTAGGAATCAATGGCTTGATGTCTAGTTGGCAACCAGTAACAAGTGGGGTGCCCCAGGGTTTGGTCCTGGGGCTGGTTCTGTTCAACATCTTCATTAATGATCTGGATGATGGGACAGATTGCACACTAAATAAGTTTGCGGATGACACCAAGCTGGGGGGAATGGTAGACATGCTGGAGGGTGGGAACAGGATTCAGGGAGATCTAGACAAACTGGAGCATTGGGCCAAAAGAAATGTCATGAGGTTCAACAAGGACAAGTGCAAAGTCCTGCACTTAGGAAGGAAAAATCCCATACACTGCTATAGGGTGGGGACCGATCAACTAAGTAGCAGCACTGTAGAAAAGGACCTGGGAGTTATGATGGACAGGAAGCTGGATATGAGTCAACAGTGTGCTCTTGTTGCCAAAAAGGCCAATGGCATATTGGGCTGCATCAGTAGGAGTATTGCCAGCAGATCAAGGGTTGTGATTATTCCCCTCTATTCAGCATTGGTGAGGCCGCATCTGGAATACTGTGTCCAGTTTTGAGCTCCCCACTACAAAAAGGACATGGACAAATTAGAAAGAGTCTAGCGGAGGGCAACAAAAATGATTAGGGGGCTGGGGCACATGACGTATGAGGAAAGATTGAAGGAACTAGGCTTATTTAGTCTGCAGAAGAAAAGACTGAGGGGGGATTTGATAGCAACCTTCAACTACTTGAAGGGGTGCTCCAAAGAGGAGGGAGCTAGCCTGTTCTCAGTAGTAACAGAGGACAGAACAAGGAGCAATGGTTTCACGTTGCAGGTGGGGAGGTCGAGGTTGGGTATTAGGAAAAACTTTCTCACTAGGTAGGTGGTGAAGCATTTGAATGGGTTACCTAGGGAGGTGGTGGAATCTCCGTCTTTGGAGATATTTAAGGTCCAGTTAGACCATACCCTGGCTGGCTGGGATGATTTAGTGGGAATGGTCCTGCTTTTAGCAGGGGGTTGGACTAGATGACCTCATGAGCTCCATTCCAACCCTATGATTCTATGATTCTATGTGAGTGGTGTCAAAATCCAGCCCTTCATTTTATAATTTTTTTGTGGTTATAACGTGTGTGACTTGGCATCTTAATATTGCATTAGAGAAGACAAGCTCATGAAGATACAGAGCACATGATAAAAACATTAAATACCTTACACGAAACAGGTCTCTTCTTGCTACTACACGATGGAGGAAATTTCCTCAAAACTGCATCATTAATTATTATTTATTATTATCATCAGCATCATTATTATTATTACCTCTTCTTCACGATATTTCACATATGATTCCCCCATGAGGCCTGACCCATCTCTCCTTTAAGTCAACAGAAAGACTCCTATGAACACCAGTTGGGGGCTGGTTCAGCCACACATTCTGCCTGGTTCTTAGATTCAAACTTGACTCAATTTAAATCTGGTCTTAAGACAGCTGTTTATAATCCTGAGGCCATTGCGAGTGAGGCATCTCAGTGAACATAAAACTGAGGGTTGATAGCCAAGAAAATATGGCTCTGTCCCTTCCCTCCTCTGATGTCCTCACCTTGCTTTCTCTCAGTCTCCAGAGGCATCCCTCTCTAGTCTTCCCAGGGATGAGCACTGAAGGAGAACAAACCCACTTTCAAGAGGAGCCCAAGCCTATCTCTCCTCACCTGTCAGCCAACTCTTCTTGGCTTTTACCACTATTGGCAATACCCTCACTCCCCAGCTCTGTGCCCTTTTCTCCATGGATGCTTCTGGCCTAGAGAGAAGGATGAGGTAGGAAACACAAGCTAAGGACTGAAGGGCAATTTCTGAAAGTGTGGAGGCAGAACAGGCTGGGGATTGGCTTCTTTCAAATGCCCAGACATGGTGGCACTTACCAGGAGACAGAAACCACTCTCTTTCCCATCATATGCCCACCTGCAGTGGTCATAGGAAAAACTGGCAAAGTGACCAATCAGAGTGGCGGTCACTGGAGGCTTAGCCGGTTTGCTGTTCTTTGAACATAGTGAGTGGAAAATACAGATTAAATCAGCGTCAGCAATTCATACAAAACAAAAGATAAATACTGCCTCACTTACATCTGGGGGTCACAGTCATGTAACTGGCAGAGGCTTACAAAGGAAGTCTTAGATCTAGCCAGATCTTTTGCTAGGAAGGGCCCGATCCTCTTTCCACTGAAGTCTCTGGCAAAACTCCCATCGACCTCAATGGGAAGAGTATCAGACTCCAAATGTTTTAGTAATCAACAAGACCAGCTAAAAATCAATTTTCTGGCACTGAAAGCAGTGTCTCATACCATGCAGCGTGAACTGTAATGGGTACAATCTCACCTTCCTCTTTGTCTATTTCCTCAAGCAATGCAAACACCCACAGACCCACTAGGGACATAGTTGGCAATCTGTAGAAAACACTTCCACTGGCAGCAGCTGACTAGATTAGAGTGTATTGTTTTGCTTGCTTCCCATGAAATATTATTGATCTAAGTGTGCAGTCAAAGAGCTGGAACGGTCAACTGAGAAATATAAAAAGCTAATACAGGAGTAGTGAGGCCATCCAAATCTCTATTTCTCAATAGCTATCAGGAGACTCACCAGGCTATACGCAATGATATCAGTCAATGTTGCCTTTAGGCAGTATGGCTCCTTGACACACTCTGTGCACAAGTATTGCTGGCCTGGCTCGAGATGCAGCTGGATCCAGCTCAAGGCTTGTCTGCTGCAAGCTGGGCTCAGCTGCTTTATTTTTCCATATGCTCTTCTCTTTTGATTCTCCTTTGATCTTGAGGAATCTGATACTGCTTTCTACCAAAAGAAATAACTTCGTCTAATGCCTCTACCAAGAGACTGGAGAATAAAACATTGCAGCTATGTGAGGAAAGAGTACATTGTCAGGAGGGAAGATTGTCTCAATGGCTATGTCTACACTGGCAAGATAGTTCAAAATAAGAAGGCTTAATTAGAACTAACTAAAGCCATGGCTACACTAGACTTTCATTATTTTGAATTAAAGGCTTCCTTAATTCGAACTAATAATTAAATAATTCGAACTAATAATTAAAATCTCTGGAGGGCCAGGACTGAGGGGAGGGCGGGGAGCACCCTCTCGCAGGACCTGCTTGAGGTAATCCCGAGCAGCAGGGGGCAAGGCTGCCTTCACCTCCTGGAGTAGGCGCCGGGGGGTTCGAAGGGTGGAGAGCCCCATGCGCTCAGCCAGCACAAGAGGATCCACCCAGTCCCCCCGGGCATAGTCCAGGAGGTCTCCGACCATGGTGACGCCTGCCAGGACCAACCTCCGCCTCACGGAGGGGGCCTCCGCCGCCTGCACACAAAGATGGGGGTTGTGTAGCAGGGGCTCCACGAGGAGGTCCTCCCCCTCAGTGGGCACAAGGGACCTGGAGGCCAAAACAAGCCTCCAGGTCCGGAGGAGGTCCTGGTAGAAGGCCAGCAGCTCGGAGAGGTCTCGCGGAAAACCTCTCGGATTGATAAAAAAGAGCTGCCGGTCGTATCAGAGCCCTCGGTAGCGGTGGAGGAAGGTGCACGCCAGACGGCTCCACGCCGGACTACCTGCACTATAAAGGAGTCTCTGCAGGGCCTGGAGGCGGAAGGCGTGGACCTGGTTGTAAATACAGCACAGGCCCTGCCCTCCCTCCTCCAGGAGAAGACTCAGGATCCCTGCAGAGACCCAGTGCAGTCCTGGCCAAAAGAACTCCAGAACTGTCTTCTGGAGGTGGGCCAGGAAACTCGGGGGCGGGACCAGGGTGTTGAGCCGGTGCCAGAGCATGGACAGGACGAGCTGGTTGATGACCAGTGCCCTCCCGCGAAGGGAGAGGCACTGCAGCTGTCCTGTCCATCTCCGCAGCCGCTCAGACACCCTGTCCTCCAAACCTTGCCAGTTGTCATCCGGGGAGGGATGTGTGGCAGAAAGGTAAACGCCGAGATAGAGCAGCGGACCCGCACTCCACCGGATGGCTTGGAGCGCGGGTGGGAGGGAGCCCGCTGGCCACCCGGCCCCTACCGCCAGGCCAGAGCTCTTGACCCAGTTGACCCGGGCGGAGGAGGCTGCCGAGTAGATGGCCAGGCAAGCCTCCAGCCGCTCCAGGTCTCCCGGGTCCTGGACCGCGAGGAGCACGTCGTCGGCATACACCGACAGGACCAGCCTCAGCCCTGGCTCGCGGAGCTCCAACCCTGTCAATCTCCGCCGGAGGAGACAGAGGAAGGGCTCCACGGCCAGGGCGTACAGCTGGCCTGACAGTGGACAGCCTTGATGTACTCCTCGCCCGAAGCTGACGGGTTCGGTCAGGGTCCAGTTGAGCTTGACCAGACACTCTGCGGAGGCGTACAGCACCCGGAGAAACCCCACCAAATGGGGTCCGAAGCCGAACGCCTGCAAGGTGCCCAGGAGATACCCGTGGTCCACCCGGTCAAACGCCTTCTCCTGGTCCAGGGCTGCAGGAGGGGAAGCCTATTTGGAAGCCGGGAAGTGGGCGGGCGCAAGCCCGCCCACTGTTAAAACCCCTCCCCCAGCCTAAGGGGAAGAGGCACTAGGCCCAGCACCAACTGAAAATGGGGGACAACAAATGAAAGAACAGGAAGGGGTGCGAGGTCACAGGTTCAAAATAAGGGATTCAGAAGGGGACACCGAGCAGAGAACCTCAGACAGCGCCCACTGCTCCCGGAAAGTGTCAAGGGAGCCAGTGGACGCTGCCCAAAGGAACTCTGCTCGGATGCGTGAAAGGACAAGGGATCGGAAATAGGCCCCACAGGGGCAGGAACCTCCTTCAGCCAACCTCCTCTCTCTGGTTTTGTAGATGGCCACTTTGGCATAGGCCAAGAGGAGGTTGGCGAGGAGGTCCCGCGACTTCGTGGGGCCACGGACGGGGAGTGCATACAAAAATAGGTGCGGGGAGAAGTGCAGCCAGAACCTCAATAAGAGGTTCTGGAGGAGCCGGAAAAGGGGCTGCAGCCTGGCGCATTCGAGGTATGCGTGCGCCAGGGTCTCCCTCACACCACAAAAGGGGCAGGTGTCGGGACGGGGAGTGAACCGCGCCAGGAACATGCCCGTGCTCACGGCTCCGTGAAGGAGCCGCCAACTTATATCCCCGGCGGGCCTTGGAGTCAGGGTGGCATATAGACTGGCCCACCGGGGGTCCTCGCCCTCTACAGGTGGCATCAGGTCCCGCCATTTTGTATCGGGGCGGGACACGAGGGCGAGGAAGTGAATGGTGTGGAGCACGAGCGTGTATAGATGTTTGCGTGGCGCGGTTCGAAAGGGGACCAGCTGCAGGTCCAGCAGCCGGCTCGGGGCGTGGGGCAGGGGCAGCCGGGGGGGCTCGCGGGGCCGGGGCCCGATTAAAAGCTCCGGAGGGCCAGGGCTGAGGGGAGGGCGGGGAGCACCCTCTCGCAGGACCCGCTCGAGGTAATCCCGAGCAGCAGGGGGCAGGACTGCCTTCACCTCCTGGAGTAGGCGCCGGGGGGTTCGAAGGGTGGAGAGCCCCATGCGCTCGGCGAGCACAAAGGGATCCACCCAGTCCCCCCGGGCATAGTCCAGGAGGTCTCCGACCTTGGTGACGCCTGCCAGGACCAGCCTCTGCCTCACGGAGGGGGCCTCCGCCACCTGCACACTAAGATGGAGGCTGTGTAGCAGGGGCTCCGCGAGGAGGTCCTCCCCCTCGGTGGGCACAAGGGACCTGGAGGCCGAGACGAGCCTCCAGGTCCGGAGGAGGTCCTGGTAGAAGGCCGGCAGCTCGGAGAGGTCTCGCGGAAAACCTCTCGGATTGATAAAAAAGAGCTGCCGGTCGTATCGGAGCCCTCGGTAGCTGCGGAGGAAGGTGCACGCCAGTTGGCTCCACGCCGGACTACCTGCACTATAAAGGAGTCTCTGCAGGGCCTGGAGGCGGAAGGCATGGACCTGGCTGTAAACACAGCACAGGCCCTGCCCTCCCTCCTCCAGGGGAAGACTCAGGATCCCTGCAGAGACCCAGTGCAGTCCTGGCCAAAAGAACTCCAGAACTGTCTTCTGGAGGTTGGCCAGGAAACTCGGGGGCGGGACCAGGGTGTTGAGCCGGTGCCAGAGCATGGACAGGACGAGCTGGTTGACAACCAGTGCCCTCCCACGAAGGGAGAGGCACTGCTGCTGTCCTGTCCATCTCCGCAGCCGCTCAGACACCCTGTCCTCCAAACCTCGCCAGTTGTCGTCCGGGGAGGGATGCGTGGCAGAAAGGTAAACGCCGAGATAGAGCAGCGGGCCCGCGCTCCACCGGATGGCTTGAAGCGCGGGTGGGAGGGAGCCGACCGGCCACCCGGCCCCTACCGCCAAGCCAGAGCTCTTGACCCAGTTGACCCGGGCGGAGGAGGCTGCCGAGTAGATGGCCAGGCAAGCCTCCAGCCGCTCCAGGTCTCCCGGGTCCTGGACCACGAGGAGCACGTCGTCGGCGTACGCGGACAGGACCAGCTTCAGCTCTGGTTCGCGGAGCACCAACCCTGTCAACCTCCGACGGAGGAGACAGAGGAAGGGCTCCATGGCCAGAGCGTACAGCTGGCCCGACAGCGGACAGCCTTGACGGACTCCTCGCCCGAAGCTGACGGGTTCAGTCAGGGTCCAGTTGAGCTTGACCAAGCACTCTGCGGAGGCGTACAGCACCTGGAGAAACCCCACAAAACGGGGTCCGAAGCCGAACGCCTGCAAGGTGCCCAGGAGATACCCGTGGTCCACCCGGTCAAACGCCTTCTCCTGGTCCAGGGCTGCAGGAGGGGAAGTGAAGGCAGGTTTGTCAGCCCTAGAATGCTGAAAGCACTGTTCCCAGCAGGCAGAGGAGAAACAGCTGCGGGGCAATTAGGGACACTTGGGCCCTGTTAAGGGCTGTTCTTGGCCCAATAAAAGCCCCACCTCCACCAGCTCATGTGTGGGAGTTTAGAGGAGGCTGGAGGAGTGGAGTGGAGTGGAGAGGAGGGAAAGCGAAGCAGAGCAGAACAGAACAGAGCAACATCAGAAAGGGTTAGAGGAAGGGAAGGAGACTAGGCAAGGCCTGGGAGGCTTGCCTCGTCCGCTGCAGCAGGGGCAGCAGAAAACTCCCCTTCTACAAGGACTGAGTCCAGGGCAGTGAAGCCACGGCCCTGACAGGGAGAAGTGGGCTTGCCAGGGAGGCTGACTTGCCACAGGCCCTACTACGCCAGGGGATTGGACATTAGGTGGCACGAGTTGGGGAGTACTCTGCCACACATTCTTGAATAGCTTAAGAAAGCACTAATGACATTTGTGTGCCTGTGGATGAGATAACATCCCTAGCTGAAGAAGGGAGGGGAGGAGAAATGTCATTCTTAGAGAATCTCAACACTTTTAGACCAAAATTCATCTCTCTATTCCATGCTACTGATCCTTTAGCCTCATTGCTGAGCTCTGTAGCTTACTCTGCACTCATCTTGGGTCTCCTCAGCCACCTTTAATCACACTGAGTAGGAGCTTTATTCTTTGTCTGAAAACACCACCAAAAAACCCCCGCATTCTATAAATGTTAGAATAAAGGTCTTCTTTGCCTCCGCCATTACACTGGGCTAAATGACCACAGTGCTTAGCTCTTCACCATGCTCAGTGATTTGCAGGACTGAATCCATGAAGTATAAAAGGGAAAAATGTTCTCAATTATTTCTTTACTTAGGATCCAGTCCTGCAAAGTGTGCTGGTCCCATCAGTGGAAAGGGAAAGTACATGCCCCCTGCTGGGTTCAGGATTTTACACTGAGGATATCCCTCTATATCTAGTGGCGCTACTTTGGTTTACATTAGATGAGGCTCTCATCCATATCATCAAAGTATACCTGGTAGAGGTGAGGCAGTTGGTTCATTGGCTCTATTTTCAATAGCAAATCAAGCAAGAAAATCAGTGGAAAAAGAATCCATCTCAATGTCTGATAAATCACATCCTCAAAGCAGTACAGTGAACCATCTCTTCATTCTCTGTGCCTGCTGGAAAGTTATTTTCTTCACAAATTTATATTTTTCACTCAGCTGCATGTGTGGAGCTTTATAATGGAGG
Organism: Pelusios castaneus; assembly: GCA_007922175.1. Lineage (NCBI taxonomy): Eukaryota > Metazoa > Chordata > Testudines > Pelomedusidae > Pelusios > Pelusios castaneus. Next base: position 2,554,160 of record ML685839.1, read on the forward strand.
CCACGGTGCCATTTTCCACAGATTCTACCTTTTGTATAATCCACTGTGTCAGTGATGGGCCATGCTACTTGAGAGGAACTTGTTTATACTTCACTACAAATAAGATTGCAGCTTTTTGCAAAACGGGAAAAACCAGCAACTGAAGAAGGCAAATTAGAAATGTTGCCTTTTTTTAAAAAACGGTTTTTAAGGTGGGTGAATATCTGCCCAATTAATACATGTCTATTACCATATGGCTCCAAAATTCATCACATGGATATTATAGCACATCTCTCTCTCTCTCTCTCTCTCTCTCTCTCTCTCTCTCTCTCTCTCTCTCACACACACACACACACACACACCCTTTGACTCTCTCACTTGCACCTCCTCTATTTCTAATATTCTAGATCTCCAAACAGCTGCATCTTTTCCATCCCAATGTGGGATTTCCACCCAAAATAACTCTTGCCCAAGGACCACAATGGAAGTATTCAGTCCTGGACAGGTTTACAGTATGCTATCTCACAAATGTGCAGTGGCAGTTATAGGGACCTATATCCACAGCTGGAGTAAATCAGCATAGTTCTATTGTATGAAATGAAGCTACACAAGTGAAGGATCCAGCCTAGGACTTATGTATAATTAGAAAGAGAAGACAGTTTCCTCTGGGGCATACAGCACTTACTCTGCTTCTGGAAGGTACCAAGATATCAGACCATAACATTAAAATGGTTAGGTATAGAAATGCAATTTGACAGGATCACATGGCTTTCTTTTAGTCCTGTATAGTCATACTTTTTGGTCAGATCCTCAGCTGCTGCAAACTGGCATAGTTCCATTGATATTACGCCAATTTACATCAGTCAGAGATCTCAGTCAAGGTAAGTAAGCCTTTCACAGTGGGTGGATACATAAAATAATTCTTTTTAAAAAAAATACTCCTCAAATCTTCCCTCCTCTCCTGGATACATAAAATACCAGGTAATCGGGAATAAGATACAGTTTTTTTCTGGAACTGATGAGAAACATTTTGACTTTTAGCTGTTTATATTTTTGTTGGGGTCAAGATACTCTGTTTCATCAACACTAAGGGTGCGTCTACACTGGCAACTTAGGTCAACTTAAGGACGCTTAAGTTGACCTACACAAAGCCGCATCCACACTGGGCTTTTATTAAGTTGACTTAAATGTTTCCTTAAGTTGACTTAATAACACCACCTCTGAAGGTCGACTTAAGACTCAAGTCGACTTCTTAAGCGACTTAAAGTCAGTGTGGATGGTGAATAGCGCTAAATCGACCTTATTACGTCGACTTAAAGCCAGGGTGGATGACTATGTCTACTGTTAAGTCGACGTAACAAGATTGACTTAAGTGGACTTAAAGTGTACCCACTCTGTTAAGTCAACTTAACAAGGGATCCTCCAGCCGGGGCCGTATTGGGTCCTCCATCCCCCCGCCATCCCATGCTCCCCTGCCCCCCAAGCCCAATGCCCTCCCCAAACCCATTCACCCCCCCCCCTTCCCCAATCCACTCTTACCTGCAGCCTCCAGGACCAAACTGCATCCTCTGCAGACTTTTCCCGCCCTGCACAGCCCACGTGGCCAGGCTGAGCAGGGTGGGAGATTTAAAATCACCCTAGCTCCCACAGATTCTTGCAGCACACTTAAGGAGGTGCCACAGCACACCGGTTGGGAACCACTGCCATAAAAGCACAATGTTATTCTGTGCATAGGGCTCTGATCTGAGTTCTAGTCCCACCTCTGTTGCTGACCAGCTGGATGACCTTGGATATGCCTCTTTTTATTTTTTATCTGTCTTTTCTAAACAGGAAAAAGGACAACTTAAAGGGGATAATTTTTGGTGAAAGTTTTTATAAGAGATGCATCTCTGTTTTCCTCCAAAAAATTTCATATTTTCCCAGACAGCTCTATTAGTAAACTCTTCTGGGTTGGGTCACTTTCTTGCTGTGTCATTAGCTGACATAAAGCCGGTTTATCCAGAGACATAAAATCAGAGGGGGGTACTCAACACTGATTATTAGCAGCCATGACCTCACAGTTTAATAGTATAATATCATTAAACATACAGTATAATTACCCAATACAAGCTGGATATTTTTATAACAAGTTAGAGCTGTTATACAGTCCAATGATTATTCAATTTACCAATGTATAATCATGTTCTTTTCCATTACATTCTTGTTCACGGACAAAGCTGCTCCTTACATTTGTTTCCAGTATCAGTATTTACTAATGGCCTGCATTCACATTCACTCAAACCAGCTGCCTGATTGGATACATATGAACAAATAAAAGTGAGATTATCATTTTCCCATCTTGCCCCAGATGGAAAATAAAGTTGGCCGAAAGGCTGTTGAAGGATCACTCAAGATTATCAGCTATGGTATACTGTAGCCATAACATAGTCATCCTTTTTCTTTCAACTTTCATCCTGAGTGGACAAATAATCTCATAAGAAATATGAAAATGAAGCCACTATAATATTTACTATGCCTGCATTCCTGATTAGCCCTAGGACTTTCAAGAAAATGAGATGTGACATTTCATGATACATGTATTAATTTTAACTTGGAAAAGACAAAACGTTTTCAAACAAATAGGTAAATAAATACAAAATCAGTTTATGAATATTTCTTGGTTTTGATGGAAAGTCATATCATTCTGCTGAATTCATGTTCTTCTTTCAGAGGTTTCACTGGCAATTGTTTGATGCATTACACTGTTCAGAGACAAATATTTAGAGAAAATCAAAACTAATATGCTGTAACTCTAGGTGCTGCCTCTGCAGTAGTCAAATCATATGCTGACAGAGATGTCATCATTCACTAGCCCTTGCTGAGGATTTCTGGGTTGACGACTTTTATATATACACATTATTATGAGTCTTTACATATGAAAAAACCTGTCAAGACTATTCCATTTTACCTCCTTTCCAGGAAAGTGGGCCAGTTCTCTGCTGAAAAACTTTGGAGAATTTCCTGTCTGGTGGTTTAGAAACTTCCAAGAGCAGGGAGAAGAAGCCAGAAAGAGCTGTGTTGTCATTGGCCTAAACAAACCAAACCACCCCCCCCCCCCAAATAAAAATAAACAACCAAAACAAAAGAAAACCAGCAAGAACAAACCAGATTTTAAACACAGGCTTCTGTTTTACACATCCTGCAGCTAGACAGTGTTTTTGGAAGAAATCCATAGCAACCCACTTTTTCCTCCACCATCTGTCAGTAGATTGTAGAAGCTTTGCTTACTGCAAGAGCTTACAGGCAATGCATGAAACCTAGCAAGAGTTAATCAATCAGTTTCAAGAATTACAAGAGTGGGGAAATTCAAATGGCTGATGATCAGTCAAAGATTGTAAGCAAAAAAGGGAGGCAACAGCATGTTAAACTGGAACAGGATCATCGGGCTTGTAGGCTGGAGTCGAAGTCTTTTATCAGTTTGTGGTGCAACCTTGACATTATTTAAAAGTGGATTGGAATGTGTGGGCCAAAGAGTTTTTGGAGACAGATTAGATTTAGGCTAGGATTCAGATGTAAGAACTAAATCAGCACTGGATCTGGGTTCAGATCTTACCATACTAAAATTTAGCAAGCTGGTATCTGGAAATTTTGGTCTTCAATGCTGGAAGTTCCACAAGATCAGCTGATCTTGTGACTTCTGTGTTTTGGAAATCTCATAGGGCCTAATTAAGGAGCCTTTACCTAACCTGGCGAGCATTTATTCACACAAGTAGTCCTTTGATTACAATGGGGCTACTCACCTAAATGAGGGTGAGTAAAGTCTCTACCATCTGGCCCTTAATCAGCTGTTCTCTTGTGATATCTTAAGCCAAAACTTAAGCCATGCTGAAGCAATCATGGGATTTTTGGTTTTGTCCAAACCAGACTTGAGAAATAGTCCCTGCCCTTCCTGGCTCCAGAGATACAGGTGCAAATTCAGATTGTGGGATTTCAATCAGAATTTGTATCTCTCCCCACTTCTGACATTTGAAGGTATGTGCATTTGACATGCCAGTTTTGAGCCAACTCTAATTTATTTATTTTCCACAAATTTTCTCTCGAAAGACACTTTCAAAAAAGGTTTCAAAACCAGACCGTCATATGAGAGCATCTCTCAGGCAAACATGATTAGACAGACTGATGAAATATGCTTTCATTAAATGAGAATTAAGGATACATACCAGGCAAGCCTATTAATAACCATATTTCCTTAATTTCCACAGCACCATTGACTTTAATGGGAGATACATGTGCTCAGGGTCTCTGAAAAACAGACTTGTTACTATTCACTCTCAGTGTGCTTGGAGCTGCGCATTACATGGGTACCTAGCCCTACATGGCTGGGGTCCTGGTTGGTTTGGAGACTAGCTCTGTGCTGCTGCAGAAATTGAGCTCAGCTCAGGCACTTGAGCAGACACACCCTATATTTAAAAATCAGGGATACTGTTTGCTCGTTCTTTTGATTTGGGTGTCACAACATTTGGTATTTTTTTTTAAAAGATGTGCATAAAAAGAACTCAGCATTGCCAGGGTTTTAAATATCTCATGATTGTAAAGTCCCAACTCATGATTTTTGAACATTAGAGATTGGTGTGTGTGTGTGTGCATGCATGCATGTGTGGCCAAAATGTTTTTTTAAGTGGAATATAATGTGAGCATCGAATGGATCAGCACCTCTGGACACACTACAGATTTTGATGAGGTGCCATATTTCGGATGTGTGCCAGTAACAATCCTAATAAAATTTACAGATAAAATTTAGAGAACATTTGACATAACAAGTTTTTAAATCACAATATTTTGCTTCTTATTTTTTGTATTTGTTTTCAAAAAGACCAAAAGAGCATTTTTATTGTTAGATCAAAGTTCTAAAACCACAAGAAACCATCTACAACTTACACATTTTCCATTTTGTTTTATATTTCGATAATGAAGAACACCAAACATTTCTTTAAATTGGGATTAAAAACTAATAACTCCCAGTCACATATCTTGTAAACTAAGTTTCACTAAACAGAGAATTTTGAGATAACTCAGTTAAAATAACTTTTGAAAAGTATGCTTTTTATTTCTGAAATATTGAGAAACTCTTGAATGTTTGGATTGGGCAGCAACCAGGGTCTGATAGATAAACTGTCCTTTGCAAAAAATAAATAAAAGTGATATGTTACCAAAACATACATGAACACGACATCATCATACACTAAAAAAGCCAGGCTTATTTAGTCTACAGAAGAGAAGACTGAGGGGAGATTTGATAGCAACCTTCAACTACTTGAAGGGTTGCTCCAAAGAGGAGGGAGCTAGGCTGTTCTCAAGGGTAACAGAGGACAGAACAAGGAGCAATGGTTTCAAATTACAGCTGGGGAGGTCAAGGTTGGATATTAGGAAAAACTTTCTCACTAGGAGGGTGGTGAAGCATTAGAATGGGCTACCTAGGGAGGTGGTGGAATCTCCATCTTTGGAGATTTTTAAGGCTCGGTTAGACAAAACCCTGGCTGGAGTGATTTAGTGGGAGTGGTCCTGCTTTTTAGCAGGGGGTTGGACTAGATGACCTCGGGAGGTCCCTTCCATCCCTATTATTTTATGATTCTATTATTCTATGACAGATTAGTAAAATACAGAAAAGGACCATTCACCTTTGAATAACTATCATGGACTACGCCCTCCTCCATACCCCCAGATGGGGAAAGTCTGGGGGGGTGCCTCTGCGACCTCGCAAATTCAGTGCACTACCCTTTGGGGTCTGGGGCAGTGGGGGTCTAGCAGCCTAGAAGTCAATACACGGGCCCTCGGGTTCAGGGCAGTGTGGAGTCTTTGCGGGGGACAGTGCCCGGGTAGGGGGGCTCAGGCTCTCCCGCTCCACCGAGCCCCAGCCCAGGGCCCTATCGGTGCCTGGGCTATGGTACCGAGTCAGCGGGGATCCAGACCGCAACATGCTGACCCTCGGCCGAACCATCCTTGGCTTCCCAACCCGGGCCCCTGGGCTACTTCCTACCCAAGTAGGTATCCGTCCTTCGGTGTGGCCTCGTTCCAGGCCTCCTTACCTTCAACGTGGGCTGCCAGCTGCTGCTCTGGAGGATCTTGGGGTCCGCAAGCTGAAGTCTGCATCTGCAGCTCAGTCTCCTGGCGGCCAGCACAGTGTCTCTGCCACAGGTGGCTCCCTTCAAGGATTCCCTCTCTCGTTGCCTGAGTTTGATAACACTTCTGTGCAGGAGCTTCCTGCATAGGTCCTTCCTCCTCACCGGTCAGCCCAGACTGAGCTGGGCTACTCCCTCTTATACTGGAGCAGTAGACCGAGCATGCCTAGCAGGGCTTGAAGGGCGGAGCTTCTGCCGCCCAGTTTGTTTGGCTTTTTCAGTACTGGGTAAGCTCACCCCGTTACAATAACAAAAGTCAAAGATGTCCCAGATATCTTAGGCTATGTCTACACTTGCAAGTTAGGTCGACTTAAGGAGGCTTAAGTTGACCTAACTTAGTCCCTGTCCACACCAGGCTTTCATTAAGTCGACTTAAGAAATTCCTTAAGTCAACTTAATGAAAGCTTAGGTTGACTTAATAAGAACCACTGGCTAGGTTGACCTAACCCTTAAGTCGACTCCTTAGGTCAACCTAAGGACAGTGTGGACGCTTAAGTCCACCTTAATAGGTTGACCTAAGGGCAGTTAGGTCGACTTACTAAGTTTCCATTCAGGGAAACCACTTTGTTAAGTCGACCTAATAAGGTCGACTTTAGGTCGACTTAGCAAAGTCAACCTAACTTTTTGTAGTGTAGACATAGCCTTATATTTCTTGCCTTTAGGCATATTCATTTAGTTCTCTGAAATAAATACTGCCTCCTGATACCAATTTCTCATGCATTGTCAGAGCACAGGTGGTGAGCATGGTTCTTCTGGTAACAAACAATGAACCATGCACCAGAAGCTTGATGGAAACTGCTGCTGCTGAATAAACATGCTGTTTCATAAGCTCCTCATTCACTTCAGAACAAAGTCCAACATCCTGGTCCTTCTCTAGAAGGCACTTGGTGGAGAGCTGCAGCACTTTGTGGAATAGGAATGGAGTTTCACTCTCTTAAGTCAGTAGTGAATTTGGTCTTTTGAGTCCAATTCTCACATTTACTCAAGTGTAAATTAGGAGCAGCTTAACTGAAGTCAATGGTAAGAACAGTGAAAAGAAGAGAGGAATCAAACCCACAGTCTCTAGAGTAGATAGAGAGATATAAAAGTCCTGATTCTCCTATCCCACTGTTTTCTCACAAGCGCAATTCCATTGACTCCATCTGACTCAAAACTTCAATTGATTGACATCAGAAGCAGGGCCGGAATATTCAAAGCCAGAACACTCCACCAGTTTCCCTTAACCTTTTCAAATACAAGATCTTCTGACCATAGCCAGTGGATGGTATTGTTCCCGGTGTACTTTGATGAAGGCAGGAGAACATAGAACAAGGAGGAACGGATGGGCGTCTTTAGCTATTCAATGAGGTGATTTCCTAAGGAAGTACAGCCTCTTGGATGGAATCGAGTTGGATTGTCTCACACAATACATTTGCATTGTGCTTTAAAACTTAAAGATACAAATCCAATGAACTGGCATCTTCCTTTCCCATGTCCCCTTCCCTGCACTCCTCTCCCCCAACCACAATCACCACAAGTTTTCCTTCCTCTGACATATGCTGTGTAGAATTGCTGAGTTCTCTGAGATCTGGAATACAGCAGATGATCATTTTCCACGTAAACTACACAACAGACACATGAAATTCACTGGGAAGGGGGAGGTAGTGGGTAGTGTTTCTAAACTGCACACTGCTTAAGAGATGGCAGAATGAAATCTTGATTAGTTGTTCTATGAAGTACACTGGTCAGAGTCACCATGAAACTAATTTTTAAAAAAACATCTTGCCATCAAAATCAATGTTTGGTACAGCACCATGTCACACAAAACACTATTGGATCCTGGAAAGACACATGAGAAGCTTCGTTGATGTATATTAGGCAAGGCTTTGGTCCACATGTCTTTGATCATTACATTCCGCAGTTGTATTTCAGTGTAATCACAAGTTACCCTGCTGAGGGTTGCTTAGAACAGCCATAATTGGTGGATTTATCCAGATCAATAGAGAGTTTCTACTTATTGATTAAGATCCTGGGTATAAAATCCATCATTATTTACCTGGAGAGGAGAAGCAGGGAGTGAATGAAAAGGTCAAATATTCAGATTTAACATGGGGGCTGTGGGTGTGTCAGTGAATAGGAAAGAAATAGGATCAAATTACCTGAAAGTGCACACAGACTATTGTAATTTGCAAAAATGGAAGTAGGTCATTCCTTCAAGTGAGTCTTCAAGGTTCGCTTATGCAGTGCAGTGAGCTAACATTAACACATTCATAAATGAACTAAAACTTAACCAATCAGGGACTAAAAAGGAGACCCAGTGTTCTCCTCCAATTGAATCTTAGATGTGTAATTTAGGAGGAGATGTTACTAGACAGGACTCTCCCGGCCTCATTCGCTGAAAAGTGATTAGCATTCTGGTCACCAGAGTACATAGCCATATACATTAAGAATATGAGGGAGAGTGGGTAAAGAAATGGAGCATCTTAGAGAAATGGAAAGATCCAGTCAAACAGGCTGATTGGCTAAATGAAAAACATGCAGTTCCCTTATGCAATTTGCACCAGACAGTCCAAAAGCCGCTGGGGCTAAGCAGCATGGGTCAGTCTTTACATAGGGACTGATCCTAGTGGCCTTACTCCCTAAATAGATTTATTGTCTGAAATTATGGTCCCACTTCCACATTTGGAAAAAGTGAGACTTCCAGAGAGTCCGGTACCCCTACATTTGAATAGAGTTACTCTGATGTGGCCCATAAGGAACAGGGGGAATTATTAAACACTTGCACATATATTTTCTTCAGTATCCGAATCCTGTCTCCCCAAGAAGGGAAGCACGACAAGATCTTTTTGCTGATTCAACTTAAGTGCTGTAATTCTACTGGGCCACCTTCTGCTCTCATCTGCACTCCTTTTACACTAGTAAAACTGCAGCTAATGTCAAGCCATAACTCCTGTTCTATCCTGTTGTGAAATGAGACACTGGTCCAGAAAGCACTGCTATGCTTGGTCACTTGAGGGGGTTAAAAAAATGGTAAAGGATTTTTCATGAGCGTTTTCAAAAAGTTTGACCTCGTTTTTGTTTCACGGGATTCGAAAAAGAAGATTTTCATTTAGCTATCATTCCTTTGCCAAAAAACTTAATCATTAAAAATTAACTTCAGCAGAACTACTCGTGAACTCAAAGTGAAGCAGGTTCTTAGGTTCTGTGCTGGCTGGAGATCTGAGCTCTCAGCATCTTGCAGGATTGCTCTGTTAGATTATAAACCCTTCAAGAGAGACTTCAAGTTTCTTACAGAATGTCTGCCAGGCATTTAGCACCGGGTTGTTGACCTGCCAGGTTTAAATGTATTTTCCTCGTAGCCTTGTTCTGTAGTCCAGGTCTAAATGCACCCACACTGATCAATGTTTGATGTTCTGATGAAACGGATGACATCTACAGCTGATGTGCTACTGCAGCAGAGAGTGAAACATGGCTTTTAGATGGTGTACCAGTCTGAAGGAGAGGACTATGTCCTGATGTCTCATATGGGTGGATTCTATTTAAAGTAGGCAGCAATGTTACAGGGGAGGCAGGGGGGTTCAGCAGATTTTGAATTACTCCCATTGAGCTCACTTATACTGATTCACACCCAGAGTTACAGGAGTGAAGCTAATGGAATTAATTGGATTTACACAAGTGTAGCTCAGGCCAGAATCTGTTATGCCAGCCACTTCAATGAAAGGAGGATCAGAAGTTTTCTTTAAATGGGAAAAAATAATGATCTCGGTCTTAACATCCATATTTCCCCCCTACATATGGATTGTCCTTCCTAAACTGGTCTGGGTGCCCAATACTTACTCCTGATTTGAATCCCACCTGCAGGCCCCCTTCTGGATACAAGAAATTAGCCAGCTAATGGCTGGGTGGAGAGTCAGCTGGTGTTAGGCTAAAAAAGAACAGAACTAGCATAAACATGGTCCATTCATCATCCACCTAACACTTTGCTTGTATGACTTCCTCCCCACTCCTTAATTTCCTCATTTTCCGTAAGATGCTTGTCTCCTATAACATAAGGGCTGTTTTCTAGACAAAGGCAGAGGGGCTACCCCTTCCTGTGTGTCTGAACATTTTGGGTGCTTTCGACAATATAAAAGAAATAAGGAGAAAATTTTCAGGACACAAAAGGCAATTCTGGGCCAATACCAATAGAAGGTGGATGGTTACTTGTCCTTTGTGCCTTGAAATATCTCCTCTTAACTGAGTAACAACACAATTTTAATGTCTCATTGGTGTTTCTGAGTCACCAAGAGGGGCAACAAGTTGACCACGTGAGGCTCAGAGAAGCTAAAAGGAGTCAGTAGAGTCCCCGAGCCTATACAGAATTTTGGCTTGAGGGCCACAGGTATCATTTTAAAACCCTGAAGGGCCACCAGTCTCCACCAGCAACCCCTCTCTCCCACTGCAGCAAAACTGAAGTTCAGTGAGGAGGCTGCCTCCTCGCTGATCTCCTGTCTCCCTGGCTGCAGCAGGGAAACCTCATGTATCCTCTAGCCCTGTGTGCTCCACCTGGGTCCCTAGGCAATGGCTTTCTTCTGCAGCCAGGGGGATGGAAGATCAGTGGTCCTCTCCCTCTGGCTTCAGCAGGGATGCCAGTGCCTATGGACCTACGCAGAGTGCTTTGTTGTGCACCCTGCTATAGACAGAGGAAGGGGAGTGCTGTTTTCCCTCTCCTTCAGCTGCAGGAAGGAGCCCACACTGCTCCTTTTAGACCCATGGAGACATGTTCCACCTGGGTCCTTAAGCAGCAGCTCCCTTCTGCAACTGGCCAGAGGGGAGCTGCGGGCCACTCTGACAGCCCCTGCAGGCACATTTGGTCCCTGGGTCAGAGGTTGGAACCATTGATTTAGAGCATGGTTCTGTTTTCACTTAAACAAGTTTCACACCATTACTGCCTACTCATTTATTCCTAATTTACACTAGTGTGAATGAGAAAAGAATCAGGCATTTTGTTTTCCCCTGGAAATTACTGGGTCTGACAAAGGCCAGCCAAGCAGAGGACCGAAGAAAGAACTCATTGAGGGCAGGGTGTAAATCAAAGAAAATTGGATTGTTAAAAGTACAAAGAAACTATTGTGTAAATGGGGGGGAGTGTCAGGAGAGAAAGCTAGTCACACAGCCATCCTTGAACTGGAGACACTTGCACCTCTGCCACTGTTACTGTTTTAGCATGAGGGTGTGAGGCGTCTTCCACCAAAAGATGGAAGAAAACAAGCCGAATGCCAGCACCAGCTGGCAGCTTGAGAAAAAAGAGCTGGACAAGGAAACAGCACCACAGGGAACACTGGATGCCTACCCTGAGGTCCTCCTCCTCATTATTCAAGGCACTATCAGAAGGACAATAAAAGGTGCTATAAAGAAAAGACAAATTTCAAACACCCAGAGCAGCAGTGGGGTTGGGCAGAAGGGCCACAATTTTCAGACTTGGATTCCTAAAGCTAGGAACCTATATTTGTATTTAGGCATCTAACTCAACGTCTATTTGCAGGAAAGTTAACAAATTGGGATCAACAGGAGCCTTGCCATTTATTTAAATTGTCTGAGGATCCGTCCTTCTGATGTCACCTGAACGAGTCTCAGAGACATGTTGAAGTGGATCTCTGTGCTGCACAGACCGGGGAACAGTTCAGTGTCATTTTGCTGGCTACATTATTACATGTCCCTAGTATCGTCAAGGTGCTGGGTCATATCCTCAGCTTGTGTAAGTTGACACCCTTCCATTGAAGCAAATGGAGCTGTGACAATTTACATGAGTTGAGTTTCTTGAGATTGAGAATGCAATGTCAAGAAAGGGACAAGCTTCTGGAGCATGTTGCTGGATCTTTTAATTCATTTAATTCATTATAGAAGAGGTTCCTATATTGCCTCTCACTAGTGTGCCCATTTCTCAAATATGGCTTTTTAACACAGGTTAAATTATGGATTTATGGAGTTTTCACTGGTGAATTTTTACACATCTTTCCCATAGGAGGGGAGTGGGAAGAGTGTAGGAAAAATGGCACAGCTGAGACTCTGTATGCACCTGACTAGGTTGTGGTGTGCGAGAAGGAACAATCTAGAATTTTGAATCTGGATTCAGAAACTGAAGACAACAGTGTCAATGAATGCAGGAGGCAATTAGCAATAGGGAAACAATGAACTAAGAAGAGTCCAGGGCCTGGACCCAAGATCCAAAGTACAGGGAGAAGATGACTGGATTTGAGTTCTTTGAAGATGTGGTGAACAACAGAATTTTCATCAAAACATGAACCGTCACCACTAAAGAACCTGGTACAGATCTTCAGCTGGAATAAATCACTAGCTTTTCACAGCAATTCCTAATTCAGCCCATTGGAAGATTAGGCCCTATGACAGTATAGTTGAAGCCATGGTCTGTTTCTGATTTCACAATTGCGTCAATTGTAAATAATTCTATTCATGTCTATAGAGTGACTTCTCTTTAAAAGCAATGCAAGGACAGAGTTGGTCCTCAGGTCTGCAAGTACTGATAAATACAGAGCTGTATAAATTATGCAGGCAGCCAGATGGAAATGCACCAGTCTGGTATACATGAAGGGCTTGACCAAAGTTATGAGGATTCAATAAATGTCTGAAAGAAACTACATGCTGGATCAGAAATACCAAGCAGAACATTTAGAAAATAAAGTTTTAACAAAGCTATCAAAGATATTGGGGATTTAAGCAAAAAGAGAAGAGCTTATTAATTGTATGATTTGCATATGATATGATCCACAAACCGAGATCAAGAGAAGCAATGAGAAAATTGCCACTTAAGGAGTAGTAAGTGCTATTTTTAATGACTGTACAGTACTCAGACACAACTGGCATATGTGCCTCAGAAAAACCTAAGATAGAGTTAAATTTTAAATGACCAAATCAATAGGTGGACATTGACCTGCTAAGGTTTGAGAAGACCCACAGAAGCAGATGGTTTTAGTTATCTCTAAAGCAGAAATCTTAGGGAAGGACAGACTGCTCTGAGCAATAACAGCTAGGAAGGAAACTGTATTTGAGGGCCGAAAGAACCTATTCTGTCCAGATTTAGGTACAGTGATTAACATCAAAAGAAACAATGGATGCCCTATAACCAGGTGTTTCCTATATACTTAATAGCTCCCCTCCTGTCCATTTGGTATATTACAAAGGTTTTTTGTTAATTGTTTATGCAATTCCAAGAATCATATTTATATCTAGCACATCAAAGACTCTGCTTTGGATCCAAAAGCCCAGAGTACACGAGGAAGATTGTTCCAAGTGTACACTGGAGACTTTATGCTCCAGATTTCTCAGGATGAAGCATGGCGGATGAAAGGCCTGTGGAAATTTGAGCATTGCTCCATTTCCCTCATCAGGGGATGGCAAAAAGGAGCAACACAAGCCATACAAAGATTTCCTTTTCTAATTAAAAGAATTTATCAGTCCACCATGCCAAAACAATGCGGGGGAGACGCCTGCTGGATGATCCATTATCCAAGATGACATGTATTTTGACAAAACAATTATGGGCTGATTATTCAGTCAAGTGAACCATGTGGTTGACTAAGTATTTATAGGTGCTTTATTATGGAATGGGACAGCCTATCGCTTTCCCCTTTAAACTGAAAGTAGCGAACAACAGAAAAACCATTTGTGTTCAGGGATCAAGATTCAGCCAACTAATTTTTGGGAAAGGCTTAATTAACTAGGGTTGGTGTACAAATGTCTACAGTCCAATGTGTTAAGTCAGTCCTCTAGAGTTGTGTGCGCGCATCTCTATATCTGGCTACCTAAGTACTTAGCGCCTATGTAGTTCTTTTCATCCATAGAACTCAAAGCCTTTTATCAAGGAGAGTCAATATGATTATCCTCATTTTACGTACCAGGAAACTGAGGCATAATTACTTCACCTTCTGTGTGACCTTGGTGAAGTAATCATGCATCAGTTTCCTGATATGTAAACTGAGGATAATCATATTGACTCTCCTTGATAAAGGGCTTTGAGCTTTGAGTTCTATGGATGAAAAGAACTACACAGAACTAAGTACCTAGGTAGCCAGATATAACAGAAGGTCACTGGCACAGCTGGCATGAAGATACTTCAGTCTCCTAGGGCAGTGGTTCCCAGCCTATAGTCACAGACCACTGGTGGTCCACAAGGGTACTGCAGGTGGCCCTGGGGCAGGGGGAGATAATTACCGCAGGTAAATGTACTGTGATGAGTGCAATATGTTTGTGAGTGAGCATAAATTATTAGAAATAGCTGCATTTTTAATACCCCTTGATATACAAGTTTGACTCCTGACAGCCATAAAAAAAGTTTAAAATGGCTTATTAACGTGGTGATCCGCAAAAGCTAGCGATGACAATATAGTGGTCCACATAAAGGGAAAGCTTGGGAACAGCTGTCTGAGGGTCTATCCATAGGACCAAACTGCTTGATGATGTATGTATATATGTATATTGATAGCAGCAGTGGGAGGAGGGAAGGGGGCTACAGGCCCAGACCTGCAGTCCATAAGAAGTAAATCACTTCCTGATGTTGGTGAGAGTTTTGCCTGGATAGACACTGGCCTTGATTCTGCATTGAGATGATTATTTTCCCCTTTCCAAGTGATGTATTTCTTCATTTGAGAAACAGTGTGTACTATTAGTATGAAAAGGAGAATCAATAGAAAGATAAAGTTTAATAACACACAAAACAATAAAAGCAGTTTCCATTGACTTTAAGTAATCCTGCCATGGATCTATTACTCTAGCAAACTTGGTGAACTTTAAGACAGAAAAAAACAAAGTAATCTGGCTCACCATCCAAAACCAAAAGGAACTCTTTGAATTCTGTGTATCTAGGTAGGCATATGACCAGAGCACCATCACAATGGATTTTATTCTCACTTCCTTGTTAAGTGGGAAGTTGTGACTCTAAACCCATCTGTATTCACACACAACACAGTATTCTAATGATATTTGTAGACAATATGCTTTGTCAGGTATCATTTGAAAACTAATTTACAGATTATTAATTTTCTTGTGTGATATATATACAGGATGTGTATTAAGAGTCATGGATGTATGCCAAAATTATGACTAAAATGTCAGGGGGTGTTGGTAAACAGGTCTGCCCTAGACAAAGGGAATGTCTTTGCTCCTCTGACTAGCCTGCTCATCAGGCAAAGACAATGAAGGTTCATTTTTACATATGAGGTAAATGTGGGGGAGGAAACAGTATGATGTCTACATCCAGCAAGAGAGAAAAGCTTGATCTGCGTTTTACTTTTCAAAGAATATACTGCAAAGGTTTACTGTTCCATAAGGACAATTTTGGGCTGAAATGCAAGTGATAAGCAACTGAATCTCCTCATTGTATACAATATTACTGTATTACAAAAGTGGATTTGGTGAGGTCATTTACGAAAGCCTCTGACACACTTTAATAACTTGTGACTTGTGGGTATTAACCCTACATAAGGAATTACCAATACTCATTAATATTACGCTTTACTCTCTCTGTGACTCAAACAAAGGGAGAATTAGGTTTGTCCTAAACAGGAAGGAGCACCACAGCTATCTACCTGTCTCCAAAGAAATTAAGCAAGGTGTGACCAAAAATAGTGGAAGCCCTCTTTACATAGAAACCAACAGAGACAGGGAAAGACCAGAGGAAGGGAAGAACAGCATGAGGTCATTCTGCTCCTTGAAGCAAGGTCACTGAACTTTGCAAAAGATGCTTTTCAAAGGCTTACTGGACTATAATGGGAGGGGCAGAGAATCCCTAAATTACCCATCATTAGAGAGCCAAAAGGCAATAGAGCTCTTACAAGCTGAGAAAGATGGGTACTTCCATCAAGGAGAGGTTCAGAAGTCTCTGGATACTGAATATAGCTGAAAAATCTGCTTAGGCAAAGATCTTTCACCTAGGAAAAGAAGGAAAACCAGTATCTTATACTTCTGTGGAAGGTCCTGACTGAAGGAGTCAGCCATGGTGGGAAGAGGAACGACCGGTGAAAGAAACCTTTTTGAAAAGAGCCTGTACCTTTTAGATTTTGAGATGTGTGTTTTCATTTTTATTTGCTTGTAAGCCTTTTAACTTTATTCCATTTACTCAGCATCACTTGACCTATGTCCTATTGTTAATAAGTTGGTTTTATTTTTACTGTAAACTCACTCAGTGCTGAGTTCAAATGGAAGGGTGTGTTGCCCCAGATAAGTTAAGGTGCTGTGATGTGCTTGTTTCTCTTTAAAGGAACAAACAAACCTTATTTATTTCTTTGAACTGTCCAGGAGAGGGCTGTATACTGCACAACACAAGGTGGCGGGAGAATTCAGGACTGAGAGTCTGTTGAGCTCACCTTGCTGGTTGTAACCAAGGCTGGTGGAAACCAGAGTAGGGCTGTAGACAGGCTGCGGGGGTCAGAGTTGCTGGACCAAGACTGGCTGCATAGCTCACAGACACTCATGGTGTGACCCGCAGGCTTGTTGCTGACTTTGAGTATCCCAGGATGGGAGCTACAATAGCAAAGCATTGGGAGGCACTCAGGGTTACAAGATAAAAGGTGAAACAGACCTTCACAGGTCCAGATTGCAGCCTTTGACAAATATCAATGCCCCCACCCTTGTTTATATATAGAGAAGAAAGTGAGGCATAAGTAGCTTGAGTGATTTGCCTAAGGTCCCACAGAAAGTCTGTGGCTAAGCAGAGTACTGAATCAGGTATCTTCTGACCACCAATCCAATCCTTAGACCATATTTCTTGCCATTGACTTCAATAGACTTTGGGTCAGGACCTTCATAGTCTTCACATAATCTCACAATTAAATATAAGGTCCAAAACTGGAATGCCTATTCATTACTACTGTTCTGAGAGCAGCAGAAGATAGGAAAAAGAAATTGCTATGAAGAGAACAAGCTAATAGCTAAAATGTGCTCTGGCAGCTGATTGTACGGACCTCAGCTGAGGAAACCCAATCTTTGCCTCTTCAGAGCAGCTCTTCAGTTTCCCATTCTCCTTCTCCAAGGCTCCCAGTTTAGAATGTGCATTCCTCTTACCCTGCCTGTGCAAACTAATAATTTCCACCTCTGCATTTTCTGCTTTACAATTAGAACATATTGCTCTGACCTGAAAAAAACCAGAAAGGGATCAAATCTGTATGTGTCAGCAAAAAGGTGGCTTCTAGTTATAGGCTTTTCTATAGTGCTCAACACCCTAGCATCTGAGCACTTCTGAACATTAATGGACTTATCTTTACAATATCCCACTCATACCTGAGATGGGAAACTGAGGTGATAATAATGACAACAGAGCTGTGAAGAGAACCCTGATTTCTTCAGCCCCATTCCTGTGCCGTAAGTATATGATCAACTTTCTCATAGTACTTATCTCTGACAGTGTTATACCCTAATCCTGTAAAGACTTGAGCACGATTTTAACTTTAATCCAAGTGTTTCACTGAAAACAGTAAGACTTCTCCTGCTGCTTAATGTTAAGCATGCATGTAAGTCTTTGTAGGATTGAAGTCTGGGCTAGGCCGGAGATTTCTTTGCAGAACTGGGCTGAACCACAACATTTGATGGGGGATGACTTGTTTATAAAGAGCCCTGATCATTAATAATCACAACGGAAAATGTCTGGGTATGCATATGTATACACTCTTTTGAAGTATGTGCCTTTTGTGATCCATACAGTTCTTAGTGGCTTGGAATATGCCATCCTGTTGAGTCTGTCAAAATACATGTTGGTCTACTGAGGGATCTGCACCATGAGCAATTTCTCAAATGTCCCAATTTGGGAATGGAGCTGGACTCATTGCTTTATTGAAAGCTGAAGCCGCACCAATGCAGTTCAAATTAGATTTGGACATTGTGTGCATTGTCATTTGGAGAAATCTTGAAGTTCTTGCCAGAGTTCTACAGGAAATATGGGTAAGAGCCAGAGACAACAACTAGCCCTCACTTTTTTTGTAGTTTTAATCAGACAAAACTCTGAAACACAGATAGATAGAATATTGAATTTACAAGAGGGAACATACAAGAGGAGGAGCGTTGGTGAGCGAGAATGGAAATAATGAGAGAAGAGCTCATTCCAGTATAATCGCTCTTCTTCACATGATCCACAATCTGCTGATCTCTGTTAGTCCTGGGGAGGGAAGAAACTGAAACTAGCAGATGGCAGGTCATCTGGACAAGAGAAATCAATGAGTCGGTTTGGAATCAATCATTCCCTCACTTCACTCCCTATCTGCTTTTTAAAAGGTGGTGAAACTACAGATACATTCACTTCATCAGTGGGATTTTCTCCCACGAATGTTCATGCAATAAATAAATTTGTTAGTCTTTAAAAGTGCCACCAGAATTCCTCGTCTGTTTTACCCACATAGTTTTTACTGGGGCACTTAGTGTAGTGGATGAGGTACACTAGATGTGATAGGCCTATGTAGGGCCCATGGAGCTTGAAAGATGTGATCATGATCTTAATCCATAAATCCAGTATCTTTATTATTACAATAATCTATGCCCCGCCCCCCTCCGTTTTTGGTCCTGTGATTGCAGAAGAGTTAATAGGTCACTTGACCTCAAAGAGTCCCTTAGATATGTGCTCACTACTTATGCTGAACAATCTGTTCTGGCATGAATGTAGCTGAGTACCTTTCCCAGGCCTGAAAAATTGCTCTGTGTGGCTCAGAAACATGTCTCTCTCATGAGTGAAGTTTGTCCAATAAAAAGACATTAACTCCACCCACCTTGTGTCTCTAAGTTTAGGCATGAGAGTAGTCTCTCCGATTTCATGCAAACATTTCCCAGCACAACTATCAACGTCAGGGTGCTATGAACAATACTCAGTAAATGTGAAATATCTTTGTTGCCCAACTCAAGGGGTGAAATCCTGGCCCCATTGAACTCAATGGAAAATATCCTACTGACTTCAATGGGGCCCAGAACATAGCCCTAGTAATCAGGACAATCAAGTGCTTTGGTGATACAGGCTTAAGTGCATGCTTCACATAAAGCCCGTGAGTAATCGTATTGACTTCAGTAGGTTCAATGTTCTGATTCAGCACAATACGCAAGCACATGCCTAATTTTAAGCCTTTACAGAGTACTGGGATACATACACATTATAACAAAGGGCATTATGGGGGCCAGATTCCCAGTTGAAGGAAAGCAGGGCTAGCCTCTTCCATTCTACTTGCACTTGTGTGTGTGTGTGTGTGTGTGTGTGTGTGAGAGAGAGAGAGAGAGAGAGAGAGAGAGAGAGAGAGAGAGAGAGACGTTATTCATTACTTTATTAGGGTTCTTTTAAAAAAAATAATATCTGCCGTGCTTTCATAATTACATTGGCCTTTCACCAAGGAGCTATTGTTAAGTCATACACTAAACACACTTCCAAGCCCACCATTCTAATGACACAGAACAGTGTCAAGGGGGAAAAAAAAAAAAAACCCAAGGAAAGAATCGAAAGCCAGAAAAATAGGCTAAGATGTAATTACTTACCCCCATTGAACTCATGGAGAATCCTTCCACTTGATGGAAATCAAAACAGGCCCTTACCATTCTCCATTTTCAGCTGCTTTGTAAGATAACTGGGTAGCTGAGGTTCTGATGTTCTCAGCAATTTAATATAATTTACTCAAATCAAAACTTTTATGCCTTCCTCTTTGTTCGTAGAATAAATGGCAGGCACCAAAGCAGTCCAGATCCTCTGCCCTAACACTCAAGCTAGCAGTTGCAGTAATTGGAGAAGTAAGCAACATCCTGAAGGAAAGCAAAAAAAAAAAAAAAATTAAACATGCATGTGTATAACTAACCATAACTGTAAAATACATAACTGAAAAATGGTACCTGCAAATGAGTTAGAAATAACTATTTCCCTGTCCTCCATGTTCATGGTCAGATCACTAGTCATCTTCATTAAGTTGCCCTCATTAACCCATAGTTTCTCAACAGACAGATGACTTGTAACCATCAGTGGCCAAGTGTAGCTCATCCACTTGAAAGATTTCCTTAGACTTGTCATTGCTTCTGCATATGAACTATTGGTGACATTCAAGGGGTCGTTATTATTGCATTAGCGCCTGGAGAGTCCAACCAAGAATATAAGGGTTAGTACAAATGCATAGTAAGAGACAATCTCTGTCTCCAACATCTTATAGTCTCAATATACAACAAAGAAAAAATGGTGAGAGAAAAGGAAAATTCTCATCCCCATTTTACAGATGGAGACCAGAAGTTGAAAAAGATTTAGTGACTTGCTCAACATCACACAGTCTTGTAGCAGAGTCAAGAATTGAACACAGATTTTTCTCAGTCATCATCTACTGCCTCAACCGAAAGGCCATCATTCCTCTGAAGTGGTAGCCAACTTTTCCTGACTATTCAATCTCAACCTTGTGGGGAAAAAAACTAACAAAAACAGATGCTTTACACTTTCATTCAAACATACAATAACGTTCTAAACAGATGCTGTCATAAAAGAGAGAACATGTTGCTAAAATAGAAAGATTACCAGTGCAAACATGTGATCTCAGGTGGATACATTTAGAGAAATAATTCAAGTGAATTCTATTACTGTCCATGCTAAACCTGCTATTTGACCACAGAATTATCTTAGCAATAGGAATCAGAAGCCAAGGCAGGATATCAAGAAGAACAGAGACAATGAACTATATAGACAGAAGTAGTTCTTCTGAAGTGTAAACCCCAGCTATAATGTTGACTTAGCATTTTTTGTTTGTTCATTTGGTCTCTTCTTATCTGTCACACTGAAACACATCCACAGTACCCTGATTGTTCCATTTTAAATGTTAACACCTCTATCATCTAAGAAACATTAAATATTTATGATGTAAAAGAAACCAGCAAGTGCAGTAAGAACAGAGCATGTTTGAAAAACCCTAAACTATTCCAACTTAGAGGCCCATGATGAAATTTCTCAGCTAAAAATTTCAAACTAACTAGTGCCCACAAGTTCTGATGCACAACATGAGATACCTGAAAGATACTGATTTTCACAGGTCAGATGATCAGAACATTCTGAAAAACTGGCCCTTCTAAGATGTCTCAAAGCTCAGAAATGGAACCACTGAAAAACAATGTCACTCTTGAAAATATTGGCAATTTAACTGTGTTTATTTCCTTCAGGCTAGTGCTTTATGCAAATATCATAAACTCACCCCAATAGCACTAACAGTTAAGCAATCTTTTCCTATGAGCAGTGCAGAATTAGCTAGTCCTCATGCTTTAGTTTCTTCAGGGGCAATGATAAGAGATGAAGCCAATAGCAGGACAAAGCAGAAAATCTACACGCTGTTTCGCTGTCCTTCCCCAAGCCGAGGGGTAATTTAGGGTTTCCTCTAATGTTACTCACATAGTGAAGAATAATAAATCTGAATTTCAGTTTCCAGTTCTAAATGTATTCAGAAAGTAAAATATTTAAATAGTCATTTAAACCCATGGTTCAATTCACTCATAATTAAGTAAGAAAAAATAAGGTCCAAGACTTGTGAATTTACAATGCAGAGAGACATAAACCTAGGTCCTCAGGTGGTATAAAGATGGCGTCACCTCACGGCTGTCAGCAGATTTATAACAGCTGAGGATCTGGTCCCCAATGAGAAACAAAAAGAGGTTGCTGGTTGTGATTTTATCAGGGATGGGATTATTATTTATGTTGCATCTTGGAGCATCACTCAAAAGATCAAGACCACACAGTTGTATGCACCGAAGAGAAAGCCCATTCCCTAAAGAGCTCAAAATCTAGGTTATGCAAAATCATGCCAGATGGATGAGACAAAATAAATGGGGAGCAGGATGAGGAAACAGACAAATGAGTAAATTACCTCCCAATAAGCAGAAGAACTGTGATGCAAGATGCAAATAGACTGATCTTACAAGACTCAATCCAAAGCTTATTAAAACCAACGGCAAGACTCCCACTAAAGACAAGCATTGGATCAGTCCCCTAGAAAGAATGGATCAAAGAGTTCTCAAAAGCCCACAACCTTTCCCTTTCCACACTGCCACCCTTCCTAACTATTTTGCCTCATTTTTTGTTAATTACAGCAGCATCCTTTGAAAACTTGCCACTTTGACCTTAGATAGGTAAGGTTACCCCAATAGCCATAACATTCCCCACCATTCCTATGGAAAATACCTTGGGCTATGTCTACACTGGCAAGTTAGTTCAAATTAAGGAAGCTTAATTCGAACTAACTTAAGCCTTGGCTATACTAGGCTTTCATTAGTTCGAATTAAGGACTTCCTTAATTGGAACTAATAACTTCGCTTATTCTTTTCGAAGTAAGGGTTAATTCGAACCAGTTAGTTCGAATTAACCCAATGTGGCCATGTTAGTTCGAACTAAGGGCTTAATTCGAACTAACTGGCACATTGAGCTCAATGCAATTGACTAATTCGAACTAAGCAAGTGCCATGCATGGCACTTGCTTAGTTCGAACTAAAATTTGCTAGTTCGAATTAAGTTAATTCAAACTAACTAAAATTAGTTCGAATTAGTTAGCTCGAATTAACTAATTCAACCTAACTTTGATAAGTGTAGTCATAGCCTTGGATAGTACAAACACTGAGACCAGATAACTGCAAATACTTAGTTAATTGAACTACAACAACTGATGAGTTTTTAGGGCTTCTGTTGTATTTTCGCTAGCTAATCAAACTGAACGCTGGGCATGGATCTTACTGCCAAGGCTGAGTACTATGCTCTCCCCTGACAATGGCTTCTTCTAGGCAACCTGGCCCACTTTGATGCCATGGGTGCCCATTTTGGAGCAATGAATGTGGCACTGTTAGCTGGAACTTGTTAGACATGCTGAATTCTTCCAAATGTTCTCCTAATAGCCTGGTGCAAGAAGAGTCCAAACAAGCGGGCTTGGTTTATCCTAACAATGTATTTGCTGAGAGAGAAAGCTCAAAATGAGCCTGCTGGTCCTTTGCCTGCATTACCCACATTGAGTTTAGTGTTAACAGAGTTTGTAGAGGTGTTGGGAAATAAGGTGAGTTTTGGAACACAAACTATCATTGCCTCTGATTAAAGCAATCCAGCTCCCAGTTTGGTTCAGTTCTGACCACATACTGTATTAAACATACATTCCAGCCTCTCCACTTACTCTCCCAGTTTCATATCTAAAACCCATTATTTCACAAAGGTCATTTAGACACCTTCAGTGCAACAACATAAAATTACCTCCAGTGTGGGTTTTGAAATAATCTTCCTTCCTCTTTTCCCTCGCCCCCCCCCCCTTTTCTGGACAATTCTCAAGTTGACAGCTATTAAGGCTGCTCTTATTTGTGTCAAATATGCCACCTCCAGGGAGCATTTTGGAGCAGAGCAGTTTCAGGAGAGGGATAGATAGATAGATTTTTTTAAAAAACCAAAAAAGAAGAATAGGCAATGAATATGAAGTGTAAATGCCTTAGTGAAGTAATGGAGACATGTATTAACAGCAAGTGAAATTTGACCTTCTGGCTGGAAACCTGATAGTGAACCAATTGGAGAACTTAAGAAAATTGGATCAGCCTCAATAGGCACAGAGTAAACATTGGAAGTGCAATACAGTCTTATTAAACATAATGCACATTTAATGCATAATTTTATTGCAACCAATTTCATGCTACTGCCTTAAATGAGTCTGGGTCTATTTCCACGGCAACAGTCCACTACTATTAGTGCCTCTTAAAAGAATTGCAAGACCAGTAAATGATCACTGGTTTGATCTCATTCTTAGCCCACACTTTCTGCTTCATAAACTCTCCCAGCTCCCACGGCTTCCAGTGAGATCTTGTCTTCGTTCAATACACAGCTTCTGAAACACTAAACTGTTCTGGCAAGTCTTTCACAGATGGGAACGTTACAACATTTCCATTTTATGCTGGTGCAGTAAAGCGGTGAACCTTTGCATCTGTAGATCACTCATCTGAATGCCGGCCCTACAATGGGAGTTCCTGGAATCTCTAAAATCAGCTTGGCGCTGAGGATTTCTCAAGCACAGCAGGCAAAACCCTATTTTTCTAAGTGACAGCAGTAGTATTTGCTCTCTGACAGGAACAAGGAGTAAGGGAAACAAATGATGTCGAGTGCTAAGCAGGTGGTACGGTACTCCTCACAGACTGATATAGTATAGCTGGATTAGCACATGTGACACTGCAAGGAAGTGGTAGTTAATTGTAACCATCAAAGCATAGGAATTCAGACCCAAACCTTACAATCTCTGCAAACTTTCCCTGTTGTGCCTATATATTGAGAAGATCTGCACAGACCCAGGATTCTTATCTGGATCCAGATTTCAAAATCGTAAAGAGAAAAGGGGCTTTAACTTGGTCCATTCCAGAGAAAGCATCCATTGCATTTGAATTTGGTTTGTTTTATGAAACCCTGTTCAACTCTGGGAGTCTAGATCCAGATTTTGGTTTTTGCCCCTCTCTAGATGTCATCGTGTTGCTGAATATTATTAATTATTATTATTATTATTATTAACCCTTGTATTACAGGAGTGCTTAGCAGCTCCAGTTGGGGCCCCCATTATGCTGGGTGCTGCATGAATATGTAAGATGGATCTACACCTCAGAAACAGATCAGTCTAGTTATGTCACTGAAGGCTGTGAAAAATGTTGTGCCTTTGAGAGAGTTAGGTCAAGCTAATCCCTGCTGTGGACACAAGTAGGTCTATGGAAAAATTCTATTGATTCAGCTACTCTCTCTCGGAGAGGTGGATTACCTAAAACTGATGGAAAAATCCTTTCCATCAACCTAGGAAACTTCTACAGTACAGAGTTACTGTCGTTATAGCATACATATACCTGCTATAGACTCAATTCTGGCCCCAATGAGTCTATAATCTTAGTTATGACAGGACACAACATATGAATGAAGCAAACAGCAGGGTAGGAAGAGAAAGGATAATTCAGCATTGACTAACCCCACGCATTTAAAAATCATGAGCCCAGTTCCCCAAAAATCATGAGATTGGCTTTAAAAAATAAATCAAGAGCTTAGGAAAAAAAAAACCATGTTGGTTTCCTTTGATTTATCTTCTGCCTATTGAGATTTTAGGAGTCACATATTCAATTTTTTTCTGCAACCCCAAAGGCTACAATCTTCCTCTTATTAAAAAAATATAAAAGTAAGCTGGAACACATGATGGCAGGCGTTAAGAAGAACAGCCCATATGTTGTGAGGCCCATGATAAAAGTTGCCAACCCTGAGAATCGTGAGTCAGGAGGACTAGAAAGGCCTCTGGAGCCACAGCACTTGTGACTCCCACTCCACACCAAGAAGGCTGGATGTGTTCAGCCTGGAGTGAAGAGAGCACCCCATGTGCTGAAGGCACCCACTACCTGGAACATGTGTAGAATGGGTGTTGTATGAGAACCCTTGGGAATAAACACACCACAGACTCATTGTTGGGAATAAGGCCCACAGAGCATCTGCTCTGACTCCTGCCAGACTAATGAGCACAGCTGGACCCACGTCAGCTAGACCACCTGACAGAATGCGCTCCTGAATGGCTCAGGAAACGAACGGGTTTGCTCTTATGCCCAGCAGCAGTTTACTGGCTGCTCAAAGCATTCAGCCACAACTGTGACAGCACATCCTTGTTCCAGTCTCACTGCTGCTTCAGACTTGCCTCTGTCATGGACCGAGCCCTGCTCCTGCGTAGACACAATCCAGATAACCCAGCTTGGACCCTTGGCTCTATTCCTAGAGGACTCCTGCCCCAGCCACTAGACATGACTACACATGTCCTGGTCTCTGACACTCATGCTCTCTAAGACCTTTTTTCTCCCCAGTCAATCTGATTTGAAGTCAACACAGAATTTTGCCCAAGGACTGTACAGCCATGGTAGATTTGAACCTTACCACTCTATGGTGGCCTTCCAGGGTTTTTTGCCTACATGTCATACAATCACATTGCTTAATGCATTCACCTACTACCATTATGAGCATGGCATAAGAATCTATGTAGAACAGAACGGAACAGAGCCAATTCAGTGTCCAGTTTGGAGATTATGCGCAGGAATGCACACTTAAATGAGCGCTATTTGTAAGAGTGGATACTATTATTGTGTGCCTAAATGACACAACAAAACCAGATGAACTTATCATAGGGTGTGTTTCCCTAAGTGCATATGTTCATCTTCAGTATTTCAGGGTTCCAAATAGCACAAATTATATTGCTAAATCTAGGTGATGGCTTTGCACATTTAAGGAATGATGAGTTATCGAAAAGCACTCTGTATGTAATGCTTTTCTCTCCATTTCCTACAAATCAAATTACTGATTATGCTCATTTTGATTGGGAGCATATTCAGAAAAGGCGAAAGCCAGGCCAGCTTCTTTCCCCCCCCCTTTCCCCCCCCACAAAACGCAAGACAAATTCTTCAGTAATCTTTACTAAAAAACAGAAATGAGCTAACTACCAGCAGGGCAGCACTCATGAACAATAAGCAGCTAACATGCATGAGTGATGGGGGAAGAAAAAAATTGGTAAATAAAATATTTCAATGTCATGTTCCAAAGAGCTATTAACAATGAGAAAACATATGTTAAAAATGCTGAAAAGTAATAACACTGTTGCTTTCAGTCAAACCGAAAGGTTGAGGCTCACCTGCACTTGCAAAAAACGCACAGGTGATTACACAGTCGCCTTTATCAGTGGCAGTCTGTATTTGCAGGCACCTGCCTACCAATCTAAATGTGCATCTCATTGGTTGGTACTCACAAACACAGCCATGCAATGACTCATACAGTGACACAAACAGGTACCCACTTTTTGTTTGAGCACTCCTGTCCCTGAACATTATCATAACAGATGTTTACTTATATGTATAGATTTTTAAGGCCCAAAGGGACAAGTAAATGGAAAAAGTTTCCAAATCACTCAAGTGCGCCATTTTTCAAGAGGCGCTCAGAACTGAAGTCTCGTTGGAAGTCAGTGAGACTTCAGACACATTTACTCTCCGAACTGGGGGTGCACACTTCATCTTCAAGACACATGTCTGTGCCTGCGCTGACTGAGCTAAAAATAGAATGTAGCATCAGTGGCATGAGTGATGGAGGGGTTAGTCGTGCTCCATAAAAGCCCCTCTAAGATACTAACTAAATACTCAGGCAGGTAGCCTCCCTTCCACTGCCATGGCTAAGCTCCATTTTAAATGAATTAGCTCACTCAAAGTTAGCACTGGTACGTCCCCTCGAGCTGGAATTTACACTGGCGACTCGAAACATTGGCTAACTCTAAGCCTCCTAAATCATAGGCACTCTTGAAAATGTGTCTCCTCAACTGATCTCTTGCATAACACAGGCCATAGACCTTCACTCACAGACATTACCATAGACATTCACTCTAGAATTCTTGCCTCAACTCTTCTTTCTTTCCTTTTCCTTTCTTTTTAATGTTAGTTTGACCATAAGAACAGAGAACAAAAAGATTATTTTTATAATTCATCATTCATAAAATGTTTATAAATCATCATTCTTACAATTTCAGACTCATTAGTTAGGTGGTTTATTATGGAGTCATGTTGTGATTCCAAGTGTAGACGTTGAAAGACAACTTTAATTCCAAGTTATAGATTCTACCCCCACCACTCTATAGCCATCTTTCCTCAGACAATCTTCTTTTGGACTGGAACTTCCCCAGGTTTAAAGCTAGAGTAAAGTGTTTTTTGTTTTGTTTTTTTAAATTTAATATCTGAAATTGAAGGGACAAATTGTGTAGGAGAGTTTTAAAATAACTTGTTTGTTCCTTCTGAAGAAGTTACTGAAAAAAGCTTTTTATGTGCACCTACAAATCAAATATGGCTTTGCTCTACCAATGTGCATCTTATTTTCAGAAGTAACTTATGCATTTAATCTGGCTTAATAATATTTATCTTCCTAAATCAAAAAAAGACACTGAAGGACAAAAGTCTTAATGATGGATCATAAGTCAAGGCACCTCTCTATGAATTATAATGTCTAAGGATTCTAAGGACCTTACTTTTACAAAGAAATACCTTTCTCTAACAATACCTCTCACTGTTATGTGTAGGGTCCCTGGCTTGGGTCCCAGAGTCGAGGGTGGGACCATGTCCCACCCCCGCCGGCCATCCACTGGTGGGACAAGAGCCCCAGCAAAGAGGCAAGGGCCTATGAGAACCAAGACAAGATTGAGAGCCAGCAGAGAGAAAACTGTATTACCACCAGTCATCCCTAGAAGGGGGAAGAAGATTCAGGTGAACAGTTCCCTGACCCACTGCTAAAGGAAAGTGCTGGATCCACCAAGGTAGGGGAGGAGCTTTGCTGCACTCAGCGCAAGTAAGAGTATCGGAATGTGGCCCTCACAGTCTGATCCCATTTCTATTGACTTCAAGAATCACACCGACTTTATTGGGATTTGTATCAGATCCCTAAATCTCTGTCAATGCCACACTTGTATTTCTTGTGAGTGTGTATTTTAACATTCTGATCCTGTGAGGTGCTGGATAGTCTGAGCTCAGCTTTCTCCCACAAGCCATTGGGGGCAAGAGGACTCAGGACCTCACAGAAGCTGTTAGCACCTCAAAGAATTAGGCCCCATCAGACAGGCCTCATGAGTAATACATCTTCCATTTTCCAAAGGGGAGCCATGTTAGTCTATTGCAGAAAAACAACAGAGTCCTGTGGCACTTTTAAAGACTAACAGATTTATTTATCGCATGAGCTTTCGTGGGAGAAAATCCCACTTCGTCTTCAAAGCGTCTGATGAAGTGGGATTTTCTCCACGAAAGCTCATGCGATAAATAAATCAGTTAATCTTTAAAAGTGCCCCAGGACTCTGTTATATCTTCCATTGACAGAGACAGCAGCAGGGCAGGTTCCACATTTGAAAACACCTCACTAGAAATTCACAAAGCCAGTAAAGTTTGTCACTTTTTTGGTTATAACACACAATAAGAGACACCTGCCCACCAAAATTCCCCACAGTTTATAAACTATATATAAATGATACTTTGATATAAAGAGTTAATAAATGTTTGATGTTTTCATAATCAATTGCTCCGCAGACTAATAAGTTGCTTATAAGTATGGATTTTAACACTCTTCTAGAGCTATGATTATCCAACCATCACCCATACAACTCATTATTACCACTAGAGTGGGAAGGATTGGATTTTTATTGGCATGCTGGTTTCGCCATACACGCACAAACCAATGAAAAAAATATTTTCAGGGATGATCATCCAAATGTATAGATAGGCAAAGTAAGAAAAACGCTGCTGGAGAAACTAGTAGAGTCAAAAATCCAGTGATTTAGACTTTTGAATTAGGCTTCTTACAAATGGACTGGTGAATGAATAGTAAAAACAGGGATAGTTTATTGATTTAAGGATTATTTCCTTTGTGTATTTTGACACGTGACACTGGCCATTTGTGTTCTAACGGTTTATGAAGCTTTAACTTTTCAAATCTCTATGGTTGTTATTAAATCAATTTCTGACCACCCCAACTGTACAAAAATTAAAATAAAAAAATCTAAAAATACTTAAGATAATTAAAAATATATATATATTGAATTCTGCCACACCTAATAATCATTCATCAATTATATTATGTTAGCACTTAGCAGCCCCAATCATGAACCAGGTTCCCATTGCACTGGTGCTGTAAAAACACAGAGCCAAAAAACCTGCTTTAACATTCTTAGATATAATTTTATACCAGAACTTGCTCTCTCAGATGTTCTTATTTTAGAAGGAAAAGTAAATAACAAAAACACTCCAACTTTTAAAAAGATAATATACTGGAAATAATTAAGTTCATTTCATATAGCTCACACAACTCTCTGCCACAGGATGTAAAAGAGGAAAATTACTTTCAAAAGAGATCTAGATATGTATATATCTAAGAATACTACAGCTAGTTTGGATAACATGTTTAGGCCTTAACCATTCCTCAGGCTTTAGGGCATAAGTTGACCAGCAGTTGGGGGTCATGATCTTTCCCTCCTTGTTACAGTATTTTGCATGCAGGTAAATTGGAGAGGACGGTGTGGTAATAATTTAGCCTGCTCTAATGTCACAGATATCATACTGAAAGGATCTTTGTCTTTTGTGATATGCTGGGACTGTGATCTTTCATTTCTAAAAAAAATGTTCAGAAACCACAAGTGCTTTCACACTTTTCTAATTTCTATTGCAATTTACTGTACACCCATAAAATCAAATATGTGCTTTCACTGCAGGAAAATTTTCATACCACAGTGGTCTAAGCCTCTGAAAATCAGGGTCCTTGATAGAAACGTGATAAACCCATAAGTCTAACTCCATTTGAAGGAACTACTATCATAGAGATGATTGAATAAAGATTTCAAATGTTCCCCTTATGTCTTAAAGCCATTATTCAGTGCAAAAATCAAGGGAAGTCTCTGAGGGCTTTAGCTTGAAATGTATTTAATTTAATTTAATTTAATTTAATTT
>ML685839.1:2584747-2605814 GCA_007922175.1 Pelusios castaneus
GATAGATAGATAGATAGATAGATAGATAGATAGATAGATAGATAGATAGATAGATAGGATATTAGTTCTACACAAATCAAGAAATTAAATACTAGAAACCAAATTATCTTTGTCTTTAGTCATTCCCTCATTTTAAACGAAAAAGTAGAACAACA
Organism: Pelusios castaneus; assembly: GCA_007922175.1. Classification (NCBI taxonomy): domain Eukaryota; kingdom Metazoa; phylum Chordata; order Testudines; family Pelomedusidae; genus Pelusios; species Pelusios castaneus. The sequence continues at coordinate 2,584,903 of ML685839.1, forward strand.
TATTTGGCCTTTTAAACCTTTACCATCTTGATGTGGTACATGAACTCCTCTATCAAAAGTAAACACAGGGGACAGAGCGGATAAAGGCAACATGGTTCAGTGGTTAGAGAACTAGATGAGAGATCAGGGGAACTGATTTCTATATCTAGCTCTGTCACTAACCTGCTGTTGACCTCTGACAAATAATTTCACCTCTCAGTGCTTATATTTCTCCTCCTACCCTTGTCTGCCTTGCTTATTTGGACTGCAAACTCTTCAGGGCAAGAGCTGCCTTTCAGTGCATGTTTGCAGAGTGCTCAGTGTAATGGGGCCCCAATTTGAGCTGGGGACACAAGATGTTATTGTAATCCATAAGCTAATAGACTCTCACATGAGGTCTATGGCTATGTCTGCACCGGCAATTTAAGTTGACTTAAGGAGGCTTAAGTCGACTTAAATTAAGCCACGTCCACACTAGGCTTTCATTAAGTCGACTTAAGAAATTCCTTAAGTCGAATTAATGAACGCTTAAGTTGACTTACTAAGAACCGCCTATTAGGTCGACTTAAGTCTCTTTAGGTCAACCTAAGCCCAGTGTGGATGTTTAAGTTCACTTTGTTAAGTCAACTTAAGGGTGGTTAGGTCAATTTAACAAAGTGGACTAAGTCGACTTAGTCCACTTTGTTCATTTGACTTAATAAGGTCAATTTTAAGTCGACTTAAAGTCAACCTTATTAAGTCGACTTAACAAAGTCGACCTAACTTTTCCTCATGTAGACATGGCCAATTCACACCCGTTAGTACTAGCTGAGAATGGGGGCCTCATAAACCATTTTGGCCCAAGAGCAAAGAATGGTCTCACTTTAGCTCACAATTGCAGATTCAGATGTAAACCCAACACAGCTTTCATCCTAACTGTGCTAGTTACAACAGATACATCACCCTTGACACACTGAGGTTCTTGGGTTTGAATCTCCTTGTTGCTTAGGGGCATAAAAATGACTCCAACAACACTCTTAGGAATCCCTGGCATGAGAATATCCCCGTGCCCTCTGTTGGACTGTTAAGGGTATCTGAGTGCAAGGGCAGTCATGAAGAATATATGGCTATGTCTACACTTGTTAAGTCAACTCCATTAAGTCAACTTAACAAGGTCAACTTTAAGTTGACTTAAAGGAGCATCTACACTTAAAGTCGACTTAAGTCGACATTGTTAAGTCGACTTAACAGAGCCTGTAGTGTAGACATACCCATCTACACTGGCTTTAAGTTGACTTATGTTGACTTAATAAGGTCAACTTAAGCCTTAAATCGACCTCCAGAGGTGGTGTTATTAAGTCGACTTAAGGAAACACTTAAGTCGACTTAACAAGCACCCAGTGTGGACGCAGCATTCTGTAGGTCAACTTAAGTGTCCTTAGGTCGACCTAAGGCGCCAGTGTAGACGCACTATGGCTATGTCTATACTTACCAAAGTTAGTTCAAATTAGTTAATTCGAACTAACTAATTCGAACTAATTTTAGTTAGTTCGAATTAACTTAATTCGAACTAGCAAATTTTAGTTCGAACTAAGCAAATGCTATGCATGGCACTTGCTTAGTTCGAATTAGTCAATTGCATTGAGCTCAATGTGCTGGTTAGTTCAAACTAAGCCCTTAGTTCGAATTAACATGGCCACATTGGGTTCATGCGAACTAACTAGTTCGAATTAACCCTTACTTCGAAAAGCATAAGCGAATTTATTAGTTCGAATTAAGGAAGCCCTTAATTCGAACTAATGAAACCCTAGTGTAGGCAAGGATTAAATTAGTTCGAATTAAGCTTCCTTAATTCGAACTAACTTGCCAGTGTAGACAGAGCCTATATGTCTAGGCTGGGAAGGTCTATCAATAACAAATATTTATGAGTACTTGTTCCTGCTCTAAAAAAGAACTTAATACAATCTGTTCCCATGCATAGGCCTGTTCATGTTTCAGAAACACAGTCCTTCTAGTAGGTGGGACATGAATTAGCAACAAAACTGTATATTAAATTAGCATTCACCCAGCCAAAAAATACTGAAGGGCTTTATCCCAGGAAAGTCACTTTGACTCACTGAGACCATGTCAGCTTGAATCATACTGAAAATATTGTGGCAGTAAACTTGACCAAAGGATTCATTCTACATCCATTTTTTTCAATCACTTTACAGAAGCACAGATACAAAAGGAAATGTTGTATCTGTGAAATAAAAAAAATACCAAAACCTGGATCCATTTCTAGAATCCCACAAATATCTCTCAGTGGTCTCAGCAGGGTAAGTTAATAAACCAGCAGTTTTATACCAAACATCCCTTGACTGAGTCTCAGCAAATCTCAGCTTGTTCTTCTAACTGAAATTAATTTGATACTTCTAGCTTATTTTCTACCAGTCAATAATTAATTTCATGAAACATTCTTCCCTATCTCTTCTTCAGACATTATTGGCAGCCTCTCCTCAGGAGAAACACAGGACCAGCTAGTTCACAGGCTCTTTTCTCCCGAGCACAGAGATCACAGATGCAGCCATTATCAGAATAATATAAAAAGCTTTGCATGGTGTTTGAATGACTCTCCCAGCTACATAGAAACTGATGAGGTAGATACCAGTATGTGGAAGGAAAGCTGATCTTCAGCTGAGGCAAACCAGAGAAGCTCAAAGGAGCAACGCTGATTTACACCACCTGAGCATTTGGCCCATTACATCCAGTTTGGGAAGGTGAAACAAAATACATGCCCATTTGACTGTTAGAGTTCAAGTCACTGTTTGCCTGTCTTGAGTAAGATAATTTGTCAGACACCAGCTGCTGTTAGTTCTTTCCTCATGGGCACCCTTGTTATTATGTTACAGCGCGCGTGAAGAATGTTGAACGTCACTGAAGTGAAAATGATTACAACTGCATTTGCACAAATAGTCTGTGGCCTTCTTTATGTGAGAGCGCTTTGGTAAAGCAATACTCATCATGGGAGGGGGGGGAGGGAAGAGAGGGGAGGAGAAAGCACCCTGGCAATATTGGGAGAAGCGTCTTTGAGAATAGACAATGAGATTTCGCCTCAGATGGAAATGGTCCTTTCTCTCTCTGAAATTGTTACTCAGGAGGATTTCAAGGGTAGGTTTCTAGAGTGACACCATGTCCAATTACGTACAAGGTGGAATGAAAAGGCGTAGGGCCTGTCTTTCCAGTTCAGAAAAAAAACCCATGGTGTCCTGCGAATAAGAAATGAACAGACTGACCTTTTCAGAGCTGCTGAAAGAGAAAACCAGATGTATTCCTCAAGAGTCACTATGACTGAAGGGTGATAAAGGCTTGCATTGTGCACTTGAATAAAAGGAAAGCTAACCAGAAAACAGCAGCTGATAATAGTCAGGCCAGGCTGTGCTATTGTCCAATGCACAAATGTTCAGCACTGGCCTAGACCACCACTGCTGGTATATGCAGCACAGATGAAGTTTTTTTTCCCTAAAAAAAGGCTCCTTTATTCCTCCTACCTACAGGAGTTTACATGAAACTGCTAACAATGATACAAATAGATCTATGGCTAAAAAGAGGTAGTGTGGCTTGTTATTTCCTCCTTTCACTTCATTTCTAATAATGCTCTATAAGATCTGAATCTTAAAACTCTACCCATCCGTCACATGAATAGACAAATATCGGCTTGTTTTCACAGTGTTCATATTTAAGGGGGTAGGATAAAGAGGAAGTGTCATCCAATAGAAAGGTTAGAGGTACAGGGTACCATGCAGTAAGCAGGGGTCTCCATAGCTCAGACTGAATCATGTGAGAGGACGGTGGACTTAATTGCCAAAGGGAAGCACGAGATTGGAGGCTGAGTGAGGGACATGTAGACAAGATCACTCAAATCTCTACTTGGCAGGGTGTGCCTCTGGCATAATCATATTGTAGAGAAAGAGGAAAGGAAAGAGTAAGAGGGAATAATTCTGAAATAGGGAAAAATGAGGCAAAAATTAACACCCAATTCCTTGTATATGAAGGTAGAAGGCACCTTCCAAGCCCCTGTTGCCATGACCTCTTGGGATTCTCAGCCACCACCTATCTGCCATTTTCGAGCATTGTGTCACTGTTTTAAACCTAGACTAGGCCTGGGTGAGCCGATCCCCTCCATCGGTGCTGGCTATTTTTAGAGCAGGCACGATAAGCTGCTGCCTGCATAAGTCTATAGGCCACCACATCCATGTAAAACTGTAAACCAGCCTCCTCTTATTATTTAAAATATGGAATCTGAAATAACCCTTTCTGGGTGTAACCAGCGTGCATGCACATGTGTGTTTCACTGAGTTTTACTGTCCTTCAGAAAAATGACCAGCAGTGCAAAGGAGTTGCAAGATTTTAAAGTATTCAGGAGAATTTATTGTTTAAGAGGAGCTGATGTAAGAGTCCAAGAGGATAAACTCCTGTGTTTGTCTACAGGACAACCTGCTGGAGAGGCAGAGATAGGGCATTAGAGTAGCCGTCAGATCACACCTTTGCCACGGACCTACTGTGCAACTTTCGGCAAAATCACCTCTCTGGGCTTCTCTTTTGTTTCTGAATCTATGTCTGTCTTGTCTATTTCAATGATAAACTCTTCAGTTCTAGGACTGTCTCTTCCTCAGTGGCATGCAGCCCCTAGCACAATGGACTCCGATATTAACTAGTGGCCTCTAGGTGCTACTGGGATACAAATAAGGAAGACGATGAATAGGCACAAGTTCTCTATCAATCTGCAAAATAAAGTAACAAAGAATAAAAGGAGACTCACTAGGGAGGCCTGAACAATCTCCACTTATCCACTAACTAGCGTGTAGAGAAGCAGCGCAAACATCCCTACAATGCCTTGCCGTGTGCCTCATCCCTGATCAGGACGGATGGGCCTCTGGGAGTGGGGTGCTATTCCCACTCTCCTGGTCCATTGGCTTCTCTGCCATGACTGCCAGGGAGGATGCTAATTTGTGCCAAAAGCAATGTTTTTATTCTTCTGGTGCCCATTAGCAACTGGACTCAACTGCCCTCTCAGGACCCCTCCAAGTTTGCTGGACAATTTTCTTTATGGCAGTCAAAATGAAAGAAAAAGAATTTTAAAAGTGACTCAGGAAAATAATTAATTCTTGCCATACAGCAAGAGAATTAAACAGCATACACGTGTACATTATACATAAACATACATATAAAATCACGAGGCTCAGGGAGCTGGCTTAATATCTTTCAAAAGGCTTGCAGCTTCTGGTTCCATGAATGGGTATTTCTTGGCTATTTCTAAGAGGCAGACATTAAAACCTGCAGCATAGTCATTTAGAATTTCAAAGGATTCTTCTTCAGGGAGTGGAATACAAAAGACACCACAGTTATTCACATAATACAAGTAAGGTTGGGGAAACGCAGCATGCTATTAGGTAAGACTTCACAGCAAACCTTTCTGGAGAATTCTCTCAGAGTAAAAAAGTGACCCTAGTTGCAGTTCGTTTTTATTCACTTGTTTATTTACCCCAGTTTGGGAAGAGCTTGAGATGGGAGAGAATATCTTAAATGGGCTCCACAGTTCCCTGAAGAAAAGAGAAGACATTCAAAATACCGCACACAGCATTCAGATAGCATTCAGATAGCTGCGCCCCCCCCCCCCCCCACACACACACAGTTCTTTTGCTGTAAGCTTTGGGTGTCAATCAGCAGAGAGAACAAACAGAAAATGAAAACCAGGAGCTCCTTCTATTGAAGTTTTATGATAACGTCTTCCAACATTAGCTTGTTTTGTTTTTAATGTGATAAACTGAACGTCTGGTTGGAGAGGCAAAAAAAATGTTTGTTTGTTTTTTTTAAAAAAAATCGAGGCTGACATATGTAAAGCATTGTGTCCTGCAACATACTATTTCACGGAAGGCTTGCCATTTCCCCTTCTCCTCCCTGGTGCTGATGAATTACATGAGATGAATATCACAGATCTGTGTTTTTAAAACCGTGAGCTTCGGCAGCAACAGCAACTGCAAAGCAGACACCGTTGTCTGAACCTCTATTGTTTCTATTTCGGGAGCACATTGAGTGATTAAGTTGGGGTAACAGTAACATCAGATTACCTTCTCCAGGCTGGAAATGTCTTTTAAAACTGAGGCAATGCTGGAGCCATGTGATACAATACTGTAGACAGAGCCAAGTGGAATACATCAAAGAGTGCCTTGATGCAGATGTTTCATGCAGAAGAAAATTAGGTCAGAGACCACTTCAATTTCAGCTTCTGCCAGGCTTGTTTGAGAGCTTCCAGTGAATTCCTAATGAATAGCTTCTAGGGCACTTTTCTCTCATTCAGGCACAAACTGCCACAGTCAGATGAGCTCTCCATGCAGAATCTTTTCTCATTATTTAAAAAACTGTTACATTGGGTTCAGAGATTCCAGAATCTTTCCCTCTAACAGCAGCCACCCCTCAAAAACCACCCCAAAAGCACAAGTTAAAATAAGGAACTAAAAGAAACCAAATCATGTAATCTATGGATATGCAGCAGAACAAACCGTTTACCATTTCTACATGGGTACATAAACACTTGCTAAGGGTACTTTTCAAATGAAGGGCTTTAAAACACTCAGATGCCCAATCTTTACAGAGAAACCTTAGAGACCCAAGGATTTTGTTGATGCCCACATGAGGTTTTTTTGTTTTTTTAATAACTGTTTTTCTATACAAGGACATTAAGACAAAGCACCTTTACCCAAAGATATGGCATTATTTTCTTTTTCATCATTGCCCCGATCTCTCTCACAATTCCCCCCAGTCTCCACATCTGGAACATTTGTATTATAACCCACCTTTTTCTGCCATGCTCTGCCATAAGCTGACTGCTGACCTGTTGTTTACCATGTGTTCACATCAACATATTCTTTTCAGAGTTCCCAGCCCGCTACTGGATGACAAGAAAAAAAAATGCTGCAAAATTTGGGAATGCTTTTAAGAAGGTTACATGCATGGAGTTTTTTAAACCCACTGCATATTTTAAGGGACTTCCCCCCTGCATAATACAACCATTGGTGAAATTCCAGTTTCTCATGGAAGATGACAATCCATTACAGTCCTGCTTGATATAGTTATACAAGATTGCCATATTGACCTACCAGAAATTTTAATAAATCAAAGTTCAATTCAGAAGTATGCAGAGCTAGGCTTTCCTAGCAAGAAGGCTTTAAGTGTCACTATTTGCTTTACATATTTTTAAACTGAGCAGTTTGAAATCAACCCCACCAATAGTGGCCAGTATAAGCCAACCCTAAAGACTTGTAATTCCGTGCATGGGCTATGTCTACACTGGCAATTTCAGTCGACTTAAGGAGGCTTAAGTCAACTTAAACAAAGCCGCATCCACACCAGGCTTTCATTAAGTCGACTTAAGAAATTCCTTAAATCGACTTAATGAAAGCTTAAGTCAACTTAATAAGAACCACCTATTAGGTCGACTTAAGCCTCCTTAGGTCGACCTAACCCTGCTTTAGGTTGACCTAAGCCCAGTGTGGACGTTTAAATCCACTTTGTTAAGTCGACCTAAGGGCAGTTAGGTCGACTTAACAAAGTGGACTAAGTCGACTTAAAGTGTTGCGACTTGTTAAGTCGACTTTAATAAGGTCGATTTTAAGTCAACTTAAAGTCGACCTTATTAAAGTTGACTTAACAAAAGTCGACAACTTTTCTAGTGTAGACATAGCCATGGTGAACAGCAGGGAGTACAAGTTTGCCGTACCATAAATATGAGCAGAAGCAATGAACAAAGACAAGTAAGGCTGAGCCCTAGATTTAATCTTCCTTACTAACAGTACTCAGTGTGAAGGTCCTATGTGCAATCAATATTCTCAACAGTAAAAAGGGGAGGAGGGAAGCAAAGATGATCCAATGGATAGAGCTCTAGACTGGAACTCCTGGCTTCATTCCCAGCTCAGCCACAGACTCCCTGTGTGACTGTAGGCAAATCACTTAATCTAGTTTATGTCTCAGTTCCTCATTTGGACAAAAGGGCTAGCACTCTACTCCTTCACATGGGCATTGTAAGGATCCATTAATGACTGTGAGGTACAATGGTGATGAGGGCTATATAAGCACTTGGATAGATGTTGCTGAGGAACAGACATATGTGGGGTTACATAGGCTTTAATTCCCAGAATGCAAAAGCATTTCTTCATTATCCGTTCCCCATGTTGGCTATCACCCAGACACTAGACAGAAGTGAATTGGTGGCTAGGCAGCAGTGCCCTCATTAATACAGCATCAAGTTCCTTTGTAATCAATTTACCTTATACCTGCGTGTGCAATACTCTGCTCTTGTGTTGTACGGGATCAAGTCAAACATGTTGACTCACAGACTTTAAAGTCAGAAGGGACCACCGTGATCATCTAGTCTGACCTCTTGCTTATTGCAGGCCACAAACCCTCAACTTTAATAGACACCAAGCCTCTGACTGAGTTATTGATGTCCTCAAATCGTGGTTTAAAGACTTCAAGGTAGAGAGAATTTGCCATTTACACTAGTTTAAACCTGAATCCATGCTGCAGAGGAAGGCAAAAAAAGAAAACAAACCACCACCCAACCTCCCACAGTATCTGCCTATCTGACCCAGGTGAAAATTTCTGTCTGACCCCAAATATGGTGATCACCTTGACATGAGCATGTGGGCAAAATCCACCAGGCAGATACCCGAGAAAGAATTTGTTATAGTAACTCAGAGCCTCCCCATCGAGTGTCCCATCATTTACCATTGGGGATTTTTATTCCTGGCAGTTACTGATGGGCGTCATGCTGTCCCATCATACCATCCTCTCCATAAATTCATCAAACTCAGTCTAGAAGCCAGTTAGGATTTTGCTCCCACTGTTCCCCTTGGATGGTTGTTCCTGACCAGACTGCCGTAGGAGAGAGTCCTCCTTCTGTGGAGTTCCTGGAAGTTACATCACCTTTAAAATGTCCAACGCTGGCTCACAGATCCATGACAAAATACAGCAAACTTGTGCTCAGAGAGTTTCAAATGGAAGCCAAAGTGTAAGATTACCCACAGCACAACATTATTTTGCACCAGCAATATTATTTTTCCTGTGTAGATCTCAAAAAGTTCTATAAAGATGGGTGAGCTCTATAAAGGCAAGCATTATTATCCCCATTTTGTAGAGGCTAGATGAGGCCCAGAGATGAAGGCCGATATTTCTGAGTTGATCTCTAGTTTGAAATGCTTCCATTTTCACATGTTCAACATTCGACATCTAGGGCTTCATTTCCAGATGTAGCGAACACATACAACTCCAGCTAAACTCAAGGTGAGCTGCAACATCTTGTCACTCAGGCTTATGATGTCTGTCACTGGCCACTCAAAAATGGAAGTACCCAAAATAAAAGGCCGCATGGGCCTGGCATGGCCAAGACTCAGATGGAACCACAGATGGAGTTAGGAATAAAGCCCTGGCCTTCCAAGTCCGTATCTGAGGTTCAATCCATAGCTGCCCCCAGTGCGTATACACTGACATGCAAACATATGACTTGCTTAAAAGAGAAGATTATAAATGACGAGGTTTGGATTAGATTAGTCATGGCCAGTACTGAATACATTGGTGAAGCAGGTTGATTCATTTGCCAGCTGTTACTAAGGTATCTAGGACGTTGACATTTTTTCATTTTTTAGGGCAGTTTTCCTTCTAAAATAATCCATTCAAGGGAATCAATGTTTAAAATAGCTAGTAAAAACCCTGCTACGTCTATGGCCTGTGTTATACAAAGGTTGCAATAGCTTCTTCCTGGCCTTAGAATCTATAAATCTCTCTTGTTCTTTTCTGCACAAAAAAGGTGCTGGATAAACAACCCTGGGGACTGGAATCCTCTTTGTAGCAATAGATCAGGTACAGCATCAGCCACGAGAATGTAAACTCCCTCATCAATGCCCCATTGCTCAGTTCTGGGGAAGTTTCTTCTTCTCACTCATTCAGCCATTTGTACTTTTACGGAGACAATCAACATGGGCAGAAACTGCTACAGTGGTTTGCACCATGTTGGCCCTCTTCCACCAGGACCTGGATAGAAACCCTCAGATTTATTTCATCCTGACTACTGCGGATGCACAAAATGCTAATGATCAGAAGCTATTCTCATCAAGCTGAGGTGGATTTGATTTAGTGACTGAGAGGTGGTTGGCTCAAACAAATTATTGGGTCCACCAGCAATCCTGCTTCTCACATTCCTGACAATTCTTTACTGAGCTGAGCAAAATATTTGCCATATAGCCTGAGCATAAGCCATTTGCATACGGGCCAAGCCTGCATCTTGGCTCAGGTTTGTGTGACCCTTGCCACTGAAGCAAGACCTAACATCAAAAAAACTTGAGCCAGAGCTGGAAGGAAACATTCTCCCACTTTTGCTGGCTCCCCATTATGGCCAAGGGAGTCAGCATGCCTGAATCCTTTGAACAGCATTATGGGGGTCTCCCTTCTCAGCGCACACTTATGCACTAGGGCAGGATCGGGCTGCGGGATAGTGAAATGACTCAGCACTGAAGACACACTGTCTGCCAACATTGCCCCTTTTCTTAGGGAGAATTCAGAACAGTTAATGAAACGTCAAACTGTAGCCAAAGATGTTCCCATGCTGCAGAGCCCTAGAGCAGATCTGTGAGCGTCTTTATTCAGGGACAGGGCAGCATCGGCTTGCCCACACCTCTGGGTACAGCTGGCTGCAGTGGGGCAGGATTCCCTCTTCTAATGCCATTCCACCATTGTAAGGTATGCATGCAATATCCACAGAAACACGAATATAAGGTAGAGACACGTCACAGGCGGAGTCGGTGACAAAGCCAGGTCTAGAAATAGGTCACCTGCAGCCTGAGCATCGGAGGTGCGGACCATCCAAGCGAAGTCAACAGGACTTGGCATCCATTTCTGAAATATCAACCCCTTAATACCGAATCCCGTTGTTTTAGCCCCAGCACATTCTTCGCACTTTTACATATGGGCACGAAGGGATTATGCTATGTCTGACCTCTCAGTCCTCATCCTCAAAGGAAACTTGCACAACATTTTCAAAAGGCGACACTGGGAACTTCAAATTCATAAGTTTACTAGACTCTAAAAATCATGGACTGACCCAACACACTGAATATATGGCTTTTTATAACAATCTGTAATCCACGAACCCCCTCTTTCTGTCCTACGACTGCAGAGGTATACCTGGAATGGTCCCTGGCAATATGTATTAACTATTTGGACTAAACAATCTTTTCCACCTTTCACTTAGCTATAATGCTGAGCATACCTTTCCCAGACCTAAAGAAGAGCTCTGTGTGACTCAAAAGTGTGTCTCTCTCATCAACAGAAGTTGCTCCAATAAAAGCTATCACCCCACCCACCTTGTCTCATACATTCAATGTTGTTCCCATGCACTATTCTGCATGACATTACAATTTAATTAGACAAAAGCATCCCAAATATTCCAACCACCAAGGTTAAAACAGGGCACTAGTAAGGGAAGACAAATCATCCATCCAAAACCACCACCAAAAGCTAAGTAGAATTAACCAATTCATCCATGCAATCCACTGGAAATAGGAGTGCTTTTTAAATAGCTTCTTGACTGAGAATCGATGCCTCATTAATCTAAAGTATATCAGTGAGAGCACCGGTAAAGCCAAACAGAATAATTCTCTGTCTTGCAGCGACTGCAGTGTATGATTGACAATAAGGCCTTCATTTATTGAGAATCGCTGTTATCATCACCTTCTGCTGTAATACTCTGAGGAGCTGGAGACTGAGATGCTTATAAGGCATTCCAAGATAAGTGCCTGCTGTCAGCGAGGTACGTGAGGGACTGGGTACCATTAACTCCAATTAGGAGTCACAAGAGCTGTGCAACCTGTACCCTACTGGTAAGGCTTAGGTGTGTGGAAGGAGGGCTGTCTAGTGGCTGGGATAGAGGAATAGGAGTCAGAAGATCTGGGTTCTTGGCATTACTGCTACTGGATTGCTGTGTGATTTAAGGCCCTATTACTCTGCTGGTTTCCAAAAAAAGGTCAAAAGATATGAGGATAGTTTTCCCACAAACTGCACATGCTCATGAGCACTGGTCTCCCTTGCCCCCAAAGATGCAAATTAAACGCACTCAAAGGTGCCCAGGAGCCCTGAACTCACAGAGTGTGGAGCATGGAAAATGCAAGTCAGGATGTGGCTACAAGAATCAAGACAGCTCCCTGTATTTCTCCTCAGGATACAGTCATGCCAGAAGTTCACAAAATTAAGTCGCCCTGGCAACTTTAAAGTGAATGGCAAAGTGCACCTGGTTGGCAGAGCATTCCCAGGGTGGAGATGTACACCTTCAGAGGAAAGGGAAGGCATGAGCTGGGGATCCTCAGGCAGGAGAAGGGCTGGCAATACATAGAAAGAGAAACAAGAGCTCCCCGAAAGGGCCATCCCAAATCTTGTAGGCCATAAGCAACAGCAATGCCCTGGCATGTGCAGAGGAGGCCTTTGGCTATTAGGGGCCCTAGGTGAAGGCCCATTGTGGGGCTCCCTATAGGCCCACCGGGGCCCCCCTCTGTGGCCCTGTTCTCCCTTCCCCCAGCCCCAGTTCCCACCCATGTGGCCCTGGCCCCATGAGCCAGTTCCTTCTCCTGCTGCTGACCAAGGCAGATGGGCCTTTTGGGGTAGGCGAAGCAGGTGATGGGGCCCCTTACTCCTTGGGGCCCAAGGCATGCGCCTGCTTCGCCCACCCCAAAAGCCGGCTCTGGGCATGTGTGGGAAAGCATTGTGGCCAGAGTCCGTGTTGCTTGTCAGCACTGATGAACTGCCCTGGAGCTGCTTGGGAAATGAAGACAGTAAAGTCATGCCACGTTTCAGGCTATGCATGGGCCGACGTCTCCACCTTATGCCGGCTGGCACTGATGTCCAGAGTGCGAGAACCTGTCCTCTGTGTCCTTTGAATGGCACCTGCTGCCCCTGTGTGAACCGAGACTCAACATGCTCCTTTCTACCTCACCCTTCGCTTCTGCCCGCTGCACCCTCCTGACTGAGTCATGGCTCTTGAAGACCCTGTTCCTGACCCCAGCTCTCCCCAGGAGGTACTGGCCTGTGAACTCCTCCCCCTTGCTCCTCCCTCCTCCCCCTGCCACTGGTTTGTCAGCTGCCGCGGTTGCACCTCTTTCGTCTCCTCTCCCTCACTCTCCCACGGCAGGTTCCATCCACCAGAACCAGTGGTAGACGTCTGGCCACCCTATGCACCCCTCTTTGCAAACCCGTCTTGGGTGAAGAGGCAGTAGGGGTGGATTCATGTTGGTGTAGTAGCATCAGGCCCTTACTGCCAGCGTAAGGTGAGACAGGCGCTTTCGTAAAGGAGCAGGCTCCCCTTAAAAGCCACATAAGATAGCGCAGCTCCCAGCTGGTGGGTGGAGGACAGCAAGGCAGAGGGATCCTCTAAAAACCAGTGTGCCTTTGTGGCCTACACCTATCACCAGTCCTGCCAATGGACTCCATGCTGCTTTGCCTGCACAGGAACCTACATCGCCCTTGTCAAGGGAAGCACCACATGGACTCTGCTTTCGGTGACAGGGTACGGGGAGCAGCCCAACAGGTTCAGCCCTCTGCCACTGGTGGCCTAATTAGTAGGGTCGGAGGAGGCTGGGTATACACTGCAGGGGCGAGCCAGCGAGGAGCAGCTGTAGGACTTGTTAACTCCACAAAAGCTCACAGGAAGACAGTGCAAGCAGGTGGGGGAGGCAAACAGCCAGCTTAGGAAGAAGCTTCAGTGGAGGGTGACCTTCCCCTGACTTGTGGCTGGAGAAGTGAGTCCCTTGGGGCTGCTAAGCCTGCATCTGCATGAATAGCTGGTAATGGGGAAAGCCATGTAAACAAAGAGCAATGGTGGGAGCACCAAGCTGAGACCTGTGGTGATTTGGGGACTGAATCAGCGGAGGGAGAGGGGCTTCATGAAACTGCTGCGCATTCCTTGAGCATTTTGAGGCTCATACATCCTATTCGCCAAGCCCCCAACTTCGCTCTGCTGGGCATCTCTGGACACCCAGCCACTTACATGCTGCTCTGACCTCTGTCTCAGGTCAGGGATCATTTGGATGCTTAAGCTTTTTATTTGACAGGTTTTTCCAGATGCAACTGTCTTGGTGCTTCCATTCTACTAATCTGTCTACGGGCATGTCTTTTACCTGCCTTAACTCAGCGCTGGGTGCAAACACCTTCATTGATTTGTGTACGCTCAGTGCTCTGAGCTACTTGGATGGAGAGCATTAGAGAAATTCAATCCTCATAGAGAGTGTTATATGTGATGGTGGGGGTGGGGGAACAAGCACAGCAATAGGGACATACATAATCACGCAGTCCACATTGCATCATCCCGGCTCACAGTAGCTGCACATTCATTAGGGATCATTTCTCTAGAGTGAAGAGCCTCTCTCACTTGCTCTTTATAATGAGTAAGAGAAAGAACAGCAACTGGAAACTGAAAAAGGCTTCAAAGTCCAGCCCAACATCCCAGGTGAGGAATGAAACAGTGCCCATCCCCAGACAGGTCAGCCACCTTCACCCTACCGTGTAGGAACTCTATCTCAGCCAGGCTCTTCATTCCTGTAGAATGGCAGGTGGGGGGACTTTTCACAGGCACTGCTCCATTGCAGAAAGAGGAAGGTCAAAGCCTCTGGCTGGATCCAGGCAGAGCATTGAGACTCACCAAGGACATGAGAATCTTGCTCCCATGTTCAGGACCTAAGCTGATCACCAGATCTGGAGTCAGCAAGGAATCCCCCTCCCTCCCCCACCCCGTGTCACATTAGCAGAGGTCATGGCAGGGTTTCTTTGTCTTCCTCTGCAATACAGCACACTTGCAGGTTTAAAGTAGTGTAAATGGTGGATTCTCTGGAACCTGGAATCTTTAAACCAGGAGCAGGCAATAAAATTCAGCGGAGGACTGGTAGCGATGGCGAAGAGCCAATCTGAGGCCGGTGTGGAGGGAGGGGTACTGGCGGGAGAGGAAGCAGGTGGGGAGGAGTTGGAGAGGGGAGGGCCGGGGGCAAGGAAAAGCCAGCTGTGGGGAGGGGAGGGGTGGAATGGGGCAGCACAGTGCTGTCCATGGCCCCGGTGCAGCGCCGGTCAGGGGGAGCGGAAGGGGACGATCCAGCCCCAGAGTTGCACAGTGCTGGTTGGAGGGATGGGGTTGGGGGAGGGCAGGGGAGAGCAGACTGGGGCGATGGACTGGACAGAGGCCTTTTGCCCACCCCTGCTTTAAACCATGATTTAAAGGGTGTCAGTAACTCAGCCAGAGGTGAGGGGTCTAGTACAGGAGTGGATGGTGGAGACTCTCTGGCCTGTTTGTGCAGGCGGTCAAACTAGATGATCACGATGGTCCCTTCTGACCTTAAAGTCTTTGAGTCTATATTTTCAGAAGTCATTGTGCTGCCTGCAAAGAAAAGTGATATTTCCACTCCTCCCAGAGCTAGCCAAGATTCAGGGGTCTCAGAGTCCCTTATTTACTCTTAACTGATGACTGCTCCCTTTCCCCCTTGAAAACTCTTAATATAATAAGGTATGAGAAAAAAAACCAAACAAGCCAGAGGATGTATATGTAAGCTGTCTAGAATGCCAGCAATTTCATTATATTGTCATTGCCAAGTACCCGAGGTCCAGCTCTAACACAGACACACATTTCAAACCACCCCACTTAGTCAGCTGTTCCAAAGTCAAGACACGCATTTCCTCCTAGCATTGTACGGTTGCTAAGTGCTGCAAGTCAACAGTTGGCATCTTGCCTTCCTCTTAATCTTTCTACCATCCAAACCTGTGAGAATGGAGGAACATCAACTGCTGTCTCGTGAACTAAAGCAGATTTTTCCTTATCCTACCTTTAAGTCATCTCCTTTTAGTCCCCCCCCCCCACCATGCTGTTACTGAAGGCATCAACGCCCCCCACCTTTTTTATTTTTTTGGAAACTTGAACAGAAATGAAGACACTGTTGCACTGCATTTGGAGAAACCTGTCAAACAAAATACTGAAGCATCCAAATGATCCATTCTCCCACCATGTTCTGGAGAAACTGCAGACCCATTGCTGATGTGGTTAGCACAAAATGTGGAAGTACTCATGAATGCAGCAGTAACCCCAATCTATTGAAATCTAGACTGTATTGATCTACTGCCTTGCACTAAGCAGTAATAGGAGAGATTTAGAAGGTCAAAGCCAGTTGTCCTATATGCTACATGAACAAGCAGCGCACAAGAAACTCCCTGACAATGAATCTACAGTCAGAGGAAAAGAGAATGGATCTGAGAGGGGAGTGGGGGGTGGGTGGGAGGGAGGGAGAGAGAGAGATTTTAGCTAACTTCATTTATTTTTCAGAAGTTAACCTTCTTGTTTACTGAATCCACATGCTAGGGAGCCAAAAGAGAAAGCAGGTGAGGGGAAGGATGGTCTTTGGGTTAAGGCACAAGGTTCAATTACCTGCTCTACTTCAAACTTCTTGTGTCAGCTTAGACAGATCTCTCATCTCTTTATGCCTCACCTCCCTGTCTATAAAATGGAGATAAACAGATTCTTCTTCCCACATTTTTCTATCTTCTGTATGTAGAAGATCAACTCTTTTTGAGACAGAGATTGCCTCTTCTTATGTGTATGTAAGTGTGTACTGTAATGGCACCCTGACTGGGGCTCAAGACAGTACTGCAGTAGAAATAACAAACATAGCAGCCAAAAAACTGTACTAAGCTCCTCTCATTGCTAATGTCCTAATTCTCACACTCCATCCCATTGGTGCTAGTGTTTAAAATCATTTGGCTACATTCAAGCATAGATGATTTTAGATCACAGTTATGACTCCCTTTTCCCCCTTCTCTAGCCAATTCTTGTATGACTTCTCTCAAATGTCAGGGGCAGCTGCAGCGATGAACTGCTATAGTTTCACACACCACAAAAATGCTAAATAATGCCTTGCACGTTTGTTTCACTGTGTTCTTGAAGATGTGAATATCAACTCACCTTTCACACACCTGATTTCCACAGAGGTATTTATAGACCGTGAGGGAGCCTGGCAATATTTTGTTCCATGTCTTCTCCATTGACCTCTTTCTTTAACAGACCAGTGTGCAACAGAGAAAAGACGGATGCATTGCTAGACTAATTGTTGGAAGCAAGAGATGCAGATAAGATAGGAGCTGCAATCTCACTGAGCGTTCATTAGATGGCTGCAAGCACTTGACTTCAAAAGTCTAGAAATGCACAGACCACATTAATAGTTGGTGATTGCTTATAATGTCTGATAAGACAATGGTTGTAGAATAAGCAACAACTATGAGTAACAGCAGCCAAGTTCCCGCCAGGCAAAAATTGAGCAATAGAGCTAGGTGAAAGGTAAGATAAACCTCCAAGGCCCTAAAGTTATGTGTGATTCAAATTCAGAACTTTATTTGTGAACCAGAAGTGATTCACTAGCCATTTTATTTCAATGGCAGGAGGGGAATCAACAAGCTGAGTATTAATGCTTTTGTGAAAATTTCTGCCTCTGAATACCCACAAACTTTTGTTTATTCTGTATTTCAAGTTCATCCTTGGTTTTTGGGACAGGTCACCAGGGATACAAGCACTGTTGTAATATATGGAATAACAGTCATTCTAAAACACAATAACTACAACTATAGACACTATAAGCTCCTGTAAAGTGAAAGTTTCAACTTTATCTCCCCTGTTTATCTAGGTCTACACCACATCTGGATTTCCATAAAGCACACAGAGACAGCTATTGGCTGGATAATATACTTCAGTGAACATATCATTTCTGTCACTAGTCCCAGCAAATTCACGCAAACCCTGCTTGAACTTGTTCAAATCTCTCAAAACCCAGGATTTGCTTATAGGATCTCATTAGGGTTTGTCCTTTGAAACTTGAACCTTATTTAACCTTAGAATCTTTTGTATTTCAGCAAAACAAACAAGGATTCTGGTGACACTTTTGAAGACTAACAAATGTATTTATCACATGAGTTTTCATAGGAGAAAATCCCACTTCGCCAGATGCTTGAAGATGGGGAACTTACAGAAGAGGAGCAAAATAAATGCAGGGAAGTACAAGTCATAGGATCAGGTCAGACTGTAACAGCAAATCAAAGCAGTTAGGATTCAAACAGTGGAGTACAACAATTAACAAGGAGGTGGGTGGGGGACAAGGAAAGGAAAATTACCTGTTGTAATGGAAAAAGAACCCATAGTCTTTATTAAGCCCTGTGTTCACAGAGTCAAATCTACATATGAATTCCAATTCTGCAGTTTCTCTTTGAAACTTCGCTTTGTTATCCATTTGTTTGAGCACAGCTATTAACAAATCATCAATGGAGTGAGCAGGGAGATTGAAGTGTTCCCCTATTGGTTTTTAATGTTCTTATTTCTTATGTCAGATTTGTGTGCACTTATTCTTTTGCACAGAGACTGTCCAGTTTGTCCAATCTATAAGGGGGGGGGGAGCATTTCTGGCACATGATGCCATAAATCACATTGGTGGATGAGTAGGTGAATGAGCCCTTGATGGAGTAGCTGGCTTGATTAGGTCCTATGATGGTGTCCTTTGTGCAGATATGTGGGCAATGTTGGCAACGTGGTTTGTTGCAGGGGTATATGCCTGCTTTAATGTTTCTGTTAGGTTTGTAGTTGCTGGTGAGTATCTGATTAAGATTGGGGAGCTGTCTCTAAGGCTATGTCTACACTAGAAAAGTTAAGTTGACTTTATTAAGTCGATTTAATAAGGGTGACTTTAAGTCAACTTAAAGTCGACCTTATTAAGTCAACTTAAAAGTTGACAACTTTTCTAGTGTAGATATAGCCCCTTTTCAACCTTATTAAGTCGACTTAATAAGGTTGATTTAGGCACTAATCCCTGTCCACACTGGCTTAAGTTGACCTAAAACAAGGTGTTATTAAGTCGAATTAACTTTTCGTTAAGTCGACTTAAGGAAATGCTTAAATTGACTTAAGGAAAGCCCAGTGTGGATGTGGAGTAGTTTAGGTCGACTTAAGCCTCCTTAAGTTGACCTAACTTGTAAGTGTAGATGCACCCTAAGCGAGGAGAGGTCTGCTGTCCAAGGCCTGAGAGAGTGCGGGATCGTCTTGTAGAATAGGCTGTACATCCTTGATGATGTGTTGTAGGGGTTTGACTTGGGGGCTTTAGGTGATGCCCGGTGGCGTTATGTTGTTTTCTTTCTTGGGCTTTTCCTGTAGTAGTTGACATCTGGGTACCTGTCTGGCTCTGTTTGAATCCTAACAACGGCTTTGATTTGCTGTTACAATCTGACCTGATCCTATGACTTACACTTCCTTGCATTTATTTTACTCACATTCTGTAAGTTCCGCATCTTCAAGCATCTGACAAAGTAGTATTTTCTCCCACGAAAGCACATGCGATAAATAAATTTGTCAGTCTTTAAAAGTGCCACCAGATTCCTTGTTTGTTTTGCTGAACTAAACTAACACGGCTACCCCTTTGGAACTTTGTATTTTAGGTCTGCGTGCCCGCACAATACAGTTTTGAACAAAATTTGAAAGGGAATTACAGAATTCTAGTAGAGGAAATAAAAAATAAAACCAGAAGAGAGATTTTTCAACACCTGTAGTCTCTCTTCACCTTATGTGAAGAGGTTCTGTTGTTGCTCCTTGTTATATTGGAGATATTTGGCTGTCCGTTCTTTTTTTCTGTGGCACAGTCTTGTGGGATGAGAATTGTTTTCAGTTTCAGTGTGTGTAAGGAACCCATATCACAAACCAACACTCAATCATAGTTATCAGGTAAACCATACAAAAATGATACAACAGTCTTCCAATATTGGAATGAAACTTAAGCAGAACCTACATATAATCTATTTACTTACCCTTTATAGTGATGGAAAAATTTGATGACATCTTACTTGTTCATCCAGCTAAATTGCTCCTTCTTGGTCTGTATATTGTTGCATGGTTGCAGTATAACAGTGAGAAGACCTATTACTTCAAGAGACATTGAGTTGACATTTGTGAGGTGCCACATCCTCATCTGTGCTGGGAATTCTCTGTAAGAGAAGAGGAGATCCAATGTCATTTATCACATTGTTAAAGGAAGGTTTGGCAAGATCCTATATTAGAAAATAATTAAATGCATCATCTACTCATTCACTCATTCCTGTTAAGGAAGTTACACACTTATTTCCTATAGACCAACAGTTAGCCTATTAATGGATATTTCCTTTTTAACACTGACTAAGAGAAAATTTAACGGGGATTTAAAACTGCCAGCTATAGTAAACACATAGCCATTACTTCCAATTTCACCCCATTGATCCTAAAGAAGGGATGTCTCTTTAGTTGTTACCACGGCTATAGTTTTATGGCCTAATGTT
Source organism: Pelusios castaneus (assembly GCA_007922175.1). Lineage (NCBI taxonomy): Eukaryota > Metazoa > Chordata > Testudines > Pelomedusidae > Pelusios > Pelusios castaneus. The sequence goes on from ML685839.1 coordinate 2,605,258, forward strand.
TCATCCATCACATGAATATGTTTCCAGAGTCAAAACTGTGTAGGATATGAAACATATAGGTCCATTCAACACTATCAAATGCTTTTCCCATATGTATAATGGGGGTATCTGAACTGTGATCAGTAAATGGACAATTTTACAAACCCTCTACTGAAAGACATAAAAAATGAATCTAATTAGTTCTGGGGATGTGAGAAAGAACAGTTAATGTTGCAGCTGTGGGTAGGATTCTGGATATCTCCACATGATTAAATATTTCTAGGAGATGACTCCTGGTAGTAACAAAATATAGAAAAAGGAAAAAGAAAAATGTGCATCCTCCTAGAAATAGCACCAAAGATCATATTAAACCTTCAATTTTTCACCATCACAATATGTTATCAAGGAAAGCTAGAACTGAGTTGAACTTAATATGCAGAATGAGCACTTCCAACCAGAAGTCTTTTGTGGATTTAGTGCCTTGTGATACACAACATACAGTGGAAACCCTTAAAACTTCGCCAGTGTTACCTAAGATAAATAAGACAACAGAGTCCTGTGGCACTTTTAAAGACTAA
>ML685839.1:2606214-2636718 GCA_007922175.1 Pelusios castaneus
AAAAGGGAAGGGAGTTCGTTTGGAGGGATTTTTTTTCATTATATCAAATACTCTACCATCACTGTAGCTCTTAATAGAAAAAATAGCATCAAAAGATGCATCAGCCTCTTATTTAAGCACAAGTTTAAAAAACAGCAGTGCCAGCAGAAAGGGAGGAAAGAAAGTTAACGTTACAAAAGATGCAACTTCGGAAATGATGTGTTCAAAGGCACAGCGCTCTTCAACTCCTCCCCCTTCCCAGATTTTAAAAGATCTGTGAAATAATGCAGCTATATTGGAAGCTTGGGAGAGGGAAAGTTAAAAATGTATTGGTATTTTTAGAATTAAAATTCTGAGTTTTAGGTAAAAGTTTACAACTTGGTAATTTCTCTGAAGACCTAATATATTGAAATACATTGTGAAGGTCCCTGTCCACATTGTGGATTTTTATACCAGTGATATCACACCAATATTAATTTACGCCTCTTTATTCCATGTAGAGCATTGGACCTTCACCACTGCCTTTATTTTCAACTTTTATTGAAGTCCTAGCTTCTTCCCATGTCATCTTGATCGCTTTCTTATTCTGTTGTACATTTTCAAGTTGACCTTGGGCTGCCTCATCCCCTTTTGCCCTGGGGGCTCCAGTCCAGCATCTTCCTCCATGTGTGTCCTAGCCATTTCTATGCAATCTGCTAACATAGTTGTGCTGCACTGGTGTAAGACAGGACTAGCATGGTGCAGCTTACCCCAATAAATTACAAGGGTAAGTCACACATGAGTCTACATCGCTCTTATAACTCAATTGATGTAAACACAATAATGTAAGTTACCCTAATCTCTACAAGGTGAATATATCATCACTTACAGCATTAATTCAACTCCTATCATCGGGCTTCAGCCTGAGGTTCTATAATTTAGTGTAGGAAAGCACTCAATGTTGGGCCGACACTATTTCTATTGAAGCTAATGGTAGTTTCATTATGGTCGTTAGTGGGCAAGGAGCTACGTCAATGCTGTATACTTTGGAAAACCCAACTGATTAAAAAAAATAAAGTCCTGCACCAGGAGCTTTTTGATGGGCAGTGACAGATGCTCCCTGGCGCTTTGAAGTTTTGGAGGATTTTTTGCATGTTTGGTAACCGTCAGTATAAAAACAATAATGTTTAACACTGAGAGTGTGGTAGCACCTAGAGAACAAGCTCATCAGGATCCTCCATTGAGCTAAACAACTGGACACCTGTAGAAAAAAATGCTCCAGGAAGTTTACATTCTAAAACAAGGAACTGCTGCCTTTCTGAATTAACAGCTACATTTTGTCAAGCCCCAGTCCTGTACTGGGATTCTTTAGCATGGAACTGTGTCCAGAGTCCCTCAGATGTCTATGGTATCAAGATGGGGTCCCCATGTGACTGAGAACTTCTTCCTGGCAACGTGCATCCTTGTCAAACATGTTGGTCATGATTTTCAAACCTGGAAGCCTAAAATTAGGGTCCCAAATCCATATTTTAGCATCTAAGTAAGTGGCCTGGACAATTCTTGACTTGAATGGGAGTACTTAGCCTTAACAGAAACCAGGCCACTTACTTTGGTGCCTAAATATGGACTTCAGACCCACCAGATTTGAAAATGTTAATCTTTATTTTTTTCTGCTGTGTGTAGTCTGTCTCCTCTGTTTTTATGTTTATTTATTTATTTTCCTTCTGTTGACTCAAGAGGGCAGATTGCCAAATAAGAGACAGCGCCTTCTTTAAAAGATACAAATATTAAACAGACATCTTGGCTATTGTAAAGCATGGTGATTAAAATGGCTAGCAGGTTCCAGGCAGTGAGAGCCAGCAACAGACAAGCAAAATATCCAAAGGTCTTTACATACAAGACTGTCCTCTCATTCCATTCTGTTCACCAGGTTCGATGCAAAACCAGATAAGGGTTTTGAATGGACAATACACTTTAAATAGAGGCTGTTTTAAATGCACTAAGCTGTGTGCCTAAAAAGCCTGCTTTAGCACTGCATCACTACCATTTTACACTAGTGTAACTCCATTGAAATCAGAGTTACACCAAGCGTGAGATCAGAGTGCTCAATCGGGCTGAAATTCCACAGACACCTGCGAGAGTCAGGAAGAGGTGTACAAACCAATTTGTATGTGTAGTAGCCAGTATCAGTAGAAGATATATGTGCTCAAAGAGCGAAATGAAGCATACCAATGTGGTAGTTATAACAGGCAACTAATTATGTCTTCTGTTTAAGCCATTCCATTTTTAATTAAAATCATTGAATTGATTAGTATAAGAACAACCATGGAACACTCACACTTTGAACACCAAGAAATAAATTATCAGTTGAGGAATTAGTGCAGTCTGTTTTGATTTGAATAAAGATTAGAGGGGAAAGAAACAAAGACATGCATTCACCTAACCCCATTATAAAAAAAATAAAAAATAGCCATGTGGGTTTTTTTGGTTAGATCAAGGAACAGATATATTACATGGACAGTATAGAGTTGACGATCAACCCATTTATGTTCTTTGTGAGGGTTTTAAAGAGGATTTGGAAAGTCATATCTCTCCAGAAATTGGGCTTTACCTGTGAATGTTTAAGTGATTCTTGAGTTACCCTTTGGTAGATCGGACTCCAACGGGTTCCTCTGAAGCAAAATTAGATACTCCTGTGATTAGGCAGTTCATCAGTGCTATGTACCAGGGCATGGATCATTTTTCCAGGTGACTTCCCTCAGCAGGAGAGGCTGATGTTACGTTATGACACCCATCCTCCAAATCCTTAGCATTCACAAAAGATGAAAGACATCACTTAAAGAGGAAAGGAGGTTGGTTTTGTGGTTAAGGCATTGGATCAGGATTTAGGAAAAAGGATTTAAATCCTGGTTCTGCCACAGATCTTCTGTGGGCTAGTGGACAAATGATTCAGTATAGAATTTTTCATAGATTTTTAAGGCCAGAAGGAACTATTTTGATGACCATCTTATCTACTCTCTGCATGGCACCCAACAATTTCTACCTCACACCCATATCTTCTGTCTGAGCTATAGCATATCTTTTCAAAAAATGTCCTGACTTGATTTAAAGACTTCAAGAGATGCAGAATCCAGAACAACCCTAGGTCAGTTGCTCCAATGGTTGGTTATCTTCAAGGTCTACATTTTGCACATTTTTTCTAATCTGAATTTGTCTAGCTTCAGCTTCCCACCACTAGATAATTTTATGCTTTTTTCTATTAACAGCAATATCTTCCTTGTGTATGTACTCACAGAGAGTGATCAAGTGACCTCTTAATCATGAACAAACAAAATAGATGGAGTCTCTTCAGTCTTTCATGATGGGGCACATTTTCCAGACCTGGAATTGTTCATGTGGCCTTTTCTGAACCCTTTCCAATTTGTCAACATCTGTTCATTATGGACACAAGAATTGGGTGCAGTATTGCAGTAAAGGTCTCACTAATGCCCTGTACAGAGGTAATACCACCTCTTGACTTTCAATGGGATTTAAGCTCTGAAGTCACTTAAGTGCTTTTTCTCTTAGTTTTTCTGTGTCTCAATTCCCATCTGTAAAACAGGGAGAGTAAATTTTTCTTATGCTGTTTTGTCTCTTTAGTCAGTAAGTCTTCGGATACATCACCTCACATAATGAACTTGCTAGGTGCTAATGAAGTACAAAAATAAATAATTTTAAAGACACTGATAGATTGCCACGTATCTCGAGAACTGCATACATGTGCTGGTTCCTCAGTGCTTCATAAGGAGGCTTGTAGAAATCAGTAAAAATGCTTCATTCCCTCAGTGCACAAGTAGTACATGGAATCAGCCAATATAAGATCATAAATGAAGTTACCACATTCCTTGCATCGTGGGTATGCTTTTCCGAGATGCTGAGCACCCCCAGCTCCAGCTGAAATGAATGAGGGAGAGACAATTGGTTAGCACCACTCAAAATCAAGGCCTAGGTGTCTACAGCCTCCCACAAATGTAGGCACTCAAAATTAGAGGCTACTTCTAAATGCTACCTTTTGCCTGTAATCTTTCCAAGCTTCAATTTCCACATGCACAAAATGAAAGTAATCTCACTTACCAATCTTACAGGCCAGGGTGCCAGGATGGTTAATCAACCTATACAACCTGCTGAGCACTGTATAACTAAATGCTGTATTAGGCACAAGAGGGCAGGGTTAGAATAGCACGGGCAACTTTGAATTTGCAATTTCCTGTTCTTTGAATGCTTTCCTTTCCAAAATTTAACATCTGTATGACATATCCTTTGTTTATATATATACATACCTACTTTTTTTTCATGGAGTTATAAATATACTAACTGAATACATACATTTGTTAAGGACCCCAGAAACAAGATATTCACACTGCTTAAAAAGCATGGTGTTGAGAAAACTGTATTTCTTACAGCCAGAGGTGCCCATGGCTCATCTTCCAAACCTACCCAACCATCCTTCTGACTGCTAGTCAAGGGACTAGCAATTCCCAAATCATCAGGGGATTAAACCATAAGAAATACCCCATCTTCATGCAAAGGATGAGCATAGCCCCAGGCCACCTCCCAACAATCTCTGCTAGTGAGTTTCACTGTTCTCAAGAATCACTATCCTTGATCTTGCAGTTACCCAATGGGGAGGCAAAAACCAATTTTGCCTCTCTTTATGCGCACTGTAATAGCCAATTGACTAGAAACTTTCCTCTGACCATGTTATCCTGTGACCTCCTCAGCCCTCAAATTTGCTGAATTTAATAAATATTTTAAAAATTTTATTTAATAATTTTTATTTAATAATATAATATAATTGTATTTAATAAATAAAAATCTTACCTAACCCCAGTAAACAAGAACTGCATAAAAGCAATGTAACCAATCTACCCTCTAGCGCATGTATGGTGGCTTGAAGTTACGGAAAGAAAGAGACAGGGGCAACATGAAATAAAATAGCAGTAATACCTACCTCTTATAATAGTACTTTTCATCAATAGATCTCAAAGCACCTTACAAAGGTATCATTATCACCATTTTGCAGATAGAGAAACTGGAGCACAGGGAGGTGAAGCGATTTGACTATGGTCAGACAAAACCATCAGGGAAGAGCTAGGAATAGACCCCACCTAAGTCCACCTTGCCTTCCTTTAAAGGAAAGGGTTGAGGAGTCATCCACCCCTAGCAACAAATGCAGAAACCAACTAAGCTCTGGAGAGAAACCAACCAGATATGTTGACACAGTGTCATGCCCTGATAGGTTAATACAGCCATGAACCATTGTTGTCTCCCATTCAGAGTACCCGGTCATCCAGCACACTGAATTTAGAGTAGCACTGGCCATGCAGAAATATCTATATAGATATTTCAGACAAATGTAACAGTTTTACAGGACAGACAGCCTGATGGGACTTTATCATCAGTTTTCACTTATCTCTGATTATTTCATTTGGTGCCAGTGGGTTTCCCCTGAAGAAATGACTAATGACTCCAATTCTTATTTTCCCAGACTTCTGCAGAATCACAAGAACGTGAAGCAAGACACACTCACTAGAGCAGTAATTAGAAGGACCTTTGGTTACCCTGGAAATGAGATTCAGATGGCAGAGATAAAACTGGTGAGATGCTAAAACACAGACCCCTCTCCAAAGTTCTGCGAGATGAAGTGGCCCTGCTATATATCACATAGCACTGTAATAAATTGTGGCTTATGAAATAATGGACATGGACTCTTTGAGTTATCCAGATGCTTGGAAATGCAGGGTGTTGGAACCACATTTTTTTGACCAATAAGCAGAAAAACGCACGTCAGATTTTATGTATATTTGCGCACTGGGGAGATGTACTTTAAAATGTTTAGAATTAGATGGCGTGTGGGGCTAGTGGCTGACATAAGAGGTCTCAAACCAGAATGCCCACTGCTCAGCACCTTGATTCAGGCTGTAAAGTGTTCTGGCTGCTTCACGCAGAGAGGAGGCATTTCCACGACAACCTGTGAGTTTTTTGCATGACAGCAGGAGATGGTGTCGAGTCTTTATTTGCCAAATTTACTAGCTTCCATGTGGAAGCACTGCCAGGAGACCACTTGCTGTTTGACGGAGGCCTGAAATTTAAAGCTGCTTCCAGAGTTTTGTCAAGACAGACAGGATTCTGTCAACAGTACACCAGACAGAGAATTGTTAATACGAACACTCTTCAGGAGGCTGCTGCGTGTGTGCTCCCTTCCTGGCAGTTGCAGTTTCAAACTAATTAATTCCTGTGATCTGAACCATTCTCTTTTATTAATAGTATCAGCATGTGCAACACTGCGCTGTTGTAGATGATGTGCTCTCTCTAGGGATCCTATCAGCACGCCATTGTAGGTCTTCACAATTTGTAAAGAAATGTCTCTTAGGTTTACCTTAGTAGGTTGAATTTTATTTTATTTATTTCCCCCTGAACTCTTACTGTTTTCTCCTCTCTTGCAGGCTCTGCGTTGGTTCTTAAAGGTCCACAATGGCTGCTGCTGCTCGCTTCCTTGTTCTGAGTGTTCATGATGACCTTTCTGTTAATTCTTCTTCACTCCCTTGTGCTGAGTTTTGCTGGGAAGTTGGACTCAGAGTTTCCTCAGATAATCTGACTTCATTATTTTCGTTGTCAAGGGAGAACAAGATTCTTTTGATCCTTAGTGCAAGTGCATAGCCTTCGGGATGAGCGATACAAGGGTTTCTCCAGTTTCATGACAGATGATCTTGACAAGCTCCTCTTTCCATTGCTTGCCTCAATAAATATAGTACACACATACACACACACACACAACTTCTCTGGGCTTCTGCATGTATCAACTGTACTGTGTGGACTTGGGGAACATTCTTAGCCTGGAGGACAAATCTAATATGAAGATATTGGCCAAGATTTTCAAAAGTGGCTCCAAATTGTAGGTGCCTAGCTTGAGACACTTTTCAAAGGAGCCTGATTTTCAGACTGAAGCTTGGCACCTTATAAGTATCAGGTCCCATCACGATATCTCAAGTTGGACACCCAGAATTTGAATATTACAAAATGTCCAGTCACTTTTCAAAATGTCAGCCCAGCATAGCTGTTCAAAATTAATGAAAACCTGTTCACTGAGTATCACTCTCTCTTACATTCCTGTTATTTCATTTTAGGCCATTCCAAGACCCATGCATTTTATTTTACCATAGAACTAGTTCAGGATGTCAATCTTTAACATGAAAAATACTCAAAACATTCTAACTTTCACATCTTGATGGAAACTGATTTTTGTGGCGTGTGGGTGGGGTACATTCCATTAAAAAGAAAGAGTCTTTGAAAAAGTGAATCAATTTCAAGTGAAAAAGAGATTCCCTCCTATTTTCATTTCAAATTGGCTTCTATTTTCAGACAAGAATCCACAAGATTACACAGGTTTCAGTGCAGTGTTACTGTAATAATGTTTGACCCAGGACACAAGAAAGATACAAGGTGTATGAGGTAATATCTTCTATTGGGCAAATGTCTGTTGGCAGGAAAGAGAAGCTTTCAAGCTTCACAGGGCTCTTCTTCATGTCTGGACAAAGCAATCACTCTCACAGTAAAATACAAGGTAAGATAGATTGCTAAACATCATGGGTTAACTCATACTGCAGGAGACTGCTTAACATGAAGTGGGCAATTAAAATCACTAGTCCTAGGACAAAAAAGGGTTAGTAGGTTAACTATGTAAAAATTCTAAATGAAAATGTCAATTCTTGAGTTTTATACTGTATAGTGGATCAGATCCAGGGGGGGGGTCTGAATAAGGAACACAAAAGTCAACCATTAGGGACAGGTAATCACTGAAGTGTGTTATAGCTACAACAGTGGACAAAAAATCCACTTGTAAAGACATGGCAGATTCCCCTTCTTTTTATTATTGGGAGTATTAATGGATTGGCTACTAGCCATGAAAACAGCCAGGCAATCCCCCTTTCCGAGTATCTCCTAAATTCTACCCAAGGTAGGCAATCGGGCAAAGTTTCCAAGCTTTTTCCCTGTTTATTTTGAGTGTTGCATAGCAAACAACATTGCAGTGAAGTAGCAGAAAAGGTCACAAAATTGTTACTCTCAGTCTTCACAGAGGAGGGTGTAGTTTGTCTGTCATTTCAGCAGTTCCATTGATGCAATAGAATGTAAAGAAATTCAAAGTGATGGAATTAGTAAGACAGAGTCTATCTGGCTTAAAATCACATTGGAGAAGAAAGCTACTAGAGTTTCTCCTGGGGTAGTGCTTGGGGTGTGTTACAGACCACCAGGATCTGATTTGAACATGGATAGAGACCTTTTTAAGGCCTTTTGAGGAAGTAAACACTACTGGGAACTGTGTGATTATGGGAGATTTTAACTTCCCAGATATAGACCGGAGGACACATGCCAGTAGCAATAAAAGGGCTCGGATTTTCTTGGATGTCATAGTAGACAAATTTCTCCACCAAACAGTTTCCGAACCAACAAGAGGAGATGCTATCTTAGATTTGATATTGGTCAGTAGTGAGGACCTCATAGAGGAATTGGTTGTAGGGGACAACCTAGGTTCTAGTGACCATGAGCTAGTCCAGTTCAAACTGAATGGAAGGAAAAACAAAAATAAATCTGTGACTAGAGTCTTTGACTTCAAAAGGGCTAACTTCAAAAAAATTAAGGGAACTAGCTAGGGAAGTGGACTGGACCAAAGAACTCATGGATGTGAACGTTGAGGATGCTTTGAACCGCTTCAAGTCAAAGCTGCAGGAACTATCTGAAGCCTGCTTTCCAAAGAAAGGAAAAAAATGTATAGGCAAACGTTGTAAACTAAGCTGGATGAGTAAACATCTCAGATAGGCCTACAAGGAGTGGAAGATGGGAGGGATAGGAAAGGAGGGCTACCTCTTGGAGGTCAGAACATGTAGAGAGTAAGTGAGGAAGGCCAAAAGCCAAGCAGAGTTACACCTCACAAAGGGAATTAAAATCAATAGTAAAAGGTTCTTTAGCCATATAAATAGGAAGAAAATAAAGAAGAAAGAAGTGGGACCACTAAACACTGAGGATGGGGTAGAGATCAAGGATAATCTAGGCATGGCAGAATACTTAAATAAGTACTTTGCCTCTGTCTTTAATGAGGGTGATGGTGAGCTTGGGGATAGAAGTACGGAGCTAATGAGAATGAGGACGTGGAGGGGGAAATTATCATATGTGAGGTAGAAGCCATGCTTGAGCTGCTTAATGGAACTAAATCGGGGGGTCTGGATAATCTCCATCCAAAAATATAAAAGGAACTGGCACATGAAATTGCCAGCCTGTTAGCAAGGATTTTTAATGTATCTGTAAACACAGGGGTTGTACCTTATGACTGGAGAATTGCTAATGTAGTTCCTATTTTCAAGAAAGGGAGTAAAAGTGATCCAGGTAACTACAGGCCTGTTAGTTTGACCTCAGTAGTATGCAAGGTCTTGGAGAAAATTTTGAAGGAGAAAATACTTAAGGATATTGAGGTGAATGGTAACTGGGATAAAATACAACATGGCTTTACAAAAGGTAGATCATGCCAGACCAACCTGATCTCCTTTTTTGAGAAGATAACAGATTTTTTGAATAAAGGGAATGTGGTGTACCTAATTTATTTAGATTTCAGCAAGGCATTTGATACAGTTCCACATAGTGAATTATTAGTTAAATTAGAAAAGATGGGGATTAATATGAAAATAGAAAGGTGGATAAGGAACTGGTTAAAGGGGGTCATACTGAACGGTGAACTGTCTAGCTGGAAGGAGGTTACTAGCGGAGTTCCTCAAGGATCAGTCCAATCTTATTCAACCTTTTTATTACTGACCTTGGCATAAAAAGTGGGAATGTGCTAATTAAGTTTGCGGATGACACCAAGCAGGGAGGTATTGCCAATACAGAGGAGGATCAGGATATCATACAGAAAGCTCTGGATGACCTTGTAAATTGGAGTATTAGGAATAGGATGAAATTTAATAATGGGAAGTGCAAGGTCATGCATTTAGGGACAAACAACAAGAATTTTTCTTATAAGTTGGGGATGCATCAGTTGGAAGTGACAGAGGAGGAGAAGGACCTGGGCGTACTGACGATGAGTCACCAATGTGATGCAGCTGTGAAAAAAGCTAATGCGGTCCTGGGGTGCACCAGAAGGGGTATTTCCAATAGAGATAGGGAGGTGTTAGTACCGTTATACAAGGTGCTGGTGAGACCTCATCTGGAATATTGTGTGCAGTTCTGGTCCCCCAAGTTTAAGAAAGATGAAGTCAAACTGGAACAGGTGCAAAGAAGGGCTACAAGGATGATTCGTGGAATGGAAAACCTTCCCTATGAGAGGCAACTTAAAGAGCTTGGCTTGTTTACCCTAACCAAAAGAAGGCTGAGGGGAGATATGATTGCTCTCTATAAATACATCAGAGGGATAAATACCAGGGAGGGAGAGGAATTATTTGAATACAGCGCCAATGTAGACACAAGAACAAATGGATACAAACTGTCCATCAGGAAATATAGGCTTGAAATTAGACGCAGGTTTCTAACCATCAGAGGAGTAAAGTTCTGGAATAGTCTACCAAGAGGAGGTGTGGGGGCAAAAACCATAGTTGCCTTCAAAACTGAGCTTGATAAATTTATGGAGGGGATGATATGATGGGACAGCTTAGTTTGGCAATTGTCCATTTTTTACTCCTGGTGATAGATATGCCAGTGACCTGGGAAGGGGCATTAGATGGGGTGGTCTCATGTATTAGGATTAAATAATGGTCAGTAGTCATAACAGACTTCAGAGTTCCCTTATTACGCTTTATTTAGCATGTCTGGCAAGGACTGCCAGCAGACACACAGGTTTTCCTGAGTACTTAACAACCCTCCCATTTATCACTATGGAAACCCCCAATGGCCGCAGTAACCTGAGACATCACATATTTCCCCCCCCCCAAATTAAAATTCCCCCCCTGAAAATCCCCCCCCCCCCAAGAATAAACAAACTGGGAGATGAGGGTAGACTGCCCCATCTCCAGGCAAAGCCCCGGGGAATTATTTTGCCCCATGATGAAGGGGTCGCCCCTAGCTAAAGATCCAGCCAAGTAGGAGGCCTTCTCACTCTAGGTGGAATGCAGTGAATTTCTGATGGACCCACACCGGAAGGTGGTATTGGTGGCGGTGTGGCTACAGGTGCTGGAGAAGTAGCAGGCTCCGGCAAAGATATTGTATCCGGTTGGGCTGGGGTGGAGGCCAATGGTGTTGAAGAGGTGGCTGAAGAAGGAGACACGTGAACCGCTGAATCATGAATCGATGGTATATCTCCAACAACGTTAAGTCAGTTTGAGATCTATCCTCAGGACAGGTATGATGTGGTAACAACTGATCAACATGCCGCTGCCAAGACAGGCCATTCGCTGTCTGGATAGAGTAAGAAACAGGTCCTGTTTGGGCGATGACTATTGCTGGAACCCATTTAGCTCCAGAAGCATAGTTTCGAGCGAGGACAGGCTGGCCAATTGTGAAGGTGTGACCCAATCCTGCTGTTGGCGTTGAACCACTTGTCGTGTTTCTTGTGGTTTCAACAAATCAAAGCAAGAGCGCAACTGCTGTCCCATCATAAGGAAAGCTGGGGACGCTTTAGTCGTGGTCTGTGGAGTATTTCTATAGGATAACAAGAAGTTGTCCAGACGTTTATGAAGGGGTGAACGTCCCTTCGCCGATTTGAGAGCTTGCTTCATAGTTTGTACGAATCTTTCAGCGAGTCCATTGGTGGATGGATGATATGGTGCTGACCAGAGATCATGTATCCCATTGACCTTCATAAAACTTTCAAAGTCCTGGGAAATGAATTGTGGTCCATTGTTGCTCACCAGCTGCTCTGGGAGACCATAATGGCTAAAGAAGCCATGGAGGTTTTGGATAGTGTTTTCCATAGTCAGGAGTGTCATGTATTAGGATTAAATAATGGTCAGAAGTCATAACAGGCTTCAGAGTTCCCTTAGTACACTTTATTCAGCATGTCTAGCAAAGACTGCCAGCAGCCACATAGGTTTTCCTGAGTACTTAACAACCCTTCCATTTATCACTAAGGAAACCCCCAATGGCCCCAGTAACCTGAGACACCACAGGTGGGTTCTGAGTTATTACAGAGAATTTTTTCTTGGCTGGCTGTTGTGACTTGCCCACATGCTCAGGGTTTTACTGATCACCATATTTGGGGTCGGCAAGGAATTTTCCCCCAGGGCAGACTGGCTTGGGCGCTGGGGGTTTTTTGCCTTCCTCTGTAACATTGGGAATGGCTCACTTGCTGGTTGATTCTCTGTATTTTAAAGTCTTTAAATCATGATTTGAGGACTTTAATAACTCAGTCATAGGTTAGAGGTTCATTACAGGAGTGGGTGGGTGAGGTTTTGTGGCCTACATTGTGCGGGAGGTCAGACTAGCTGATCATATTGGTCCCTTCTGACATTAGAGTCTATGGCTATGTCTACACTTACTAAAATTAGTTCGAATTAGTTAGTTCGAACTAACTAATTCAAACTAATTTTAGTTAGTTCGAATTAGCTTAATTCGAACTAGCATGGCCACACTGGAACGCTAGTTCAAACTAAGCAAGCACTTGCTTAGTTCGAATTAGCGATCCCCATTCATTTTAATGGCTGGTTAAGTCGAACTAAGAAATTAGTTCGAATTAACATAGCTACATTGGTTAATTCGAACTAGTTAGTTCGAATACCCTATTCGAACTTATTAATTCGAATCAAGGAAGCCCTTAATTCGAACTAACTAAAGCCTAATGTAGCCATGGCTTTAGTGAGTTCGAATTAAGCCTCCTTCATTCGAACTAACTTGCCAGTGTAGATATAGCCTATGAGACTGTTGGATGTGTAGCATTATTGCTTAGTGGAAATAGAATGTACTTTATTTTTTGTTGTAGGAACCAAATACAATTATATGGCCTATGGATGAAGCAATTCAGCTGTACAGATTCAGATGTACAGATATAATTGTAGCTGACCATGAGCACCTGAGAGAACTAACAGCAATCGTTCCATTTTATTTGCAATCCTGAGTCTGGATTAAATCATGATGGAACATCAATAGCCTGAGACAAAATGGATTTTTTTTAAAAAAAAAAAGACTCCCTGTTTACAAAAATTATTGTGAACTGCAAATCATCTTTGAGAGCATCCTGTGCATTTCCTATCAAGTCCTGGCATCAAGGCATCTTATCCTATGCGGATTCGTGCAGATTTACCCAGCTAGTAGCCCCAATCCAAGTTTCACTGGAAGTTTCACCAGTGGGCCATTTAATGACACTAAATGGTGGCACAATTCTCCCTCTATCTTATTTTTGCTCACTTTTACCAGCAATAAACAACTCTAGTCATCATACAAAAGGGATGAAGCCAAAGCTTCACCCACTGAATCCAGAGATGGAGTAAATGGCTGCATAGACCTGCTTATTCTATACTCTCAGACCAACAATCTGGGGAGCACATGGAAGGGGAAGCTTTTTACTACAAGGGTAAGTTAAATGTACAGAGTTCTTGGTCTTCCAGATCCCAGAGAGAACCAGGACATGTTGTAAAAGGAACTTCAGAGAGTACGGCCATTCCTGCTAGTTTCAGGTCTCCCAGCTCATCCTTTACTTAATCCTGCATACAGAATATAACCCACAGAGAACAATGTCGGAGTGGAGAATTTGCCTCCTCAGTGCTGATCCTTTCTTCTTCTTCTGTGGAGCAGATACATTTTGATACATTGTCTCCTCCTCCTGCCTGTGCACCCACCTCTCAGATCCCCTCTTTCAGTGTTTTCAATTTCATCGATATTTCACTTGTTCGTTGCAATAGCATTCATCTTTATTGCAATAGACTGCCATAGTTTTGGTATAGATTTATCTGTGCAGATCCAATTCCAAATAACTAAATAAAACGTGATATTTCATCTCCGCAGCAGTGCAGTTTGTTTTTCTTCTGTAACCCTCAACATTTATCGATCAATCCATATTGTGCTTACAGCAACCTCTCCAGTCATTTCTGTAGTCATGTGCTGCATAGTTTGTTAGAGTGCATGGAAATGGAAAGAGGAACTATGCAAATATCAATAATAATTATGTTTTGTATATGCAGATTTCCTGAATATTTTCTGAAATTAATCTTCTAAATTACTTTTGCACAATTCAAACAAATGTAAACATACATTTTAATAATTGTTGAGTAGTTTAGAGTAATATATACTCAGTTAAACTGCTCACAAAATAGTGCACCATAAATAATGTATATCTTTGAAATATGGTTACCTTAATATTTAAATGCGTTATAATTTAACCCTCATGCTATAAATACATTTGTTAGCCTTTAAAAGTGCTACAGGACTCCTTGTTTATAATTTAACCAGTTGCTCTTTTAAGTCAAAGGTAATAGTGTTTCATAGTTTCAGAGTGAAGGAGTAACTGAGAAGATATATGTAGAGTGTGACAGGAACCACTCACCACAGCAGTTCCTCCTGTTGGTCAGTTTCAGAATTAGCTCTATCAGACAGCATTTTCCCTCCAGTAGTGTCTTCTCCATCATCTTTTCCACCTGAAGACCCACCTCAATCTAAGCACCAAAGTATCCTCTTTGTGATTTGACCCTCTGACGAGGTCATCATCTGTATGTCCCCTTCTAGGAGTGGGTATCACTGTTCACCAGTCAATTCACTTTCCTAGTGGCAAATAACAGGGGGACCCAGGCCGCTCACTACTCTGGGTCCTGAACTAGGAATCCTCTAGATAGCAGCCTCCTGCTGATTATCTTTAATGTCATTTAATGCTGCCTCAATTCTCTGGGACACTTCCCCATGGCCCCAGCACTTTCT
Organism: Pelusios castaneus; assembly: GCA_007922175.1. NCBI lineage: Eukaryota > Metazoa > Chordata > Testudines > Pelomedusidae > Pelusios > Pelusios castaneus. Next base: position 2,621,038 of record ML685839.1, read on the forward strand.
TTGCCCTTTCCTTGGGGCTTTCAGCCAGCAAGTGCCAGCAGGCTGCCAGGAGCCCCTCTTCACTCCTCTGGTCCCTGTCAGAAACTACTCTGTTTGAGGTGCTACTCTGGCCGCAGCCTTCTAGTGACACAGTCCTTCTTCATAGACTCTAAGGAAAGAGGGGACCAATATGATTTTCTAGTCAGAGCTTCTGCACAGCGCAGGCCACAGAACCTCCCCACTTCCCGCCCCACTCCTGTAGTAGCCCCCTAACCTATGACTGAGTCATTAATCTCCTCAGATCATGGTTTAAAGACTAAGGTACAGAGAATCCACCAACAAGTGAGGTGTGCCACATGCTACAGAGGAAGACAGTGGGGGCGGAACAACCCAGAGCCTTTGTCAATCTGCCCTAGGGGAAATTCCTTCCTGACTCCAAATATGGCAAACAGTTAAACCTTGGGCATATGGGCAAGGCTAGCTAGCCAGATACCCAAGAAAGAATTCTCTGTGATAACTCAGAACCTATCTCATCAAATGTCCCATCTCAGGCATTGGCCTATCCACCACCAATAGTCAAATATCAGTCAATTGTCAAACTAGGCCGTCCCATCATACCATCCCCTCCATAAATTTATCAAGCTCAGTTTTGAAGCCAGCTAGGTTTTTTGCTCCCACTGCTCTCCCTTGGAAGGCTGTTCCAGAACTTCACTCCTCTAATTGTTAGAAACCTGCATCTAATTTCAAGTCTAAACTTCCTGGTGGGCACTCCTCAGGCTCCCCACAGCAGCTTGTCCTGCTCTGCGCTGCAGCTCCTTTTGTACTAGCCTGCTGGGCTCTGACAGGCCACTCCATGAAGCCTTCGTCCAGTTGGCTACTTCCTACAAAGCCTCCTCAGGCTGCTTAGAGGACTCACTTCCATTGCTACTTTCTGGGGTGGGGTGGCAGGGCCATGTGTCCGCTACTCCTTCCACTCTGGTGTAGTATGAACACCCCAACACATAGGAACATTGGCTCAAAGTTCACATTCTAAAATATTCATGTTCAGAATCCTCTGACATCAGTGATGTTGGCCTGGAGTAATAATACATTTTACAGCTGATGTAATCTAGTTCAAGCACAGATTTCCACTGTTAAATAAATAGTACTCTAGAGTAACATCCCACTATATGGAAGTAAAATTACTGTAAGCTTGGTTTGGACCATCACTATGCCAGTTTTATAAGGGCTCCCAATGTTCTTTGTGGGTCCAACAAACACCTACATGTCAAATACCTTCATTGATATGCTGGCAACCCCATCAAAGCCAGTGGTCTTGTGAAGATACAAAACTGGGCAGAGTTTGGCATTCTAAACATTAGAGATATAGCAGAGTAAAATGCAGATTATCCATTGACCCATCTCTCTCACCTCCCTGTTCCCCACCTCTCTCATACGTACACTTTACACTGATACACCAATCAGGTTAATTGTTTTATTTCTACCTCTCTCCTGTAATTTTAACTTAGCCATTGTGTCATGCACTGTGTTCAGAAAAACAACAGAGTCCTGTGGTACTTTTAAAGACTACCAGATTTATTTATCGCATGAGCTTTCGTGGGAGAAAATCCCACTTCATCAGACGCTTTGAAGTGGGATTTTCTCCTACAAAAGCTCATGCCATAAATACATTTGTTAGTCTTTAAAAGTGCCACAGGACTCTGTTGTTTTTCTGCAATTGACTAACACGGCTTCCTCTTCGGAACCTGTGCTTAGAAAGAGTCTGAAAAGTACCATACTACTGCCAAGCATTACAGGACCTGTTTAAAGGATCATTTATCCTAACATAACTGAGCCATGCCTCCTCAGTGAATCACAGGTGCTAACTTCATCTTCCACCTTGCATGTTTGCTCATGTTTTTCCATCAGTGGCTACTTTTGAGGCAGTTAGTGTAGCAACAGAAGCAGATGATCCCCTAAGGTGGTCTTCATGAAGGCTCAAATATTCCAATGGAGGAGATAATCATAAAGAATCTCAGCTAAGCAGAGAAGGTGGGACTCCACATTCCATATAAGAGTTGATCCTTGAGCCAGGATGGATGGATCTTACCAAGGGATAGCCTCTTCCCAACAGTCTTATTGGATATTTTTTTATCCAGTGCCACTGCATGGCCATATCCAAAGAGAATAGCTCTATCATTAAAACATTTATTTAGTGCTGTAAACAGAGCTTTACAAAAATAGACTGACATGTACTTTGGCTCAAAGAGCTTACAGTGGTCTGTATTCATTGGACTAGAAAAATCCTTTTATGAGAAATGCTTTATCGAGAAACAAAACAAGCCACTGCTTTCAACTTCAGTTGTTTATCCTCACATGTCTAATTAGAATTTAGATTCATAGATTATAAATCCTAATGATTCCTATAGAGGAGAAAATTATCCTTCCATGCTTCTAGATCACATGTTTCTACAGCAAGTGCAGTGAAATCTGCTTGTGCCATAAAATGCATACAACATTGTTCTAGAAGTCTTCTAAGACTGAAAGCTGGGCTCGTAGATTATATATATTTATGAGGAAAAGAAAAGAAAAAAAAAATTATCCCACATTTGGAAGTTCAATGTTGCATACCACATTGCATGAAGTGTGGAACTGACTGGGATAAGAACAAACAGAAAAAAATGTGGCTGGGTTGCGGTATCAATGATGGTGCTGAGGTTCAGAGTAGCCAGGCATTGGACTGAATGGAGAAGAATAAAATCTTCCCTCAGAAAACCCAAACACATGTTCTAAATTTTCCAGGTACTAGTAATTCCTCATGCCTTGTTTATTGGTGCCACCTTGATATATCTCAATGGGGTCTAATTTTCAGGCCTAATTTCAGACCTCCTTTAAGTTGTCTCAAGTGTGGCACTCAGAAAATCAAGACACCCACATTTACTAGGTGTTTTAGAAAATTTACACCAAGTAACAGGACACTGTGGCCTTCCCCTGAGCCTGGGCCCCAGGAAGTGCCTGACACCACTCCTGGACAGACCCAGGAACTTCAGGCTCAGACTGCAAAAGCAGAGAGGTGGGGATAAGGCAGGAAGGGGAAGTACAAAAGGCTGACCTATAAGCTAGGTTGGGAAGAAGCTGTTGCAGAGCAAGGATGCTTCTTCCCCTAGGCTGTGGCTTGACCTAGGCCCTGCTGCTATGCTGACCATGCCTTCAATTGATGGGACTCCCAAAGGCCTGCCAAGCCTCCCTAGTGAGTGGGAAGGGCTACCTGAAGCAGTGGACTGGGAGGGACTCCCCAAGGCTCTCCGTGACCCCAGTGAGCTGCCCGTCGCTGGGGTCCCGCCAGAACGACGGGAGCGTGGTGCACTGGAGGAGCTGCCATCCACTGACGGTCCCAATGAATTCTCAAACCTGCCACCCGTCAACAACATGGGTCCAGTCAGACTGCCACTCGCTATTTACCCCAAGGATGCTGATGAAGGCCCCTGGGTGCAGGTACCTGGGTTCAGAGTGGGAGGAAGTAGCTCAGGGGCAGCTGACTACAGTCCAGCTGAGCGTGCTCTTACACTATGGTCAGCCCATTGTGGCTGGAGCCCTCCTGACTCAGTAGCAGAACCCTCTGCCCTGGGCTGTGATGCTTGCAACCCCCTTTCCTAGCCACCCAAAGTGCTTGTCTCCTCCTAACCTGCCACGCCTGAGGATATTGAGCAGTTGCTTCCCCTGCCTGGGCTTGTGACTGTTTAAAGGCCTGAGCTCCAGACTCCTTTGCGTGCCCTGCCCCACCTGGGGCCAGGCAACAGTTGGAACTGCTGTGGAAACCACTTCTTCTCTCCTGTTTCTACAGCCAGGATTCTCTTGACGCAGACTGGTCAGGGCTGTGGCCTTCCTCTGAGCCTGGGCTCGAGGAAGGGCCAGAGTACCCCATCCAGACAGACCCCAACCAGCCTACACACCCATACAGTTTTGACTTCTTCTGATCTCCAGTCCAAATTGACAGAACTTTGCTAAAGGAGCATGTTTTTTCTTACAGTCCTTGATTGCAGTGATGATTGTAATAATTTTTATTGACTGGACCAACAGCCCCAGATAAATCATCTTCTTCAGATACTTTGTTACTGACTGATGAGCTTTGCTGTGAAGTGTAGACATGAACTATGAATTGAAATCAAGGCTATTGCATGGCCTGTACCAATGGTGATCTCCATCTCACTAGCCTCTTGCTGTTAATAGAAGAATTGGTTGAAATCTACATTTGGAATTCCCTTGGGTGACAGTCCACAACAAGGGAAGCTTCTTAGGCGGTGAGTGATTTATTCTGAAATCTTTTTTTTCTCCCACCTTGTCATCCAAAAAAATGTCAAGAGGAGAAAAGCAGCACAAAAGATGTTGGAAAACATTGGTTTGACAGCACTTGGCTTGTAGGCAACTTTGATGACATGTGGCTTTCTTATCTTATCAAGGTGTTTTATACTCCTGTCTCCAGAACCCGTTTCCCCTAAAGGTCGATTTAGATGCAGCTTCATTCCCCTTCTCCATCTTCTGTTCTTCCTACTTTAATTCTTCTCTAGTGCACGCTGACTTCAAGATTCCTTCTATCTCCTTACATTAATGTATACATGTCCACTACTAAATCTGATTCAGTGCCTTGAGGATGAATGGGCTCAGAGATTATGGTATAAGAGTAGGAGTCAGGTGACATCATTTCTATTCTGAGCTCCCTTTGTGAGCATGGGCAAGTTATTTAACCTGTCTGGGTCTCAGTCCCCATCGGTAAAATGGAGATAACATTCCTGACCTATCTCACAGAGTCATCAAGGGAATTAACATAGTCATGTTTTTAAAAGTGCTTAGAAATACTTGGCTGGAGGACGCTATAGAAGTGCCACCAAGTATTATTAAATCAAAAAACAATGAGAGTCCTGTGGCACCTTATAGACTAACAGATTTTCTTCGGCATAAGCTTTCATGGGCTATAACCCACTTTGTCAGATGCATCTCCCCAAGACCGGGAAGCTGCTTAATAAAGTCAACTTAAGAAAGTCAACCTAACTTTCTAAGTGTAGACATAGCCTGGGTGTGCATCTGAAACAACCATTAGAACAATAATAATCACTACCTGCAGAGGTAACAAAGGACAGTTCTTTCAATTACCTATATTTACAGAAAAGTTTTCTTGCTTTGTAGAAAAGAAAAAGGGCAGTGTTTGACACTTTGGTCACTTCTTTCTACAACCCCCAGAGTAGCTTTCACAGAATCTTTGGCTATATCTATGTGGACATTGGCAAATTCACAGCCGTCAGATTGATTTATCCAAATCGATTTGAGCTGCAATGAAGACACAATCAATCCTGAAGCCAATCAAGTAAAACCATCTCCTTAGGTGGCATAGCATTGTGTCAATGGGAATGCATTTCCCATTGGCACAGCACAGTGAAGACGGCACATAGAGCTGAAGTTATGAAGTCAATGGGAGTTATGCAAACTGCTCTGCATAGTTTGCATCACTCCTGTCAACTGCAGTTGAATTTTGTCAGCAGTGTAGATCAGGCCTTTGGGATAGTACCTAATTTAATAGTCCTAACCAATGGCCGGAATGTCCTCTGCTAGTCAATGCCTCCTTGAAAGGAAAAATGGTTTTGTGGTTAACCACTGGACTGTGATTGAGGAAATCTGGGTTCAAACTCCCAGCACAAGTTTCCTGAGAGAGCTTGGGTAAGCCATTCAATTTCTCAAGGTTTGCAGGGTACATCTACAGAGCTTGTGGGAGGTGGTCTCAGAGCCCAGCTTGACAGACTAGGGCTCATGCTATAGCACTAACAGCAGCTGGATAGACATTAGGAACTGGTCACAGAAGCCCACCTCCCCTCCGTAGGGTTCAGAGCCCCAGCAGCTGCTTCTACACAGCTATTTTTAACACTGTAGTGGGAACCCGACTCGATCAACCCAGGCTCAGATTTTCTATGCAGGCTTCAACTCGCTGCATAGGTGGTTCCCTCAGTTTCCAATCTGTACAATGTGGATAAACAAACTCCCTTTGGGTGTTTAGATTGCAAGCACTTCTTGAGGACAGGGGTTATCTCTGTGTATCTATAAAGCACCAAGCACAATAGGGCCCTGACCCTAGTTGAAGCCTCTAGGAACTAGTGTCATACAAATAGTAACAATAATGACGACTTGGTTGCCAGTAGGAAAAGTTTTATGCACACTTGGTGGGGAAACTGGAGTCACGAGTGGATGAGCGGATAAGAGAGCTAGCAGCACACATGCTTCCTGTCTAGCACAGACATGATATGTTTCTGTTCTGCAGGCAATCAAACCAAAGATCTCCCCACAACTGTTCAATTTCCTCTGGGCTTTGTTATGCTGCCTACTGGCTTAGCTAGGAATTGCAATTTCTTAGTCATTAAGAAATAAGAATGCTATAATACTGTAACAATATTATACATAGCGCAATTAGTTCAGATAACAAGAGTGCTATTCCCAATGGTCTTTTGCAAAACTCTTTTGGACCAAAAAGTTCTCAAATATGCAAAATGCCTACTTACGACACTGGGATTACACAGAGATTTCAGAGTTTGGCCCATCAGAGAGAAGACAAACTAATAAGGGAAAACCTGCTTATCCTCTCTGTACAGTTGTGAAACAACAATATTTCTCTCTCTCTCTCTCTCTCTCTCTCTCTCTCTCTCTCTCTCTCTCTCACACACACACACACACACACACACACACACACACACACACACACACAATCTCTAATCAAGTTACATAAGCACCAGTATACGGTACCACATAACCTACTCAGACATGCATGTTAAAGTGATAAACTAGTTAAGGATATGGATTTTTCCATCTCATGCGAACTCTCAGACAGGCTCAAAGTGTGCTAGTAAAATGTTAGACTGAAGAACCTGCAAGACTGATTTCAGCAAGCCTGTGTAAAACAGAACCCCTATTATAATCAAAAGGAGAGACGTGTTTATTTGATCTATTTTGAAGAAGTAGTCAGCTCCAGGTCAATCACTGATCAAGAACAATTGGTGAAAACTAGGGAGAGACTTTAAAACCTTAGAATTAAGACACAGCTCCAACTTGTTTGAAAGTCATTTATAAGAAATTATATCCATTTACATGCTCTGAGTGTTTATAACTGGATTATTTAGAAAATCTACATATGAATTAGAAGATATTATTACAGATTATTTCCTCCCAAAATTTATGAATCAGAAATCATACATGGGGAACAAATGTAGCAGGAAAATGACGTATCAGATACAAACCTTCTGTTTCCAAAGAACTATTCTAAAGCTACAAGCAATACTATGATCCATGAAGAGGCCCAGTTTATCCCAGACAATGTGAGAGATTGATTTTGGAGGAATTAAGCAGCTCAATATATTCAGGACTGGCTAAGGTCCTCTGGTTAATAACCAGTGCCACCTGCAGAACTACAGTAAACATTCTTTTGTCTTGAATGAATAAACACTATCAGATAGAGAGAAGAGCAAGTGTAGCTGAAAGACAGCCACAGCTGTCTTTCCGTCCCCAGCAAATGAAGGGGTCTGCACTTGTGCTGCAAAACTGTTATCAAATGCAGCGTCAGAGCAAGTGTTTCTCCTCCATTGTAAGATGCAAGCTGAATACCGTAGGCAGAGCTTTCAGTGTCTTCAGACATGAGTGCAGCTGTGCACACTCCAAACATTCTATTAATGTCTTCCTAAGATCAGGAAAAGGAGGAGATCTCTTTCTAAGCCTGGTGCTCTTCCTGGTTTTCCAGCCCTCTCTCTCTCTCATTCTTCTTCTTTTAGGAACTCTCGGAGACTCATAAGACCCACCCCCCTGCCTCTGAACTGTGCTTGTAAATTGCTTGATTGATTCAGAAAGGAAAAGGCAGAGGATAGCTGCTGGAAACTTGATAGCATTCATTTATAGCAGCCAGATTCTGGGGCCCAACCAAACCCTCAAATGCATGCATGGATAGAGTCTGCTGAGTTCAGTGAGTCAAAATACATCTCCTGATGAAGCACCAGGCCTTCTACTCATGCCAAAGAGACAATCTTGCTCTCTCCTATCTACCTAGGCTTTTTATCAACCCCATTGAATGCTGTGGAACAAATGTGGCCCTCTATGAGGTCCCTCAGTGTTCTCAATGGGAGTCAAACACACATCTGAGGCACAAATCAATGTGTGAATCAGTTTGTGTGGCTCAAAGATGCAGGACTGGGGCATGATATAATCATCCCTCTCTGTTCCTGCTAGTTCATTGCCTCACTTCTCTCTTCCTCCATGTCTTTTTTCTCTTGCCTTTCTTTTCCCTTACTTTCAAGAGATGCCTCCCTTTGGATCCATGCCAGAATTATTGTCTCTATATATAGGATCCAAAGCACTCACAAAATGCTTAAATCAGGGGGGAGACAAACTCCTAATCATTCTGTGGAAAGCTTGAGAATATCACCTTTGCCCCTGCAGTTAGGTCTCATCTGAGACCTTGAGCTAATGCATCTTTTATAAAGTGAAGACACCAGATTTCTGTCAGTCTTTGGCTCAAAAGTGCACCATTTTCCTAAACAACCATATCAAATAGACTGAGGCCAGGTCTACACTGGCAGAAAAATTCAGCAGCAATTGACAGGAGTTGCACAAGCTACACAGAGGAGCTTGTATAATTCCTGTTGACTTTGTAACTCCCCGTCTATGCACCATCTTCACCACCCTGTGGCAATGGAAAATGCGTTCCCATCAATGCAGCACTATGCCACCTGAGGGGGTGGTTTTATTAGATCAACTTCTGGATCAACTGAGTGTGTCTTTACTGACTGCTCAATTGATCCAGATAAATTGATCTGATGGTGGCAAATTTGCCTCTATCAGTCTATGTGGACATAGCCAGAGAACCTCAACCAAACTGGAAATCAGATTCCATCAACAGGACATCAATGCAACACCCTGCTGTCAATGTCTAGCTTTCAGACAAAGGGTTTTTACAATACAAAGAAGTCTCTTGAGCACAAGGTAGATAAAATTACAGCAAGCTGGAGCTTTCCATTTCAGCTAATTCTTTGGAAAACGGCCAACCCACAGAAGCTCACACAGAGGTACAGAGAAAGGGAGAGAAGATCAACTTAAACTACTTTGGCTTCTATTGACCACCACCCACATTCTGTGAATATTACAACCTGATGCAGAATATGCTTCAATGAGAGAAACAACAGGCCACAAGGCAAATGGAGGCCTGTGACCAGTTGCATCATTCTGCAGGAACAGAAGCAGAAAGTCTGTGCAGCAGGATCCCACGAGTTTGACTGTTTTTATTTTTGTGTTGTTCTATAGCAGAGCCTGTTACGTCTTCTGCACCTTGGGAAAATGAGGAAAAAATAATGTGTGTGTCATTGCAACAAGCTTTGCCAAAGCAGCTGCAGTCAACGCCACACTGAAGCACCAAGGGAGCACCTAATCCCCTTAGAAATTCAAAGGCATGTGAAAACATGCTGTCATGACACTGTCTCCTATCCATCTCCCATGCTTTGCCTCTTTTGCAGCCAGCTAAAACTTCAGCTACAAGGAAAGCAGAGTTCAGTGTTGGTGTGGTGACAATAAAGATCAGTAAAACCAGAAGCACTGGAATAGGTTACAAAGGTAAGCTGTAGAATCCCCATCACTGGAGGTTTTTAAAAACAGCATAGGAAAAACACTTACCAGGAATGATCTACGTTTACTTGGTTCCTGCTTCAACTCAGAGCGAGAGACTAGATGATCTCTCGAAGTCCCTTCCTGCCCCACATGCCTATGACTCTGTGATCGAAGATGACGAAAACTGGCATGCTGAATGGACAGGCCAGAGAGAGTGTTCTGTCTTGTTACCATTAGAGGCTGATACACATTGGCAAGGTAATATGGGGAATCTCACACACTCTCTTGCCCATTTTAGACATGTTTCTGATTTAAACTATCAGGGGTGGTGCAGGAATTACTGGGTGGAATTCTATGGCCTGTGTTGTGCAGAAGATTAGACTAAATTATCATCAAATTTACGTAACCCACGGCTCTTACTATCATGTTCTCGTCTGGCATTGAAATCTGTGGCCTGATCCTCAGCTGATATAAACTGGGATAGTTAATGAACCTATTCTGTTTTACAGCAGCTGAGGATCCAGCCTGGAGATTTTTGCATGAGCGCTAGATCATCCTGGGGGGAAAAAAAATCACAACAGGAAAGAAAATGCCTCTTAAAACCTGTTTCCACATCTAGTGAACTGATGTAACACATCAACTGTTCCTCTAGCTTGTTGGGTCATTTCCAGGTGGAAAGACTGGTTTAAGTGCAGCAGCCCCCTCTCCCCCCCCACAATACCGGGATACTACCTGTTGCCATCTCTAATAATCTGTATTATGTTGAAACCAAATGTTTGATATGATAAGCGAAAAAAGGGCAAGGAAATAAGGGGTAAGCTGATCTGCTTCTGTAATCATTGCCAAGAGAGTGCTCTTGGTTCCTGATACTTCTGCATTTTGAAGGCAGCAAAATGAGGCCCTCTGACATAAATATTACCTAGTATGTTTTTATCACCACATAATCCATGCCTTTGCCACTTGTCCACATACCACTCCTTAATGGAAACCTCATGTCATCCTGCGGCTTGCAGGTCCAGGTTAACTCTCAAACACTCAGGATTTCCACAGCTGCTGGAGTTGAAAAACAAACAAAAAAAAAGAAAAGAAAAAACCCACCACAACTCCCTTGTTAGAAAAGACTGTGGAGGAAAGAAACAATGACCCTGAGTTGCTTATAGCTAGGAATTGATAAAAAATAAATTAAAAGGAAAAAGTAGGGAAGGCAGTGGACTCTGCTGTGCTTTCAGATGAATCATCACATGATATTATATAGTATGTCATGAAAAGATACGAAATACAGAATCAGTTTGACAGTTCCCTATTGGTTTTTATCTTTATAGTAGCTAGAGTAAGAAAACTTTACTTTTTTGCTGCCCCTTGAATTCTCTGGGTGGAAGTCAACAAAGGCAGACAAACTTAACTGAGCTATATCAGTTCATTTTAAAGGGCTTCTCAATGGAGTAGCCTTGTGGGCTCTTATTCTTTCCAACAAAAAAAATGGTTACTGATTTGTTCCCACAGAGAGACAAGTTGGGTGAGGGAATACTGGACCCACTTCTGTTGGTGAGAGAGACAAGCTTGCACAGAGCTTTTCTTCAGGTCTGGGAAATATACTCAGTGTCAGTTAAATACAAGGTGGAACAGATTGTTTAGCATAAATAGCTTATGTCATTCTCATCTATTCAGGTCCTGGTTAACTTTCAAGCACCTAGGATTTACACAGCTGCTGGAGACAAAAAACCAAACATCCCCCTGCCGCCCTCCCCTCCCTGAACCGTCTTTTCAGACAAGATTGTGGAGGAAAGAAACAGAGACCCTGAGTTGCATGTGTCATAACATATTTCAGAGGACAATTCAAGGTGAAGTGGCCCATTAATATCTTTCTGGCACAGGGAGCATATTAGAGGGTGGGGTTAGTGGGTTACAGATTGTTGCAATAAACCATAAATCCAGTGTCTCTATTCAGTCCATGATCTTTAGTATCTAGCAAAGTTATGAATTAAAGTTCTCAGGCTTATCTTTTGAAAGTGTTGTGCAAATTTCCTTTCAGGATGAGGACGGAGAGGTCAGATATACAGTGATCATTTAGTGCAAAGTGTTCATCCACAGGTGATAGAATAATCACAGAAGATACAAATACCTAAGTGAGCTCATTTGAAAGCACGGTGATTGTCTCATTTCACCCACATAGTTGCTATTGGGGCATTTAGTGAACTGGATGAGGTACATCACATGTTATGATAGGCATGTGTGTGACCCATAGATCTTGAAAAGGGTGTTGTGGGGTGTGTTGATCATTGTAGCAGTGGAGAAATACAGTGTTCTCATAGACTTTAAGGCCAAGAGGAACCATCATAATCATCTCATCAGACTGCAGATTGCAGGCCACAGAACCTCACCCATCCAATCTTATAGAAGGCCCATTGCTGTGGCTGAGTTACTGATGTTCTCAAATGTTGACATTAAGACTTAGTTACAGAGAATCTATCATTTATTCTAGTTTAACCAACCAGTGATCAGTGTTCCACACTGAAGAGAAAGGCAAATCACAAAAAAACCTCCACCAGTCTCTGCTTAATCTGACCTGGGGGTAAATTCCTTCCTGACTCCAAATATGGCCATCAGTTAGATCCTGAACATGTGGGCAAGACCCATCAGCCAGATACTTGGGACAAAAGTCTCTGGAGTAATTCAGAGCCTCTAGTGTCCCATCCATAGCCTTTTGAGATATTTATTAAAAGCAGTCCTGGATGGGCCACAGGTCATTGTAGGAAGTCTTATTAGACCATCCCTTCCATATATTTATAAAGCCCAGTCTTAAAACAAGGCAAGTCTTTTTCCTCCACTACTTCCCTTGGAAGGGAAGGGATATTCCCTGGAATATCACTCCTCTGATAGTTAGAAACCTTTGTCTAATTTCAAACAAACTTATTGATGGCCTGTTTATATCCATTTGTTCTTGTGCCAGCATTGGCCATTAACTTAAACAATTCCTCTCCATCCCTGATGCTTTCCCCTCTAATGTAATTACAGAAAGCAATCAGATCTCCCTTCAGCCTTTTTTTTAGTTAGGTTAAACAAGCCAACCTCCTTAAGTCTTCTTGCATAAAACAGATTCACCATTCCTCTGATCACCATAGTTGTTCTTCTATGCAGCTGTTCCACTTTGAATTCATCTTTAAATCATAGGAAACCACCAGTGCACATGGTATTACAAATGAGGTCTCACCAGTCCCTTGATTAATGATAGCACTTCCCTATCCCTAGCAGCAATACCTCACTTAATTCATCCAAAGATTACATTAACCTTTTTCATGGCCACTATCAAATTGGCAGCTCATAGCCAGGAGTGATTGACCAATTCATCCAAGACTTTCTCTTTCTTGGTCACTTTAAACTGGTACGTCCATAGTTTATAGCAAAAATTCTTGTTTGTCCCTACATGCACAACCTTGCGCTTTACACCATTACATTTCATCCAAATTGTATTTCTCCCATTTTCAAAGTTGTCTAATTCTTCACTTTCCAAGATGGGTAGCCATGTTAATCTGTGTACAGCAAAAATGAGAGTCCTGAGGCACTAAAGACTAAGAAATTTGTTAGATGAAGATATTTGTTAGTCTTTAAGGTGGCATAGGACTCTCGTAATTCTTCACTATCATCCATATTTTCTTGTCCTCCTTCATATTGGCATTACCTCCTAATTTTGTGTAATCCACAGATTTTATAAACACACTACCACTTTTTATTCCAAGGTCATTAATGAAAATGATAAATAAAATGAGCCCCAAGACTGATCCTTGAGAAATCTTATTAGTAATCTCCTTCATCCTGACAATTCACTTCTCAGCATGACCCATTGTAGTCTCCCCTTTAACCAGTTTCTTACCCACTTTTCAATTCTCATATTAATCCCCACCTTCTCCAATTTAATTAATTTACCAGGTGGAACTATATCAAATGCTTTTCTGAAGTCCAGTTAGATTAGATCTACTGCACTTCCCTTTGTTTAGACATTTGGTTATCCTGCATAATCTACCTTTTGTAAAACCATGTTGTCTTTTATCCCAATTAGTGCTTACCTCTATGTCCTTAACTACTCTCTCTTTCAAAGAATTTTCTAAGATCTTACATACAGTTGAGATCAAACTAACAGGCCTGTCATTTCCTGGATCACTTTTTATCTACTTAAATATAGGTATTATATTTGTAATTCTTCAGTAACTGGGTACAAGTCCCAAGTTTACAAATTCTTTAATAACCCTTGCTATTAGACTTGCAATTTCAGGTGTCAGTTCGCTTAATATTCCTGGATAGAAATTATATGGGCTTCCTGATTTGGTCCCATTAAAGCTATTTGAGTATAGTCTCAGATGTGGTAATTTCTGCTTCCATATTCTTGTTCCCATTAGCCATCCTGCCACTGTCCCCAAGCTTCTCACTACCGTTAGTAAGACCTGAGGCAAAGTATTCATCCAGGTGTTAGGCCACACTTAGATTATCTTTAGTCTCCATTCCATCTTCAGTGTTTAGCAATCTCACTTCATCTTCCTTCATTTCCTTTTTCTTTCTATGGCTAAAATGACTTACTATTGGTTTTAATTTCCTTTTTAATGTCCAACTCTGGCTGGCTTTTGGTAGTTCTCATTTTTCCATATAGTTCTTGACCTCCAAGAGGTAGTTTTCTTGCCAATTTGTCCCCGTTTCTACTCCTTGTAGGGTTTTTGCTTTCTTTAATAATCTCTTTGAGATGCTTGTTCATCCACTTCGGTTTGCAATCCTCTGTACAATGTTTTCCTCTTGCTTGGGATGCAGGCTCCAGATTTTTAAGTCAAATTTGCAGAAACTAATTCCAAATCTTCTCCACAGTCAAATCCTTAAATTCTTCAGTTCAGCCAACTTCCCTAACTAATTCCCTTAATATTTTAAAATTTGCCATTTTGAAATGAAGGATCCTCATTGCAGAACTATTTTTGTTTATCCTTCCATTTAGCTTAAACTGAATTATTTGTGATGACTCCAGACAAGGTTTACCTCTGCCACCAGTTTTTCTATGAGGTCCCCACTGCTTACCAATACAAACTCTAAAATGGTATCCCCTCTTCTTGGTCTGGTGACTATTTGGTGAAGAAATTAGTCAGCTACCACATCCAGGAATATCTGAGCCCTACCATTATTTGTAGCCTTTGTGTTCCCATCTACATCTGGGAAATTAAAGTCTCATATAATCACACAATTCTCAGTAGTATTTATTTCATTAAAGTGTTAAAGAGGTCTCTATAAAATATCTGAATTGGATCTAGGGGTCCATGTCAGACCCCAAACACTAGCCTAGTGGAGCCTCTGTTACTTGTTCTAGAACTGTTTTGCACCACATCTTGTATATCCCCATTCTACTTCAGGGACGTGCATGCCCAGTGCACTGTGTCAGAATTTTTCTCCTCAGAGGTACCCATCAGCATATGTCCTCTGCTTCCTCATACTGCTGCATGATGGTATAAAGGGCAGATCCATCTTGATTCTTTCTTACCAGACAGATTCCAATAAAGTGGGGAAGGAAGGTGGGTCGTGGATTGGACACGTCCAAAGCATCCCAAAGAACAAGTTACAGGACAAGTTAGTAACAAATACTTTTCTTTTGAGTGTCTGCACGTCTGTTCCACTACAGGTGACTCACAGGCAGTTCAATCTAGAGACGGGATCAGAGTTTACCTGAATAATAACCGAAGGACTACAAAATAAAGACTTAAATATTTCCTTAAAAAGGAAGAGCTGTAGGTGCACGTCTCCTTGAAACAGAGACTATGTGACTATGGCTGCATCTACACTTGTAAATTAAGTCGACTTAAACTTGCTTAAGTCGACTTAATTTACTCAGTGTCTACACTACAGTTTTCTTAAGTCGACTTAAGCAGCTTGCTTAAGTCGACTTAAGGAAAATAAAGTTGACTTAATTAAAATTAAGTCGACTTTATAACACCTCCTTTGAATTCGACCTAAGGCTTAAGTCGACTCCCTAGAGTCGACTTAAGCCAGTGTAGACGTGGGGTAGCCCTAAGTCGACTTAGGGCTACCTCAGGACTACACCAATGCCCTCCCTGCCGGGGGGGGGGG
>ML685839.1:2644531-2726930 GCA_007922175.1 Pelusios castaneus
AAAGAAAGAAAGAAAGAAAGAAAGAAAGAAAGAAAGAAAGAAAGAAAGAAAGAATAACAAACACGTGAAGCCCAGTACAAGGTAGCCAATGAAATGTGCTTTTCACTCAAGGCCACCCAATCCCTCTTCGCTCTTTTTTCTTTTTTTTAAGATAATACTTCTCCTAATTATGTTTGCAAGTTCCAAAGAGACTCCATGTGTTGTTTCCTCAGCTGCTGCATGTTTCAGTGGCATGCTATTGCATTTCAAGTCCCTTATCAAAATCCTCTGGGATGTGCAATGCACGTCACACTAAGCAGCTAAAGAGGATACAAATAATTATAAGTTATGATGTGAAATCACTGTTCCAAAAGTCAATCTCTTGGCAAATTCATCAACTTGACACATGACATACAAGACCTATTTTATCTAAATGACAGGTCTCATTCTGCTGAGCAAAATTATGCTCTGGTGTAACTCCGCTAAATCCTTCGGGGTTACATTAGCAAGTCACGTCTGTGTGTGTCAGATGTGAAGTCATACTTGTTCATTTGGACGCCATGGATGCAATAACAGTGAGGTTGAGGTCGAAGTCACCTGATTCTCAATGTCAATACATATTTTCTTTTTCTATTGAAAACAAAGTCATCTTAAGTATTATCAACCATTGCATTCACATTCTGTATATATAAAAATAGTCCTTTAAAAAAAAGAACAACAATTTACACCCATAGATAGAGGTCTGAAAGGAATTAAGCCTTGATTAAAAGTCTATTGAAGACAATGGGAAGAGTCTCCTTGGCTGTTATGGGGTCTGAACTGCAAACTAGGAAAAGTTTAATAATTAGAATACAAGTAGCATAGAAATTGTAAATTGATATACAGTAAGATAGTTGAATGAGACTAAAGGGGGCATCTGCTTTAATTTTAAATCTACAAGTTAGATTTCAGTTTTTTTTAAAGGGCTATAGAATAAATAGCTAATGAAACATGAAATATTGGATTTTTTTAGTTCAGTGAAAATAATGTATGATTTACCCTGCAATGGAAACATAAAATCTACATTGTAAAAAAACCAATTTATGAAATTATTTCATTTTTGATAACCTAGAGTTATGAAATATAGGTGCAGCCTTAAGCTCGATGGATCAAAAAATTGAGGGTAAGTTCCAAGGCACATGAAAGCTTTGCTGCTTGCTCTTATCTCTAATAATGAACTGAATCAAAATGGCAGTTCTAAGCATCCCAAAACTTTGCATGTAGATCTAGATCCAGAACTTAGCTTTACAACTTTGTGCCATCTTCATACATTAGTAGAGATAGGTTCAAAGTGAAACCTCTTCAGGTTTCAAGCTGGCTTGAAGTGCTTTAATTCTAAGTCTGCCTTTGACCCTTGAGGTCCTGTTCAAAACCAGAAAGATTACTCTTTTCCACTTCTGGTAACAGAAGTCTCATGAAAACGGCTGTTCCTGCAAGATTCTCACTATTCAAGATAGCAGCAATCTCACAAAATAAGTTCATCTCATGGTACTGCAACCTTTGGGTCTGAAATTTTGTGCAAGATTTCAGCTTTGTCACCTCAAATCTGAACTCGAGTGATTCAGCCTCACATCTGACCCACAAACTGTATCTGTACACTGGCCTTCTCTGCCTAGCTCTGCTTAACAAAGGTCATGTTCCTTTAAACTAGGCAGGACCTACTCCAATAAGAAAATTTAAAAAACAAACAAAAAAACCAAACAATCTCCTTTTCCCTTCAGCTAAACTATGTAACTAAAAGAAAAATAAAAAAGACAATCACAGGACTCCTGGGTTTACTTGAAAAAAGTCTTCCTTTTGTAAATTGAAAGTACACCTTTATTTTGTGAATCCTCTGCCCTCCAGATGGTCTGCTGTGATGACATACACCTGTTCAGCGTCAGCTATTACCCATAGCAACATATGGCAGCTTGCATAAGGGGATCTGGGACTCTGATCACCTGGGGTCTGTTTTCAAGTGGTGTGACGGCAGCTGTGGGAAACATGATGACTGACAGAAAATTGCTGTTCCTCTCAGCAGCAGAAAAATTTAGATGTCTTTAAACACCCAGCAGCTGTAACTAAACTTCACTGCAACAACAGGAACAAAGTACTGGGTGGCTTCCCCGCCACCATCACCACCAGAATGATAGATCATGTTTGCACTAGGAGGAAGTGCAATGGGATGGACAATGTGAACTGTTAAAGTGACAACACTTGCCATGTATTTTCTAGGGATGACTGAAGTGGCCCAGAGAATAAATAATGATTTTGTGGATCTCCCTGCCCAATTCAAGAACATAATCAAACTAGAACTGCTGAAAAACCGAAGGGAAGTAGAGACGGCAAAAATATATATTCACCAAAAACTGTCAGCTTTGTTAAAATTTTGAAATATTTTGATCAGCTCTAGCAGAGCGATTGTTCTCATGAACTTTCCAACCTAAGGAAAGCAGGTAAATACAGTCGATTTCAGTGAAAGGCTGTTTCTTTGAAGTTTCTGACACAGTTTTGCAGACTCCAGAAATCTTGAAGTGAACTTCTGAAGACACGAAGTTCAGCTGTCCATCTCATCTTCCATATATCCATGAATCAAGTAAAGCATGACTTTTTCCATTGTTATCTGATATCTTATACCTAAACCCATGCAACTAGAATATGGCATTAAAATTAGAGACAGATCTGAATCAGAACAATCCTAATGACCCTGATTCTAATGCAATTTTTGGCATGTTTGGATCTAGACTGAGCCCATTCACAGTAGTTTGGGTCTGTATCTAATGGAAATAGCTGAGAAGCTGCATGAAGTTTTAAAAATACAAACATACAGGGTTTGAGGTGCCAGTCAGGATTCCGATTTTACACCAGTGCAACTTAGGTGGGATAGTGGAGTAAAGCAAACCATCATAAAACTGGAGTAATACAGAGGTGAATCAGGCCTATGCTCTAAAAAGTCATTGCTCATGGCCCCATTTCATCAAGGCACTTAAGAACATGCCTAACGCCAAATGAATGCGTAGTCCCATTGAAGGCAATTACATTATTCACATGACTAAAGTTTGACATGTGCCACAGTACTTTGCTAAAGCAGCTGTTTGGAGGGATGTCATCACCACATCCTAAACCCACTTTCACTCTTTTTTCTGATTCTTGCCCAAGGATTTCATTAGACAACCTTCCCACAGACGTGATCATCTTAATCAGGTGAAAGTCCAACGGTATAAGTACGAAAAAGGTCTATAGGATAAAGCTGGGCAAAGATTTTCTATGAAAAATATTTTCCAACAGAAACAGACCACCCTGCCCTCCAAACCTTAGGATCATTTTCATTTCTTTCAACTTTTTCAATTCAAACACAAGAAAAGCTCACCTCTAAGACATGAAAAAAATATTATTTTTCCATTCTGGCCTTCTGTCCCTTTCTCCACATTTTACAACTGGAAAAGGAGGAGGAAAAGGAGAAAAAGGGAGGCGGGGGCAATGAAAAACAATTAAGGTATGGGAAATTTATTTTAAAAAAATTAAAAGCCTATAAAAAACTTTTTTAAAAAATCCACTTCTGCTTCAAAGTAATGCTTCTAGTAGGAAGATCTCCACCATCTACTCACATTATGAGCAAGATTCTGCTCTCAGTTACATGCAGGTAAACCCAGAATAACTCTACGGAAATTAATAGAATTACTGATCAATGCCAGTGTTATGGAGAGCAGAACCTAGCCTTGATTGCACACCACCATTGTACCAGAGAATCATAAAATAAAGTTAGAAAATAATATTAACACCTTAAATGCCATTCAGAGAGATGTAAGGGATAATTTTTCAAAAATAAAAGATAACCTTGAGTAGGTTGAATTGTTTGTCTTTCCTGACCAGTGTTCAGACTAGATAAAACTATTTTTAATGCAGTGTTCTCCAACCAACCCTGTACTTTAACTTGGTGTGTAATAAATTGATGAAAACTCTGCTGAGGCCATGATGGGTGTGACATAGTGCAACAGACTCCATTCTTATTCAGCCCTGGTAACTGATTAACTTCAGTGTAGGGCCATCCATTCAGGACTTTGAGTAGATATGTTTTATTTTCCAAAGCTGGATGATAACCATGTGTTGAGTGTCAATTGCCTATGTTTGTGAAATGGTATCTGGGTTTAATTTCTGCTGGCTATCAATGGAAGTCTTTGATCTGGCCCTGAATTTCTTTTTTCACTTCACTTTAAGTGACTAGAGGCTACTGCTGTCACAGACACTTCAATTTCTGATTTCAGTTTGCCAAGATGTAAAAAATTTATTTACAGGAACTCTCCCCAAATATGATCCTTAACTGCATCTTTTCCCCCTTCTCCTTTCTCCCCTCAAGGTATTTACAGTGAGTGGTTGTAGAATTATTCTGAAGTAAAAGACCAGTGCAGGACAGATTGGTGCAGAGAATATGTGAAAGAACACATGTATTCAAGGAAAGAAGTTCAGCTTTAATAAGTAATTGCAGCTGGGGTTTTAATATACTTCTCTTCTTTTTGAATCAAAAAGAAATTCTTTGCAATATGTGTTAAAAATTATGGTTCAAATTTCTGATGATCAAGTTACATAGATTAAAGTAATGGATACCAGACTGCATCAATGCAGTTATAAATATGGGTGAAATGAATGTACATTTCACACAGTTATAAATCTATGTGTTCAAGGAAAGGCATAAATCTCCAGCACCTTTTCCACCCTGCGATATGAAGGGTACGGCTACTATTGCAGTGTTTTTGATGAAATTATGAGTTGGAGCACTTTACTGGTTCTGAAAAACTTCTGGCTTTTTACAAGCACTTGTGTAGCATTTTAGTTACAATGGCGTATCCTTAAAACACACTAAGTAGTGTGTGCTGGAGTGGGCCATGTGATTTTCCAGACAAGCACACAAACAGAGCTATGGTGCATTCAGAGACATTTATAACTATATACAATACTTTAAGGGCTTTCTGTCCTTGCAAACATCTCCCAGGTGTGGAATAAACAAGTCTCTTTGCCCAATTTCCTTTTAGTGCCTGTAGACACACAACAAAAACAATGGCAAAGAGGATGTGGTGCAGTTTTAGGGTTAGAGAGAAAGGTTTGATTGTTGATTCTAATCTGTAATAAACCACTCACTCAGTGTGTGCTACTGGGAAGAATCCCTGGAGCTCCTTCTGCTTGATAAAGCTAGGGGGACTTCAGCGGAAAATTATGGTTCAGTTTAGTGAGCTGTTATTCAGTATCTTTTATGGTATAAAAGCGCTGATGAGCACCTCCTGTCAGATACTGAGAGCGCTACACTTTCATCACCGCACTGCAAGTTGAGAGGGCTCAGTCACTCCTTGAAGGAGCTCATTCGATTGTGGGATTGGGTGTCAGATGGTGCTCCCGTAGCCCCAAGTCCTCCTGCATAAATAAATGACAACTCCCAACTTCATCGTAACTACCGAAAGGAATGGGGATTTGGCTGCACGCAGACATCCTTCCTTCCCTGCCAATTAACCCAAAGTAGTGGCAGTTTGTGATGCAAAGGCATCACAGCCAGAAGCTGTAGTAGCTGGATGCACAAAACAGTCTCAAGGACATGTCACACCAAACATCAGGCCAGCTCTTCTCTTATATGCATGCAATGGAGCCACAATATGATATCCTCCCTGTTGCTTCCATTGGCAGTTTCTTGCATGACTCAGTAGAAAATCCAGCAAAGCAACTCTATAATTTTTTGGCCTGTGTGTGAGTCATGGTTAGAGAATTTTGCCTGGGATAAAAAATTACTCGGCCCATCACCTGGATTATCTGTTGTGATTCTGATCTTTCAGTGCAAACATAACTGCTTAACAAACAAGAAATCCTGTGGCACTTTTAGAGACTAACAAATTTATTTATCACATGAGCTTTCGTGGGAGAAAATCCCACTTCATCTGATGAAGTGGGATCTTCTCCCACAAAAGCGAATACTATAAATACATTTTCCAAAGGGGTAGCCGTGTTAAATCTGTTAGTCTTTAAAAGTGCCACAAGACTCTGTTGTCTTTATAAATACATTTGTTAGTCTTTAAAAGTGCAACAGGATTCCTTGTTTGTTTTGCCGACCTAGACTAACACGGCTCCCCCTTTGGAACTTGTCAACATAACTGCTTAAAGTACCAGGCCTGCCAGAACAACAAATGCAAAACCTGCAGACATACCTCCACTGCTACAATGATCAACAAAACATCTCCTTCAAGATCCATGCGTCCTACACATGCTTATCACAACATATAACACTTCATCTAATGCACTCAATGCCCCCATAACAACTCTGTGGATGAAACCAGATAAATCACTATTCTCTCAGATAAACTCACAGGAAAACAACAAAATGCCACATCACCTGTGGGTGAACACTTCTCACAAAGCGGTCACTCTATATCAGACCTCAGTCCCCATCTTCAAAGGAAACCTGCATAACACTTTCAAAAGACAAGTCTGGCAGTTTAAATTCATAACTTTGCTAGACCCTAAAAATCTTGGTCTTAATAAAGATTTATGCATTATTAAAACAGTCTGTAACCAACAAGCCCCCCACCCTTCTTTTTTCCTATGACTACAGGGATGTTAATAGTTGACTTCATCTTGAATGGTCCCTTAGAATACGTGACACTCTTTCTACTAAACAATCTGTTCCATCTTATAGTTAGCTGTGACACTCTCACGACCCTTCCCAGACCTGAGGAAGAGCTCTGTGTTGCTCAAAAGCTTGTCTATATCACCAACAGCAGTTGGTTCCATAAAAGATATTACCACACCCACCTTGTGTCTCAAAGGTAACAAAATCTCTAGTCATAAGAAAGTTCTATGGAGAGCAATTAAGAGACTCATTACTGTGTCTGGCAGCTAGCATAAGGCACCATTAATTAGCAATGTGTGTAAATCTAGCTCCAGCCATGAAAGCAGCTATTGGTTGAAAACTGACCGTGTCTTCAAGCAGGGGGATATGGCAAACACCTTTCAATAGTCAACGATGCAGTGAGATCATTGTTGCAGGCCAAGTAAGATCTACCGTCAGGAAGATGCCTGTGGATTTCACTGACAGGAAAAATGAAATGGTAAAGGACAATTTACACAGAGGCAAATTATTTAACCTAAGGCTTGTCTACCCTTACGATGCTGCAGTGGCACAACCTCATGGGTGCACTGTTTTAGCACTCAGTGAAGATGCTGCAGACACCAATGGGTGAGCTTCTCCCATCAGCGTGGGTCTTCCATCTCCCCAGGAGGCAGTAGCTACTCTAAGAGGAGAAGCCCTCCCGAAAACAAAGCTTTGTCACCACTGAGGTTTAGGTGGGTGTAACTGTGTCGCTCTGCAGTGTGGATTTTCCACACCTCTGAGTGATGTAGTTCTACCAACGTAAGAATGCAATGTACACCAAGCCTCAGACAACATTGTAGGTCCTAAACAAAGGTCAGTCATGACAGTCCTTGCAAAAAGGGACTTCTCAGTTCTTGCTCTCCCTTGGGAGCAAATTGTCCAAAAAAAAAAAAAAAAAAGTGGCAGGTGAGCAAAATGATATGGCCCTCCCACTTCTCCACACGTGCTCCTGGACCAGATCTGGTCCACCAGGAGGAGCAAATCTACAGCCACCTGAGTGGACAATGCAAAGTATACACCTGTCAGCATTCAGGAAGCACAGCCTCTCCTTTTGCTTCCAGAGGGGTAGAGCTGTTTTACACTAGCCCCTATTCAGGGTGCTGCACAATCCAGCCCTTTGTTGATGCCGAAGGCTGTTTTTTGTCCCAACTGCCATGGGAGTCATGGAGTTGGTAGACAGGACAGGAACAGCTGAACCAGTTTCAATGAGAAGAGAGCTGCCAAGTTAAAGCAGCAGCTGTGCAGCACAGAGGCAGAGAACCAGCGCTGAAGAGGAGACAGCCACAATTCTCTCCTCTTCTGTTGCTGCTGAATTCACGCTCAACCAGCAGTAACTGGAGCAGCAGGGGACAGAGCCAGACTCTCAGCTGGTGTAAATGAGCCAAGTTCAATTGAAGTCAATGGACAGATGAGGATTTGGCCCTTAAATGTTTGCAGATGGTTCATGAGTATTAGGTAAATAGTATTAAAGGACTTTAAATACAAAATAAAAGGGTATTTGTTTTAAATAATGTGATGCTCAATTCGGAAATTTTAAAATGATTCCCCTTTCCACCTCCCATAACCAGATCATTCTGTTTCATATAATTAGGGTGCCCTGACAAATCAACAGCCCTAATTCTGCAGGGCACCCAGAGGATGGAGTAAATAAGAGACCAAGTTAAAATGGAAACAATGAAGTTCAATTACACAAGGCAAAAAGTCAAAGCCCAGCACCTAGTCTGGGCCAGGCTGAAAACAGCAGGAAGCTCTGTTGTTGATCCACAAAGATTAATTTAGCCATGAAGATCTGAGGACTAGGGCTATAATACCGGCCTGCCCGCCCCTTCCCCCCTCCAACACTCCACCCCCACTCGCCCCATAGATAGAGGCAGAGGAGCCAGAGATACGTGGTGTCACAGATGTGCACAGCTCCTTGCTTCCCTTGGACAGTAGAACAGTAGAACTCATGCCTAGAGCCAGAGCTGAATAGATCTAGTGTGTGGGGGTAGTTGAAATCAGGGAGCTTTAGTTTGGACCCATTTATCATGTCCTCTCTCTCTCTCTCTCTCTCTCTCTCTCTCTCTCTCTCTCAGGCCTTGTACACACGATCAGTTTATCGCGCATTAAAGCTTATTACCGCACGATAGCAACAACGGCGTACACACGTGCAACAGGGCTCTTGCACGTTAACTGCCTTGTTGTCGCGCAATCCAACAACCACTCCGACAAGAGTGGTAACAGCTGTTGCGGATCATATGTTGCACGTTTGAGCTCGTGTGTACGCTTACCGCGCATTGACTGGACTCCGGAAGTGTCCCAGCATTCCCAAGTCGTCCTCTCTGGTCTTCCCCCCACCCGCTCTGTGGCCGTGACGAAACTGTCCCCGCCCTGCCCCGAACTTATTCCCGGGATTTTCAAATTTCTAGTCTGTTTCACTTCCTGCTCTCTTCCTCGTGGAGTGTGTTTGGGCTCCGATCATCATTAGCAATGGCGGCCCGCCGTGGAAGACGCGCACCCCTTTGGAGCACGGCAGAGGTGCTCGACCTGATCAGCATCTGGGGAGAGTCCGCTGTGCAGGCGCAGCTACGCGGCAGCAGGAGGAATTATGACACATTTGGCATAATTTCTCGGGCCATGTCAGAGAGAGGGCATGATAGAGACACAGTGCAGTGCAGATCAAAGGTGAAGGAGCTCAGAATAACCTATCACCGAGCGAAGGAGGAAAACCGCCGTTCCGGATCAGCGCCTGCAACATGCAGGTACTATAAGGAGATAGAAGCCATCCTCAGTGGGGACCCCACAACCACTGCCAAAAGTCCCGTGGACACTTCAGCCCCCCCTCATCCGGTGATTGCCAGAGCCGAGCAGGATGAGGACGTTGTTGAGGAGGAGGAGGAGGAGGAGATGGAGGATGACACGGAGGAAAGTGCAACCGCGTGTAGCCAGGAGCTCTTCAGCAGCCCCGGTGAGACGTCCACCCAAGGCTTGAACTGCAGCGTGTTCTCTGAGGTGGCGGAGGGGGGTTCAGGTAAGTTTCTCCTTCATTCAGCTCTGCTCCTGCTAAAATATCATTGTCTGGGGTGGGGGTGCTTGCGGGTCCCCGCTGTGCACGCTATTTACTCTGCATTCATTAGAAGGGCATCAATACAAGCAGTGATTGTAAAATAATCATCTGCATTTAGGTCAGTAAAGGTTTCCTCGATGTACCTCCAGAGCCTAATACTCAGGTTAGATGGGAGAGCGTTTGTGTCTACGCTCCCAAAGACGGACACTCTGCCTCTCCAGCTGCAAAGCACAGCCCTGGGAACCATGGCAGCACACAGTGCAGCAGCATACGGTCCTGGCCTGCTACCGGCGGCATGTAGGAGATGTATTCTAGATGGCAGGGGCACTCTGAGGAGAGCGATATTGGGTTCCATCTGTGTGCCCTCTTCCGATTATTAGCCCCCGGTAAGCCGTCTATTAGAACGTACCTTGTCTGCTTCAGCGAAGCGTAGTGTGTTGACCGCCCTGTACCTTCCAGTGGAATGTGCAACTGGAAGGTTACATTGGCTATCTATGCTATGTGTTAACAATGTCTTTATTGTTATTTTTGTATTAGAATTGAGCTTCACAAGGTCGGTGTCTACCCCAGCTGACCGAATGAGAAACATTCGGCGGCGTGCTCGAAGAAACAGGGAGGATATGTTTCAGGAACTGCTGAAAGCAACACAGGAATCCTCAAGGGAGAATAGAGCCTGGAGAGAGGAATCCCAGCAGAGGAGGCAGAAACACAGGGACGAACTGATAAGCGTCATGAAGGAGCAAACAGAACTGCTCACGAGCATGATTGCTTTGCAGTCCCAGGCGATAAATGTCCGGGCTCCACTCCAGACAGTTCAGCCGTGTCTGCCTCCCACACACCGCAGTCCCTCAAAGCATTTCTTTGAAGGCCACCCTTCTCCCCGGTACAGGACAACATCCAGCCCCCCCCCCAGCTACTTTTATGAGACCCAGAGCTACACCAACCTGTAACCCCACCCTCATCTTTTAGGTTTCAATAAAAACAGTAACAAATACTTTGAAGAATGCATTTATTTATACACATTATTGAAATGATCCTAAGGTGCACCTCATGCGTCATGGAACTTAACTAGGGGAGGGCATCATTGAAATGCTCCCTGAGTGCCTCCCTTATGCGAGCAGCTTCTCCTTGTGCCACCCTAATACTCCTAGTGGCTGGCTGCTCGTATGCTTCCTCGAGGCGCTGTGCCTCCGTAGCCCACGTAGGGGAAATCTTTTCTCCCCTACTTTCACAAATGTTATGGAGGACACAACATGACGCAATCACGGCAGGGATCTGGTCCTCCGCCAAGTCCAGCCTCCCATACAAACAGCGCCAGCGCCCTTTTAAATGGCCGAAGGCACACTCCACAGTCATTCTGCAGCGGCTCAATCGGTAATTGAACCGCTCCTTGCTGCGATCAAGGTTCCCGGTGTAGGGTTTCATGAGCCATGGCATCAGTGGGTATGCTGGGTCTCCGAGGATGACTATGGGCATCTCCACCTCCCCCACTGTTATTTTTTGATCAGGGAAAAAGGTATCCCCTTGCAGCTTCCGGTACAGACCAGTGTTCCTGAAAATGCGGGCATCATGCACCTTTCCCGACCACCCAGCATTGATGTCCGTGAAACGACCCTTGTGATCCACGAGTGCTTGCAGCACCATGGAGAAGTAGCCCTTCCTGTTTATGTACTCCGTCGCGAGACGGTCTGGAGCCAAAATAGGGATGTGTGTGCCGTCTATGGCTCCCCCGCAGTTAGGGAATCCCATGGCAGCAAAGCCGTCCACAATCTCTCGAACATTGCCCAATGTCACTGTCCTTCATAGCAGGATGCAATTGATGGCTTGGCACACTTGTGAGAGGGCTAATCCGACGGTGGTCCTCCCGACTCCAAACTGGTTTGCAACGGACCGATAGCAGTTGGGAGTCGCCATCTTCCATACAGCAATCGCAACATGCTTCTCCACGGTTAGGGCTGACCTCATGTTGGTGTCTTTTCGTCGCAGGGCAGGGGCCAACTCTGAGCACAGTTCCAGAAAGGTTGCTTTCCGCATTCGAAAGTTCTGTACCCACTGCTCGTCATCCCACAGCTGCATAACAATGCGATCCCACCACTTGGTGCTCGTCTCTCGCGACCAGAAACGGCATTGCACCGTGTGCAGATGATCGGTGAAGGAGCTGAGCAACGCGGTGCTGTTGCTCTGCATGGCATCGATCAGCCCCTGCTCCTCGGTGTCCTTGTCTGACTCGGAGCTCATTGCGTACTGAGCAACAAGCCGAGATGTATTCAGAATGTTGAAGGCGACAGTGGAGATCAGAGCAGGATTCATGCTGTCGCTGTTGCGATTGATTGCAAGTGGTGCGTTGCGTCACTGCAATGTTGAAAATAGGCGCGAGTTGCTATTGGAAACGACGAAGACGCTAGGGGAACACAAAGCACCATGGGAAACTGACACTTTACCCATGGCGCTTTGCGTTCCTTTCCTTCATCCCATGATTCATAGTGCCAACTTAGGGGAAAATGGAACGATGGGATAGGTGCCCAGAAGTCATTGCGCTCAACCGCGATAATGCATGTAATTTTGTTGCGTTGCAGGGAGCAACGTGTGTACGCGTTATCTCGCAATAAAGGTCACGTGAGTTTTATAGCGCGATTGCCTTGTTGCGCTTTAATCTGATCGTGTGTACATAGCCTCACTCATGACTTTCCCAGTTGGCAAGTTCCTTTGTCTCTGGGCAGGTCTACAGCATATTGGGATTTCAGCAGCCGTTGAAGGGAGATACACAAAGCACTTAAAATATCTTGTGTATCTCCCTTCGACTGCCTACCACCCACTTTCCACAGTGTCTTCAGTGCGTTGAGTCAAAGAGAATGTCCTCCCTTCAACTCAGTACTACTCCGATTGCCGGGGTGGTCTTCAGCAATCAACTTCCTGTTTGGCTGAATGGGTCTTCATAGACCTGATTGGGAAGATTGATGACGGTGAATTTTCCGCCATCCGGAAAACTAGCCCTCAGTCTATGACCCTGACCAACACACCTATTAAGTCAATGGGGGTGCGTCTACACTTGTAAATTAAGTCGACTTAAGCTATGCCCTGCCAGGGTCCCTGTTCCCCTTTGCCCCATTCTACCCAGGTACAATGGGGCAAAGGTTGAGCCTCCTGGCACTTGGCAAGGGGTGCCCCCCCGCCACCGTGGACCAGTCCAAGGTCCCCCTAGCCCCTAGAAGTCGACCTAGGCATCCAGTGTGGACGCTTTAGGTTGACTTTGTAAGTTCCCCCCCAAAGTCGACTTAAAATTTAAGCGTAGACATGCTAAGTTGACTTAAATTAAAAAGTGTAGACATAGCCTGGGAGTCTCCCCATTGATACCATGAGAGCTGGACTGGTCCCAAAGGCAACAGCTTGAGCTTCCCACTGAGAAGGCACAGTAAAATGGCAATCTTCTGTGATCTCTACTCACCCCAAGTTCACCTCTGTGGTTTGCAATGAATCTTCAGAGAATGCCAGCTTTTGGTGCTGAGCAGCATAGAAATTGCTGAGAATCAATGACATATACTTGAAGTTCAGTTCATGCATTCAGTCTAATCTATCATAAGGAGATCAATAGAAAGGCATGCCTGCAGGAAATTCACAGAGAGGTGTGACTGAATGAAATGGAGCCAATGCCAATGTCTTCTAAACTCCCTAACTTCAGTGCAGTTCTTCTGATTTAGACCAGTGTAAGGAAAAGCAGAATTAGGCTCCTCCTAGTCACACACAAGATTTAAGAGAAAGTAAACCTCATGAGAATATTTGTAGCTTGAACAAGCCTTAACTGACAAAAGGATAGCACATCTGCCCACGGCATACTTAGCTGGAATAACCATCGTCAAGAAATCAACAGCAGCTTGGCACTCACAGCCGGGTGACACAGGCACACAAAGGGCCAGATTTCACAAGCAGTCAGACCCCCTATTTGGGCCCAGATCTGTAACAGCACTCTGCCTCCACTGAAGGCATCTGAATGAAGAGGTCTGGTTTTTAAAAGCACTCAGTGCCCATTGAGAGGGGGAAGGGCTGGTTGCTGATCTCTTTGAAAGCTGAGAAGGGGAGGGTTTGGGTCACTTCATTTAACCCACTAACGGGAAGGGGCTGGGTGCTGATCTCTTTGAAAGTTTGGACATAACGGTTTAGATGGGCTTGTACTGTTGATCACATTGTGTGTCAATCTCCCCCTGAAGCCGTATGTCCTTGTCAGATGCCAGCAGTGCATAAAACATCTGTGTCACCTCTGGATGGACTGTATCGGACAGCTGGAAGTCTCAGCAATAGCTGGGTGTTAGAGGTTCCCAACCCCAACCCCCAACTTTCCTAATGGTGGCAGTCTGATTGGGTTCCTAGCTCATCTGTAGAGATACCATAGCACTTTTCAAGACTGGGACAAAGTCAGCCTTTGGGTGAGATGCTGGAGATCCTGGATTATGCTCTGATTTTGCAACTTGTGCCCGGAGGTAAGAAATTCATTCCTCTTCCTTCAGAATTACTGTCAAGCCTCACAGCTGCACTAAAATAAAAAATTGCCCTTAAAATGAAAATTGATTTTTGTGTGTCAGTCATTTCCTTAAGAATGTGATAAGCATCTTCCCTGGGTGCTGATAATTAGTCCTTCCTACGGTTGATGAGCTTTGCCAGCTCCCCAGGGAAATAAATTAATACAGGGCACACATCATTAGTAAATTTTATATGCACACACATTGTTTACTTGATAGGAACAGGAAGGACATGCTGATGGTTCATATGCTAGC
This sequence comes from Pelusios castaneus, assembly GCA_007922175.1. Lineage (NCBI taxonomy): Eukaryota > Metazoa > Chordata > Testudines > Pelomedusidae > Pelusios > Pelusios castaneus. The sequence continues at coordinate 2,658,975 of ML685839.1, forward strand.
CCAGGACTCAGTTGATCCAGGTTTAATTCCCTGCTATGCCACAGATTTCCTTTGTGACCTTGGGCAAGTCTCTCTGGCTATGTCTACACTGGCAAGTTAGTTCAAATTAAGGAAGCTTAATTCGAACTAACTTAAGCCTTGGCCACACTAGGCTTTCATTAGTTTGAATTAAGGGCTTCTTTAATTTGAACTAATAAATTTGATTATACTTTTCAAACTAACGGTTAATTCGAACTAGTTAGTTTGAATTAACCCAATGTGGCCATGTTAGTTTGAACTAAGCGCTTAGTTCGAACTAACCGGCACATTGATCTTAATGCAATTGACTAATTCGAACTAAGCAAGTGCCATGCATGGCACTTGCTTAGTTCGAACTAAAATTTGCTAGTTCGAAATAAGTTAATTCAAACTAACTAAAATTAGTTTGAATTAGTTAGTTTGAATTAACTAATTCGAATTAACTTTGGTAAGTGTAGACATAGCATCTGTGACTCAGCTCCCCATCAGTACAATGAGGATACTTCCCTGTCTGACAAAGGTGTTGAGGATAAAAAGATTTGACTGTGAGGTGCTCAGATACCATGGTAATGGGTGCCTTTGCTAAAATGAGTTCTCTCTTTATAGCTAGGTAGAGCATTTTTAATTAGATGCGTCTTTATTGTTTGCTGACACTGATGTGAGAAACAGTTTGCATTGGTCCTTCAAATAGCCACCCTTCTTTGAAAAGTTGAATCCGTATTTTATAAATTCACAGATTCCAAAGTCAGAAGAAGCCACTGTGATCCCTTTGACTTCCTGTAAAACACAGGCCACAGAACTTCCCCAAAATAATTCTTACAAAAACATTCCACCTTGATTTAAAAATGGCTAGTGATGGAAAATGTTCTACGACTCTTGGTAAATTGTCCCAACAGCTAATTATCCCCACTGTTAAAAATGTACACTTTATTTCCAATAATTTATGCCTTATATCTTGCAACAGCCTTGCTTTAACTTGGTTATCAGCTATACCACAACTAATTCACTTCCCACATACACACAGTTCAAATTCACACAAGTTAACTTTATTTTATAGGCCTCTGATATAACGGATAATAATCTTACCTGGAAACTGTCTGAAGAAAAAGAAACCCACACACACACCCCTTCACCAAGTGAAGTTCTTGGATGAATCAAAGTGTTCTAGAAATTTCTGAATGACTTTGGTCTTGCACGGCGGTGGAAAGTATTGCCCTCAGATGGGGGCGTCAAAGATAAAGTTCGCCTAGGGAACCAAATTTTCTTGGGCCAGTCCTGCCCAGTGGCTTGAGGTTTCTTCTGGCTGAGGATGACATGCAGCAGCAGGGGGCTGCTTGCAGGGGGTCAATTGTGCTGCCACCACAACTGCCAGCTGCAGTAGTTTTTTTTCCCAATGAAGCGGGCTCCTCTGGGGTTGAGCTGCTGCCGAAACTCGTGGCAGCTCCTGTGTTGGGCACAGTTGGGCACTAACCACTGCTTCTTGCTCAGGAATTCCACCTACCCCCCCAAAATCAATAAATCTACAAGTCACATTTTCTCTCTTACTTTTAACTCAGCCATGTTGCACATATGTTGTATTTTCTATCCAGTGTTTCATGTTTAATATAAGTTTTTGCACCTTATTGTTCATGTATTAATGCACACCATAAATATGATGGAGTTAAAGGCTGTGGGAAATGTCTTAACTTTCAATAACAACATTGCATGAGTGATGTGAATATATTACATCTGGCCTGGCCCAAGGGTTTTTGGCACCCTAGGCGAACTGTGATTTTGGCTCACAACCTCCCCCTCCCACCCCCCAACACACACACACACACGTACGTTTTAAGAGATAACATATGTAAAAAATTCTCTTCCATCTAATTTGGTGTTCCCCTGGTGCCCTAGGCAACAACCTAGTTCACCTATATGGTTGGGCAAGCCCTGTATTACATTTAAACATAGCAAAGGTGTTCCTGAGAAGAAGGGTTTGTTTATTTTTTTCCTAGAATTCTGAAATATTTGCACTGAGTGGGACCAAGGAATCCGGATTTTGTTATCACCCAACAGTATTTTTACTTCCACTCTCATTTGATGTTAGCCTGAAGTACAGCTGGTTAGAGGATTTCCAAGTTGTTGTAAAGGGTGCTTACTGATGGAGTTCATTTTAAGAATTGCTCGGTAATTCTGCCACTGTGCTATCTTATCAGTGCAGTCAGACTATCATCAACCAGCCATCAACTCACTGCAGAGGAGGTTTAACTTAGACTTCCTCACTCTGTGTTATCAGGTGGAAGCACAATTGAAGCTTAGCTATTTTGGATGCAAACCCTTTTCCTGGTTTGCCTCACCTGGCTCATCAAACGTTAATCAATCTACCTTCCCACTAATAGGTTAGACATTCAAATGAAGTCACAGAAACTGTTGCACCATTTCAGTCCATTTCATTCATGCACATACCACTCAGCCCTGTACACAGATATAGTGTGAGTGATGCGCCCGATATGCAAACATCAAGGAAGGAAGTGGTGTCTGTTTACTCATATCTCTATACTGCTGACATCATAGTAAAACTTTCAGATGCTTTCTTGATCCATCACTCGCTTCAGCAACTGACTTCCCAGTGATCTGTCACTCACCATCTATCCATTGCTTCCCCAATCATCCTTTACTATGATGACCCCCCACACATACACACCATTCCTTCCATGATAACTTTCTCATGGCAATTTCCAACTCAATGCCTGATGTGACCACAGTTCACAAGTTTGCACCTGTTGATTTCTGAAATCACAAAGAAATCTGCTCTAGAAAATCAGGGAAACTAACAAACAAGATTTCCCCTGAAATTCTAAATGATAGCTATATTCCAGAAAGCAGCTAAATTTACTCATAGCTCCCAGAACAGTCCTCTGACATTTTAAACCAGTCACACTTAGTCCATTTCTGGGACAGCAGAGGGACATGCAGGCAGTGTTATGGAATGGTTAATAAACAGTTGGTAAAAGGCACGTGGAACTATGTTGGGTTTCCTGGACAGAACCATTCCTGCCCTGCCCCTCCTTCTCAAATGTGTATATATCACATGTGCATATGTTATATACAGGGAAACATGATGGACCTTGTGGCAGGGTCCCAGGAATCAATGGGCCTGGGTTCTATTTTCACTTCTGCATTGAACCTCTCTACGACCTTCAGGAAGTCACTTTGGCTAAGATTTTCGAAGGTGCCTAGTGATGTTGGGTGCTCAGCTTAGAGCATCTAAATAATACTATGCAGCAAACCTCTGAAAATCAGGCTCTTCTTAGGTATCAAGTTTGGCATCCCAAACGCAGAAATTTTAGCCTTAATCTCTTTGTGCCTCAATTCCTTATCTGTAAAGATTCATCACAATCACCCCCAGTCATGCTTTGAGAGCAATGGAAGAAACGTTTCATATAAGTACAAAGTCATAGTTTATATAGAGAGAGAGAACAGGGAAGAGATTTCACTCAGAAACTACCTAGTTGATTAAACCAGAAGTTGTTTCCGTCTATTTTCTGTAACATGGCAAACATGCAATATCTTTTCTTCAGCCTGTCCAATGAGATGTGCAGTTTTGGATACCACATGCCATGCCTGCATGAAGAAACTCCTCTGAAGTAATCAGAAAATCAGAATACAAAATTATTATCTGGTAACCAGGAGTGGAGGGGAAGAGCACCTCTGTCTGCAGACCAACAATAATGTCCTCCTAAGTGATGTAGACAATAAGTAAACGTATACTGGACAAGAGTAACTTTCTTAGTCTTCAAAGATGTATTTGATGGAGTGAGAACAAATGCATTATCAAAATCCATAAGAACACAAGAACATAAGAAAGGCCGTACTGGGTCAGACCAGAGGTCCATCTAGCCCAGTATCTGTCTACCGACAGTGGCCAGTGCCAGGTGCCCGAGGGAGTGAACCCAACAGGCAATGATCAAGTGATCACTCTCCTGCCATCCGTCTCCATCCTCTGATAAGCAGAGGCTAGGGACACCATTCTTAACCCCTTTCTGGCTAATAGCCATTTATGGATTTAGCCCCCATGAACTTATCCAGTTCCCTTTTAAATATTGTTATAGTCCCAGCCTTCACAACCTCCTCAGGTAAGGAGTTCCACAAGTTGACTGTGCGTTGTGTGAAGAAGAACTTCCTTTTATTTGTTTTGAACCTGCTACCTATCAATTTCATTTGGTGACCCCTGGTTCTTGTATTATGGGAGTATTTAAACAACTTTTCCTTGTCCACTTTTTCCACATCAGTCATAATTTTATATACTTCTATCATGTCCCCCCTCAGTCTCCTCTTTTCCAAGCTGAAGAGGCCCAGCCTTTTCAATCGTTCCTCATACGAGGCACTCTCCAAACCCCTAATCATTTTAGTTGCCCTTTTCTGAACCTTTTCTAGTGCTAGAATATCTTTTTTGAGATGAGGAGACCACATCTGTACACAGTATTCGAGATGTGGGCGTACCATGGATTTATATAAGGGCAATAATACATTTGCAGTCTTATTTTCTATCCCCTTTTTAACGATCCCTAACATCCTGTTTGCTTTTTTGACCGCCTCCGCACACTGTACGGACATCTTCAGAGAACTATCCACAATGACTCCAAGATCTTTTTCTTGACTCGTTGTAGCCAAATTAGCCCCCGTCATATTATAGGTATAGTTGGGGTTATTTTTTCCAATGTGCATTACTTTACACTTATCCACATTAAATTTCATTTGCCATTTGGATGCCCAATCACTTAGTTTTGTGAGATCTTTTTGAAGTTCTTCACAATCTGCTTTGGTCTTGACTATCTTGAGTAGTTTAGTATCATCTGCAAACTTAGCTACCTCACTGTTTACCCCTTTCTCCAGATCATTTATGAATAAATTGAATAGGACTGGTCCTAGGACCGACCCTTGGGGAACACCACTAGCTACCCTTTTCCAATCTGAGAATTTACCATTTACTCCTACCCTTTGTTCCCTGTCTTTTAACCAGTTCTCAATCCATGAAAGGACCTTCCCTTTTATCCCATGACAACTTAACTTACGTAACAGCCTTTGGTGAGGGACCTTGTCAAATGCTTTCTGGAAATCTAAGTACACTATGTCCACTGGATCCCCCCTGTCCACATGTTTGTTAACCCCTTCAAAGAACTCTAATAGATTAGTAAGACATGATTTCCCCTTACAGAAACCATGTTGGCTATTGCTCAACAGTTTATGTTTCTCTATGTGACTGACAATTTTATTCTTAACTATTGTTTCAACTAATTTGCCCGGTACCGACGTTAGACTTACCGGTCTGTAATTGCTGGGATCCCCTCTAGGGCCCTTTTTAAATATTGGCGTTACATTAGCCGACTTCCAGTCTTTGGGTACCGAAGCCATTTTAAGGGACAGGTTACAAATCTTAGTTAACAGTTCCGCGACTTCACATTTGAGTTCTTTCAGAACTCTTGGGTGAATGCCATCTGGTCCCGGTGACTTGTTAATGTTGAGTTTATCAATTAATTCCAAAACTTCCTCTAGTGACACTTCAATCTGTGACAGTTCCTCAGATCTGTCACCTACAAAAGCCGGCTCAGGTTTGGGAATCTCACTAACATCTTCAGCCGTAAAAACCGAAGCAAAGAATCCATTTAGTTTCTCTGCAATGACTCTATCATCTTTAAGCGCTCCTTTTGTATTATCATCATCAAGGGGCCTGACTGGTTGTTTGGCAGGTTTCCTGCTTCTGATATACTTAAAAAACAATTTGTTATTACCTTTGGAGTTTTTGGCTAGCCGTTCTTCAAACTCCTCTTTGGCTCTTCTTATTACACTCTTGCACTTAAGCTGGCACTGTTTGTGCACCTTTCTGTTTGCCTCACTAGGATTTGACTTCCACTTTTTAAAGGAAGTCTTTTTACCTCTCAGTGCTTCTTTTACATGGTTGGTGAGCCATGGTGGCTCTTTTTTGGTTTTTTTACAGTGTTTCTTAATTTGGGGTATACAGTGAAGTTGGGCCTCTATTATGGTGTCTTTAAAAAGCACCCATGCAGTTTTCAGAGATTTCACTTTAGTCACTCTACCTTTTAGCTTTTGTTTAACTATCCCCCTCATTTTTGTATAGTTCCCCCTTTTGAAATTAAATGCCACAGTTTACATCCAAGTAAACAAAAATTCATCATGACATACTAAATGAAAGAGTGCCATGTACCTACAAAGAAATGATTGTTATAAATATGATAGGGTTATCACCACACTGATGCCCTGATGTATTTTTTTTACTGCATCATGGTGAGCATCTTAAATACAGTGAGCATACTTCTGCAATGAGCTCTTCCAGCCTAGTTCCCTGACAAGATTTCTGGACCTCAGGAATCTAAGGCAGCTAACTGCTCTGCAATCAAGACATCTTTTGTGGAAGGTCAACTCTGATCCATCACAAGCCTTGTGCCTCATCATTTGTGGAGGCTAATGAAGATCACCTGACTTCTTTACTGAATAAGAGAGTCAAGTATGTCCTTGAGGGAGAGAAATCTACCAGTCACTATGAACATGCAAGGGCCAACCAGGGTCCAATAAACCATCATTTGACACAAGTGATCTCATCAGCACTATTGTTAACCTCCTTTGGGAGCTGGGGAAACACCTCCGCATGCATTGTTACCAATATCAGAAGCTCATTCCCCAGCCATAGTACAGAGTAGTATATGAGTTACATACTCCAGCACTCATGTTGATAGGATGGTCCCCTCTCAGTCATGGGCAAATAGCTACATTAATTTGTGGGGTCTGTTCACAATCTTCAGGACTTCAGTGATGAGGATCTTCTGGGCACCTAATGAAACCTGATGTACAACATCACATTAAGCCCCAGCTACTCACAATACTCCCTCCAGAAGTTCCATCTAGGGAGCTCTGATGATCACACTTGATGCTCCTACATAACATGTATACTAGACCATGAGAAAAAAGAACATGCCACCATTTGATGCCACAGAGCTATACGTCTTATTTAAATTAAATACAGAGAACACCACCCCTCAGATGTCCCACTTCCTGGATGAAATAAATACCTGACTGAAGAGTAGTTGGCTCCAGGTGAAAGCAGGCAAGATGAGGTTGGTTAGAAGGAGAGGAAACATTTGTAACAATAGGGCTATAACTGAACTATAACAACATTCTCAACTGAAGCCATCTTCTTAGCCAAGCTGTGCACACATAATTCACTGGTGAGTATGTAGGATTGTTCTCTCACTGTAACCGATTTGCATAGGTTAGGAATCTGCTACAGCTGTGGCTCTTTCACTCAAGCTGTAGCTGCTCGTGCTTTAAGCCCTGGAGATCTTTGTTCGGACTGTTTAAGTTTGTCAACAACAAATCAAACCTTCGAAGGGAAACTGCAGAGTTAGAATTAATGTGCAAATTTTGATAACATTACCTTGGGTTTGAATAGAGATATGGGATGCTTTCTTCATTACAAAAGGTGATTTCCCCCTCTTTCAACCTCCCCAACCTTCCCCACTTCTTTATCTGTTGTTCCACACTGTTTGAATCAAAATAAATTGTTTGGATTGCTGAAATAGTCTGAACTGATCTTGTGACTTACCCTTCACTGCATTCATTTATTCTCTTCCATACTGTAAGTTTTCCATTTCAAGCATCTGACAAAGCGGGATTCTACCCACAAAAGCTCATGGGATAAATACATTTGTTAGTCTTTAAAAGTGCCACAGGATTCCATGATTGTTATTACTTGTTTAACTTGATTTGCCATATAAACCTCTTTTAAATAAAAGAAAAGAAGAAGAAAACAAACACCAGCTAAGAGACTTTGCTATGAATTAAAAATACAATATAACTAGCTAAAGCAAAATCAACAGCTTCTTACCTTGAGCCAAAATGGATGATTAAATATAGGGTGATAATTGACCAGATTGTCAAACAACAGTCATTTGTTTGTTGAGCAAACAATGCAGAAGATATATAGTTTTTTTTTAAAGATATAGTTTTCTTAAAAGAATCTCTAAAAGCAGTGATCCTTCCCCACTTCTGTGCTGCCTCCGCTTTGGAGTAGGAGCTCACCTTCATTTCTGCCTGAATACAAATGGCATAGACACACTCACCTCCCCTCATCCCTGTTACGTTCAAACTGTGCAGTGAAATTTTACTCTCTCTGAAGATGGTGGCCAACAACAGAATTAGTTTACATGACAATGAGATGGTCTGGAGTCCGGTACTGGGACAAATATGTTCTGCATGATACACTCTCTGAGTCATTAACTGAAGTTTGCTGATATGGTCCTTAAATGTGGCTGGTTAGCTCAGAGTCAAGTAACATGTCTGTGGTCAGTGGTGTCCAAACATATTAAAACTAGGTGGTGTAGACCTGGCCTACATCTCATGCAGCATCAAAGTATCAGACAGGAAACAGCAACACTAAATCAGCAGTGCCATCTAGGCAAATTTTGGTTACAAGGCTAATGGGCTCATTCTTAAATCATGAAGAGGAAATCATTTATACATCTGCTCTTGCATTTAACAGCACAAGCCTCGGACTTGGATTCATTTGGCTAGACTGATTCATTAGAGCCCATGGCCACAGAAACCAATATTGATTACCAAAAATTATGGCTGGGTACTCTTATGCCTCTCTTTTAGTTATAGAAGTGATTTACTGTATCCACCCGCACAAACCTTTGTTCTGTCTCTCCCATTATGCCAGTACCTCTCAACTTTTCACAAGTGGAATTCCGTGATGTCTCTTTCATGAAGAGAAATCAAAGAAGTTTGTTCCCAAGAACAAGTTCTCCATGTGAAAGAGGAGACACCAATTGTGACCTTGAGGACTGAAGACTTGTTTTCTCCAAGTGCACTGTGTATTGCTGGAGGAAAATGGCTCACACGACCAAAGATGAGGCAAGAATGAAGGAGAGAGAAAGCGATGTTTGTTCTCTTCACACAAGCTGGGTCAGACTGTTTCTTTCAGGAAAATACTCATAGGGGAGTTTCCTCACACAGAAAGTGGCAACAAAGATGCAAGGATTTTGTTCTAGTGTTGAACATTTGGCTGCATTCAAAAGGGAACAAAAATACTAAAGCAAATAAAGAATTCATCTTGTTCTGTTCCTAAGTGCCCACCCCACACATTTGCTTTCCCCCCTACTCTAGGGACACCTACCACGTTATAAAAGCAATGGCAAGAGATATTTCAAGCCTTCTTGATAGCTATTTCTGGAGATGAAGAGCTAACAGACACAAAGGCTATTTTAGTGCATTGCTTTTGTGCAGAAGGACAAAAAACTTTAGTGATCTGTGATAGGGATAAACCTAGTCACTTGTAAGGCAAGGGAAAGAGCCCAATTGGTTATGTGCTATACCTTTGTGGTAATTAATGGTTTCCTGACCAGAGGAGGCAGAGATGAGCTTTATACGTAGACTGAAGGAGCTCAGTTGGGGAGGATGGACTGCAGAGGAGATAGGTCTCTTTGGCAGACAGAAGCCCTAGGAGAGGGTTTAACAAGTAAGGCCAGATACAATGGAGAAAGAACACTACAGGAAGAAGTTAGACTGCTACAGGGGAAACCCCGAGGGAGACAAAAAGGCTATTCATTTGAATTTTCATTTGGATTTGTTCTTGCTACACCAGAAGGGATTTATGTATTTTATGGACCTGCGTGGAAGGCCAAGCCACAGAACACCCAGAGGGGTAGCAGAGAAGATGTAGGTCTGTAGGAGAACCCAATAGGGGAAACCAGAGACAGGGACCTTCTGCAACTCTGCCTCTTAGCACAAGGAGGTGCCCTAGAAGTGAGGGTGCATGCTTACTTGCTTCAACTACAGAAACTGACAAGAAATTTAAAATTGTAACGCGACTGCCCTTCCAAATGACCAGTGACTTTGTTGCTGAACTTTGCAAATTCAGATGCAAACCACACGGTATCATGGAGCCCGTAGTTGTGACTGTTCTGCAAGAATAGTAGTCATGTACAAGATTAGTTCCAGGCTGGATGGTCCAAATTATTAATGGACCAAACTGTACAAAAAGATTTGTTCTGAATAATTGTCAATAACTCCTATTAGAATCTCAATCTTGCTCAAGGTTGCATGGTGGTATGGTTTATCTGAACATATTAACTCACGTGCATGCTGTACCATATACATCCCAAAGCACCAGAGAGAGCCACACTACTGTGAAAAGCTTACTTTTCACACGTATCACAGGATCTCATTGGAACATGTAACAAGTCTCAGACCAGACAGCAAAGCACACAGTATACCAAAATGAAAGGGGGGGAAAAGTGTCATTGATCTAGGGTACGCTTCTCCATTACCTTGAAGAGAGCTTCTCTCATGCCAGTAACTTGACCCATATTGACCCATACCCACATGGCTATTAAAAGATGCCTTCTTTACATGAATTAGAGTATTAAAGAAATTGCTGAACCTGAACTTTAGAAAGCCTGAATCTGGATCTGATTGTTCTGGCTGGTCTGTTTTACAATAATGCAATATCCAAACACCCTCAAAAAGCTTGCAGAAGTTCAAATCTGAATATAGCTCCAAATAGGGCTGGTCAAAAAAATCTTGCATAAAAAGGGTTTGTTTTTCTTTGTTTTGTTTTTTGAAAATTATGAAATCGTCCACAAAAATGTTCAGATTTTGAATATTCAAATTTTTCAGCTAAGGGATCAGAAGTTTTTTGCCTCTATATATTTGAGTCAAATGACATTAAAACAAAGATGTTTCAGTTTTCATAGTTTAATCCACTCACCTAAAAGTGGGGAAAAGTGGGGGGCAGGGGCAGAGGGGTAACTAAACAATTTTTATTTCAATTCATTCATGAAATTTTTGAATAAAATAAAGTTTGGTCATTTTATTCAAAATTTTTAACAGAAAAGAATTCTCATTTTGCTGAACATTGAAACTTAGACTCATCTCAATCTAAAATGGTGGTCAATAGCAAGTCCAGTTATTTCTTAATTCACCTGAATTGCTGTGGAAGAAGAACAATCAACAAATTAATTCATTATCTCCAGATATATACCTCTAAATAAAAATCCACTTTCTTGGGTAGGCTATTAGAGGCTAGGGTTGTACCTTTTTAAAATCATTTTGCTAAAGACAAAATTACATGCTGGGATCTGGGACGTCCATTCTGCCACAGAAGATGCATTCTATCTCCTAGAAATGAAAATATATTTCCTAGAACATCACTTTCTCATGTATACAGTAGAGGCACAGAGTGGAATAACACTGAATTCCAATAATAAGCTACTGAAAGGTTGGGCTCTAGCTGGACATTGCTTTGACAAGTGACCTTCTGTTTCCTAAGCTATCAGTCTCTCTTGACGGTCTTCTAAGAATGAAGATAGTGCGTGAGAGGAAAGTGCCATTACATTCAGTTGCCCATTGGAGAGCAGAGCTGTATAATAGCAAACCTATGGTTGGTGTAACAGAAGAATAATATTCAAAATCAGAGCCTCCTATGGAGAAAATAAACCTGAGGTTCCAAAGAAGAGAGTGGTAAGTTACAACATGAGCCAGTGATGGTATGTAGCAGCTCTCATGAAATAATTAAGTAACAGACAAGGAACAAGGCAATGAAACTAAACCAGTGAGAGACAGATCCATAGTAACTACCAAATCAAGCATGTGGCCTTTAGAATAAGTGAGATCATTCATGTGTTACACAAGATTAAATGAATCTAGGATCGCTATAAAACCAGGCCCAGGAGCAAAAGAATTCAGAGCAACACAAAGTTTACAAACAGATGCCCAGTGAAATTTTATTGTGAGTTCACAGAGCAGCTCTGCTAAATCATTAAGTGAACAGTTCAAATTCTTCAGTGAATGATTGAAAAACAGCACAGCAGAAAAAGCCACAATTAAAAACTGAATCAAACTGAGAGGGAATAAACTGAAAATCAAACTGGTGATCCCTTGATGTGAACCCTCCTGAAAGTTCCAAGTGTTTGGATCCAGAGTGGTGGTGTGAGTCCAATTTTAGAGTAAAGAGAGGGGACCGAGAATGGAGTTTGTAGTGAGAATGAGTAAGCAGGTTAGGGAGAGTGTGACATGAGGTGTTAGGGAGAGGAGGAGACAAAAGGTTGAAGGCTGGAGAAGAAAGAAAGAAAGAAAGAAAGAAAGAAAGAAAGAAAGAAAGAAAGAAAGAAAGAAGTCTTTTCTCACAACCCCACTCCAATGTGCCAAACTCTTCCATGCCCACCTGACCCCTCACTAAAACCATCACCTTGTGGACACTCCTCCTACAGGACAAATGGCTTGGTTTTACACCACTGAGTGGTACTGTGCTGATTTACACCAACTTAGTGTCTATCCCTGAAACTCTGCTTATCCTATACACTAAGTTTTTTCTTAACCTAAACAGTGTCTCAAACCCTTACACAATTGTGGCAGCTCAGAGTTTAAGAGGGACCTTTCTAATTTTTTTTTAAACATGTGGAGAAATACATCCACCCACTTCAAGCTTTTTGACAGTTCATGTTCTGTTGAAGTCACTGAAAAAGCTGAGCATCCTCCAGGACTCACTGGAGACCTTAAGAAGTTCTAGATCGGTTTAAATTTCAAAAAGTTGTACTCTGCAGAAATCACAGCAATGGTTACACTCAAGAGAACCTTCAGTACAGCACAAACCGTTGGGTAAGTCAGCTGGTGCCTATTCCTGGTAGAAGGCTGATTTTCTAGTGCTTGTGCTGGAGGTGTACTATCATTATGGAGAAATGCGTTACTCATCTGCAACTCCCTACGGAAAGTCACAATGGGTTATTTTAGTTCGATAATATTCCACAGCTAGCCCTTGGTATTTCTGCGTGGACTTGGGTGACACATCCCTAAAACTCTGAAGAACTCCATGTCCACCATGAGCCTGCCCTGTGCACTTTGGGGAAGAGTTAATGAGATTGATCTGTGGTGTACTCTACACACTACAACTCTTCCCTCTTCTCCCCACTTATCTCCTTCTCCCTAGAGGCCCAGCAAACATGGCTCCTAAATCCCTGTCTGATCACAATTGTGCAAGCACAATTTTTTTTGCACAAAAATAGCTTTTTATGGTATTTAAAAAAAAAAAGACAGCTATTGCCCTGATATTTCACAGAAAAGCAAAACTTTGCAGTGCCCCAAGTAATCCAGAGTGAATCCAAACATTTCTAGGTGTGAAATGTTATAGTCCTTCACATCTATACTTTCTTCCAGCTCTAATACTACATTCTCTCCTTGTTCAACTCTAAATTTAAGCAGTGTTCTACTTGTAACCACTGGCTTAAAACCAATTATTAACTCTACAGGACGAATTAAGGTTTAATTATAATCTGATGTTTTGTGAAAGCACCTTGAGATAATTAAGCTGACAAAATGCTACAAAAATTAAATTTAGCCTTCTATTTGTGTCACACTACATGTAATATTTAAAGAAAATATTGTTCTACTGAACCACATGTCCAATTATACACACACATATTCAAACTAAAGTCTGTGTATGTCATAGGGAAATAATTTTTAAAAAGCTTAACTTTTTCAATGCTTTAATGTGGCCAAAGCTCAAGGGGTTTTGTTTGTTTGTTTGTTTTTCACAAAAACTTAATTTTAAAGTTAATCCATCCTGCAGAGTTAATAATTAGTTAAACTTTTATATATCAGTGGATATAAATAGTGTCTGGCTTAAATTCAGACTCCGACAAAGGAAAGGTAGAGACCATGTGTTCCACAAAGGCCATGCACAGTAGCTAAGAGTGTGACCACCCACAGGGACACATTTTTGCACTGAAGATGGAAGGAGACCTGGGCCGGTGACCTTTCCTGGAGACCAGCACAATAAGAGTCTTGGTAATTCAAGAGTCATTCAAATTCAGGAGTAATTCAAAGGGATAACTTGGGCCCAGTTTACAAAGGGATTTCCAAGCCAATCCTAAAAAGATCCATGTTGTCCTACTGCAAGGATGCATCATCCCCATCTCTTTATTTAATGGGTTTGTTCTTTGTTTGGGAGGGGGGTGTTAAACATATACCAATTGAAGTAACAAAACAAAAAAACTCACAAACCTTGGATACAAAAACTCTGCATTGCTTCACTTTCCAACACTGCAAACCCTGCAAACACAGCACGTTCTGGAAATCCACAGTCCCCCAGCAGCTAGGCCTTATAAAGAATAATTATCAATGCCAAACAACACTGCAAAACCCTCTGTCTGGCCAACATACCCTCTTTTACTTTTGATACTGAAATATACACTCACATTACAGCCCACAGACAACTGGGGAAAAATGGTAAATGTATTTCTTCTGAGGCAAGAATTATTGCCAAACATGTAAAGCATCATGCAAACAACTCAAAAACAACAGAGTCCTGTGGCACTTTTAAAGACTAGCAGATTTATTTATCGCATGAGCTTCCATGGAAGAAAATCCCACTTCGTCAGATGCTTTGAAGATGGGAAACTTACAGAATGGGAAGAAATTAAATGCAGGGAGTGTAACAACTCAGTTATAAATGCATAATGGGAAGATAATGTTGTGCAATAAAACATACTTTTTGAAGTAAGAAGGAGCCATATGGCCTTGCATTCTGCCTTTAGAGCAGTAATAGAACCAACCTGATCAACCAAGTTAGCCAGCCCTGAATGTTTTTGCATGAAAATTTCACACAAGTATACTGTCTAACCCATTTCCTAAGGACATCTCCACTTCTGCTAATGAAGTCACCCATCCAGAAAGCATCATAATGCACAGAGCTCCTTTCAGAGACCAGGGAGGGAACAGGGAAGGATTTGTCTTTTTTCTAATCTTTTGTGGAAACAAGAGAACACTCAATGTGTGTCTAACTAGGAGAAATAACAGGACTGCAATTCCCAGCATTTTGGAAGCTCTTAAGTCAAGCCCTTCATAGCTTGCTGAAGCACTACACCAGTTACCAAATGCAGTGCATAAAAAATTAAATAAAAATCTCTTTTTTCTGAGGAGATTTAGCCTGGCTAGATTGTGGAGGCTTAATTTAAGACAGCATTCACAGTTATAAGCAATGAGGAAACTCAAGTACAAGGATTATTTCTGCAACCAGGTATGCCCGAGTCATGGTAATTTGTAGGTAATCACACTGCTTGCTATTTAGAGATATCTCCTCCTCCCTCCACTTGCCTCTACTCACAATAGTAAATATTCCTTTTGCGTTTTGTTTGTTTTTAAAAATTCTGCCTTAATCTGAAAAATAATTTTTTAAAAAGGAGGGGGGGGGGGAGAGTAGGTAGCAGAGTGTTGAATGGCAATTTCAGCTTCACTCTCTCTACTCCTCCTCTCCTGCAACAGTTTATAAAATGAACAGGGCAACCAAGATACAATGGAGGTGGGAAGCGTGGGGGGGGGGGGGGGAGGGGAGGAGGAGGAGAGAGAGAAGAGTAGTAAAATCCAGTATTAGTCAAGGAAAATAAGGCAAAACACTTGTAGGATGTTGTAATTATGACCTCCAAGACTCTGATGTTATTGTGAAATAGCTGATGAACAATGAGAGAAAACGTGCATGCGTACATGCGCACAAATAAACTAGGAATGACTGGCAAAAATGCTAAAGACAAGTTAAGAAGACAGAAAATGGAAATAATGAGAAAGCTAAAAAACAGTAGAAAACGCAATTAGCAGTAACGTAGGAGTAAATGGAAAGAACTAGAAAGATTCTAGTGGCTACAGAAGAGGGAACAGAATGAAAGCTGAGTTAGCAGAGGTAAAGAATGAGATGAGAGGTATGCAAAATTATCAGAACATTTCATTTTACATTCTTCAAATGTCCACTACACTCCCATAATGCTATTAAACTATAATGAATCCTGCTTATGAACATCACCATATTTAATACCCTCTCCATATAAACATCCAGATTTATTGACACTGCTTTCCTCTGCAAGACACTGACTCAAAGCCATGTTCTATCTGACTTGCACCAGCAGAGTTTGGAGGGCTGGTTTCAGTGATTTCCTGAGCCACTAAGACGTGCTCTCCCATGGGACAACAAAGTTCACAAAGCCCAGGATGAAGCTCATGAGGACAAAGTACTCTCTGTTGAGGGAATCAGGCTAGGAACAAACTTCCAGAGCAGATCAGGTGACTACAGAGTCTGACCACCTTTAAGAAATTCTATAAAACCATCATCTTCATGAAGGCTTTTCTGTCATAGGAATTACACGTGTAACACTGATGCACCGTTCCTAACCAAAAAACCTTCAATCAAAAAATAAAACATTAAATTGAAATCAAACTTAAATCAAGTGAACAGTAAAGTAAAGTAAAGTAAAGTAAAGTAAAGTAAAGTAAAGTAAAGTAAAGTAAATCAATAACATTTAACAAAATGAAAACAAACTCCTGCCCACAAGCAGTTTTCACCTCGAAATGAGAGATGTGTCACAGACTCCACAATGTCCACTATGGACTTCTTTAGTGCTATCAGTTTGTCA
This sequence comes from Pelusios castaneus, assembly GCA_007922175.1. NCBI lineage: Eukaryota > Metazoa > Chordata > Testudines > Pelomedusidae > Pelusios > Pelusios castaneus. Next base: position 2,675,444 of record ML685839.1, read on the forward strand.
CAGAAGGTCCTCAGTATCAAACCCTCAGATAAGATAACAGGATACTAAATGTGAGAAGTGGCAGTTTCTGGACATAAGAACAGCCATACTGAGTCACACCATGGTTCATCTGGGCCAGTATCCTGTCTTCTGACAGTGGCCAATGCCAGGTGCTTCAGAGGGAATGAACAGAACTGGGCAATTCATTGAATGATGCATCCTGTCTTCCATAGGCTATGTCTACATTACAGGCTCTTTTAAGTCAACTTAACAAGGTTGACTTTAAGTCGACTTAAAGTCGACCTTGTTAGGTCTACTTAACGGAGCGTCAAAACAAAGTTGACTTAAGTCGACCATGTTAAGTCGACTTAACAGAGCCTGTAGTGTAGACATACCCGTCCACACTGGCTTCAAGTTGACGTAATAAGACTTCAGAGGTTATGCCCTTCCAGCATGACTGTGAATTGTTGATAACTACTCTCTGGGTCTGCATCTACACTGGTAAATTAAGTTGACTTAAGCTTGCTTAAGTCGACTTAATTTACCCTGCGTCTACACTACAGTTTCCTTAAGTCGACTTAAGCAGTTTGCTTAAGTCAACTTAAGGAAAATAAAGTCGACAATTAAAATTAAGTCGACTTTATAACACCACCTTTCAATTAGACCTAAGACTTAAGTCGACTCCCTAGAGTCGACTCAAACCAGTGTAGACGTGGAGTAGCCCTAAGTCGACTTAGGGCTACCCCAGGGCTATAGCAATGCCCTCCCTGCCAGGAGGGGGGCACAGGGGGAGCCTGGCATGCCCCCCAACAGGGCAGGGCAGAGCCCTGCCCACCCTGCCCCTATGCCCTGCCAGGATCCCTGTCCCCCTTTGCCCCATTGTATGTAGGTACAATGGGGGAAAGGCTGAGCCCCCTGGCATTGGGCAAGGGGTGCCCCCTGCCCCCATGGACCTCCCCTAGGTCTCTCTAAGCCCCTAGAAGTCGACCTAGGGCGTCCACTCGACCTAGGCGTCCAGTGTGGACACTCTAGGTTGACTTTTTAAGTTCCCCTGTAAGTCGACTTTATTTTTAAGTGTACACACTAAGTCGACTTAAAGTCGACTTAAATTAACAAGTGTAGACATAGCCTGGGAATGGTTATCCAAACAGTTTTGCACCTGTCCTATAGTAGCTCCATCCAGGTTGTACTTCCCTAGTTTGTTAAGGAGAAGGTGATGTGAGACCATCTCAAAAGCTTTATTAAAGTCTAGATATACCATATCCACCGCTTCTCCTCTACCCACAAGGCTTGATCCCTATCACAGAAAGCTATCAGGTGAGTTTGATATGATTTGTTCTTGACAAATCCATGCTGACTATCACTTAATACCTTATTCTTTTTGAGATGTTTGCTAATTGATTCCTTAATTATTTGCTCCATTATTTTTCTAGGTACAGAGGTTAAACTGACTGGTCTATAATTCCCTGGGTTATCTTTATTTCCCTTTTTATAGAAGGGCACTATATTTGCTCTTTTCCAGTCCTCTGGGATCTCTCCAGTCTTCCATGATTTTTCAAAGATAATAGCCAATGGCTCAGATATCTCCTGAGTCAGTCCCTTGCGTATTCTAGGATGCATATCATCAGGTCCTGGTAACCTGAAGACATCCAGCTTGTCCAAGTAATTTTTAACTTGTTCTTTCCCTATTTTAGCTTCTGATCCTATCCCATTTTTACTGCCCTCCCCTACGTCAGGCATCCAATCACCACCAACCTTCTTGGTGAAGATCGAAACAAAGAAATGATTTAGTTCCTCTGCCATTTCCATATTTTCTGTTAAGTCAGAGGCTTAGGGACACCAGACCCTGGGGTTGCATTCCTGATCATCTTGCTCAATAGCCATTGATTCTATGAGTTGACTGTGCACTGTGTGAAGAAATAGTTCCTTTTGTTTGTTTTAAACCTGCTGCCTATTGATTTCATAGCTCTAGTGTTATGTGAAGGAATTAATAACATTTCCTTATTCACTTTCTTCACACCAGTCATGATTTTATAGACTTCTGGCATATCTCCCCATAGTCATCTCTTTTCTAAACTGAATAGTCACAGTCTTTTTAACCTCCCCTCACATGGAAACTATTCCACATCCTAATAATTTGTGTTCCCCTTCTCTGAACTATATTCAATTTTAATACATCTTTTTTTGAATGGGGCAACCAAAATTGCTTACAATATTCAAGATGTGGGTGTACCATTAGTATATATAGTGGCATTATGATATTTTCTGTCTTATTTTTCCCATCCCCTAATGATTCCTAACATTGTTCCTTTTTTACTGTCAATACACATTAAGCAGATGTTACCAGAGAGCTTTCCACAATGACCCCAAGATCTCTTTCTTGAGTGGTAATTCAGACCCCATCTTTTTTTATGCATAGTTAGGTGTATGTTAGTTAGGGTGCATTTCTTTGCATTTATTGACACTGAATTTTTTCTGCCATTTTATTGCCCAGATAACAGTTTTGTGAGATCCCTTGGAAACTCCTTGCAATCAGCTTTGGACCTAATTATCTTCAGTAATTATGTATCATATGCATATTTTCTCTCTCTCTCTCTCTTTGGGTGCGTCTACACTTGTAAATTAAGTCGATTTAAGCTTGCTTAAGTCGACTTAATTTACCCTGCGTCTACACTACAGTTTCCTTAAGTCGACTTAAGCGAGTTGCTTAAGTCGACTTAAGGAAAATAAAGTCAACTTAATGAAAATTAAGTCGACTTTATAAAACCAATTTAATTTGACTTAGGGCTTAAGTCGACTTTTTCAAGTCGACTTAAGCCAGTGTAGACGTGGGGTAGCCTTAAGTCAACTTAGGACTACCCCAGGACTGCACCACTGCCCTCCCTGCCGGGGGGGGGCACAGGGAGAGCCTGGCATGCCCCCCCACAGGGCAGGGCAGAGCCCTGTGCACCCTGCCCCTATGCCCTGCCAGGGTCCCTGTCCCCCTTTGCTCCATTGTACTTATGTACAATGGGGCAAAGGCTGAGCCCCCAGCACTGGGCAAGGGGTGCCCCCCACCACCGTGGACCTGCCCTAGGTCCCCCTAGCCCCTAGAAGTTGACCTATGCATCCAGTGTGGATGCTCTTGGTCAACTTTGTTAGTTCTCCCCAAAGTCAACTTAAAATTTAGGTGTAGACTCACTAAGTCGACTTAGTTAAGTCGACTTAGCTAAAGTCGACCTAAATTTTCAAATGTAGACATGTGCCCCCCCCCCCCCGCGGGCGCCCGCCCGCGGGCCGGGTACCTCTTTCCCCAGACCACTTGTGAATATGTTGAACACCATTGGTCCCAGTACAGATCGTTGGGTGACCCTACTATTTACCTTCCTCCAATATGAAAAATGACTGTTTATTCCTACCCTTTGTTTCCTATCTTTTAACCAGGTTCTGCTTTCTTATGACCTCTTATCTCATGACTGCTTACTTTGCTAAAGAGCCTTGGATGAAAGACCTTGTGAAAGACTTTCTCAAAGCCCAAGTACACTATATCCACTGGGTCACCCCATCCAAACATTTGTTGATGCTCTCAAAGAATTCTAATATATTGGTGAGACATGATTTCCCTTTACAGAAGCCACATTGACTCTTCCCTAACATAGTGTTTAACTATGTGTCTGATAATTCTGTTCTTTACTGTAGTTTCAACCCTTTTGCCTGGGTACTGAAGTTAAGCTTACCTATCTGTAATTGCCAGGATTACCTCTAAAAACTTTTATTAAAAATCAGTGTCACAATAGCTATCAGTCAGTCACCTGCTACAGAGGCTAATTTAACAGGTCACATACCACAATGAAGAGTTCTTCAATTTCACATTTGAATCTCTTCAATGTTCTTGGGCGAATACCATCTGCACCTCAGGACTTATTACTGTTTAATTTATCAATTTGTTCCAAAGACACCTCAAATCTAAGACTCTTCCTCAGATTTGTCACCTAAAAAGAATGGGGCTGGTGTGGGAATCTCCCAAACATCCTCAGCAAGAAAGACTGATGCAAAAAATTCATTTAGCTTCTCTTTAATGGCCTGGTATTCCTTGAGTGTTCCTTTAGCATCTCAGTCATCCAGTGGCTGATTGTTTGGTAGGCTTCCTGCTTCTGCTACACTTTAAAAAAAATGGCTGTTTGTGTATATTTTGCTAGTTGCTCTTCAAGTTCTTTTTTTGGCCTGCCGAATCATGTTTTACAATTGACTTTCCAAAGAGTTTATGCTCCTATTTTCCTCAGTAGGATTTGAGTTCCAGTTTTAAAGGGATGTCTTTTTGTTGCTAACCACCTCTTTTACTCCAGCATTTAGCCATGATGGCAGGGCTTTTAGATGGGGGTACTCTTACAGTTTCTGTCTTTTTCTTTATATATGGGATATACATATAGTGTGAGCCTCTATAATGGTGCACTTTAAAAGTTTTCATGCAGCTTACATGCATTTCACTCACGACTGTTTATTTTAATTTCCATTTAATTAGCCTCATCATTTTTCATTGTTTCCCTTTTTTAAGTTCAATACTAGCATCGTGGATTTTTCTGGTATTTTCCCCACGACAAGGATATTACATTTAATTACATTATGGTTGCTATTACCAAGCAATTCAGCCATATTCACCTCTTGAACCAGATCCTGTGTGCCATTTAGGACTAAGTCAAGAATTGTCTTTCCCCTTGTGGGTTCCAGGACTAGCTGCTCCAGAACAGTGTCATTAATGGTGTAATGGTGTCTAGAAATTTTATTTCCTTATCCTCTCCTGAGGTGACAATCAACATGGAGAAGGTTGAAATACCCCATTACTACTGGGTTTTCTGTTTTTGTAGCCTCTCTAATCTGCCTAAGCATTTCACAGTCACCATCTCCATCAAGGTCAGGTGGTCAGTAGTATATTCCTACTGCTGTAGTCTTATTATTGAAGCATGAAATTTATATCTGTAAAGAGTACCACAGTGTCATGTTGGATTTATTTAAGATTTTTACTATATTTGACTCTATGCTTTTTTCCCCACATCTATTGCTACTTTTCCAACCAGCGTGACCTACTCTGTCATTCTTATCTATTTGGTACACTGGTATTTCCAGGGCCCATTGATTATCATCATTTTACTAAGTTTCTTTGTTGCCCATTATATCAATATTTTCATTCTATGAGACACAGAGAAAGAGAGAAATGGGCCAAATCTGGAAACTCAAAACCTGGAACTTTTTCAAGTGCAACAATGACAGGATCATGTTTAACCACTGGACTTCCTCCCAACAACCTGCTGGTTTTGATTCTGTGTCTCATACGAAACCAGAAGGGCTCTTTTTTTTTTTTAATTCCAGTGTGGATGTGGCAAAGTCTCAGGAGAATGGGTCATCTTTCAGCTTTCATCTCAAGAATGGGTTAAAGAGCTCCCAAAACATAGGCATCTATTAATCAAAGACTGGAACCAAACCTTGCCCCTAAATTCAGACTCATTAAAATCCAAAACCTTAAGTTAAAACAATTCCAGAAATAGACCACATGGGTAACATTTTCCAAAGACCTTAATTAGGCTTCTGAGTCTCATTGACTGTCAACGAAAATTCTGCTCCTAAATGTCAAGTCACTTTTGAAAATGGAACTTAGGCACCAAATGTTATCCTCACCTCCTGAGTTCAACTCATATTACACAATACTGCACATAGATTAGATGATAGCTATTTCTGCCCAAAGCTGGGTTCCTACTCACATCAGTGCTAGCAGTATATCTTCTCCACCCTGGTGAGATCTGACTTTTATCTGTTTTGGTGTTGTTATTTTAGTAGCAGGGAGAAGTATATGAGCACTGAAGGGAAGGATGCTTCCATCTTAACCATGATCCTTTATTCAGAAATATGCAGATGTTCAGCCTCCTAGTAAATCTGATGATGGTTTTTGGACATGTGGTAAAAATAGACCACAGAAATGTTGTCATCCCATAAAACATTATAATGCAAGTTGATGGTATTAGTATCAGGATGACAAGCTACTGCTGTGGTTGTTTCATGAATATGAAAATGTAATGTTGGTAATGTATGGGGTGAGTTTTCTCCTTAAAACAATGTTTTGTCACTAATAGTTGGTAACTAACCATGACCTAGTAGAATATAAAGAATGCCCATATGGAAGTGCATCATCTTTTAAGGCAACAAGCAACAGTGAAATTAATATGATTTTTGCAATTTCTTATCCAGTTCATAAATTTACCAAAATTTTCCAGGTTATAATGTGATAATTAGAACAGTAGATCAAGACTAATCATTTATCAATCAGATATTATTTGGATGACTCACTTCTTCATATCCTCATACCCAGATTGAGAAACTCATGCAAAAAACTATCAACTCTTTTGTAAATGGTTACCACCTGTGTGCATCTGAAGTCACTTAAAAGGTTGAAATCCATTTTAAAATTGCTAATGACTTTCTGCTAACTTCTAATGAATCAAATTTCAGAATTGGGAATTTTCTACATTCAGAGCACCATAATGAATGAGTGTTCCACATTTTAAAATTTGAGCTCACTGGTGTGACAAGCTGCTCCCCGGATCTGGTCCAGTGTTCTGCTGTGACCCCCAGATTTCCACTCCTGAACGCTGATTCACCCAACCTTATCAGGTGACCACTCACTCCTGGATCAGTCCACACAGCCTCCTGCATGTAATCAATCCTAGGCAGTGGGTGTATGCTCCCTGGCTACTCGAGGGACGGTACCCAAGCGAGTGCCCCCAGCTCGAGATACCACAGTGGGAACCCTCATCCTACAGAGACAAGAACCCACTCCCAATCTCCATAGACACATGTTTGACAATTTAACACTGAAATGGGTTGTGCCCAACCACTCATTCACATCTTCTAAAGTTCACACAGCTTTAGGTAAAACAAATACTAGTTTTTTTATTAGGGTATGATTTTAAGTGAGTATATAGCAAATCAATGTACAATCATTTAATAAAGTAGTTAGAAATAACCACATAAATAAAAGATAATAGAGACATTCTATTCTCCTAACATTATTCCAAGGTCACTCTTTAGTCTATTCTCCTCATTCTTACCCCCAAAACTGGATCCTGGTGGTGTTTAGCCAGCTTGGGACCTCCTGGCTAGGGGGTAGGCTCTCATCTTGCAGTTGTTTGTTCAAGATGTGTTTCAAGATGAAATCACCAGCAAAAAGCCCACAGCTTCTCTCCTGCTCAAAGTGTCTGCATATTTTTTCATCCCACTTTGTCCTGCCCCTCTCTTCCAGGGCTGCTGTATGATTTCCTTTATCATGTAATTCTCCAGTGTCTGTGCTAGAGATAGTCCTGAGGGTCTGTGCTATGTAACATGCTTTGCATCTGTACACATATATGATGCTGCAGTGAACATGATATCATAACATTACAGTAGAGTATTCAAAAGGGAACCTTGCATGGCCTAATTGGCATCAAAACATATAATCACAGTGCAAAAGTGAACAGAAAAATTGAATAGATCACAGCCCACGGGTGCATGGATGTGCATCCTATAACAATTGGCTATATGGAATTTAACTGATACAAGGGTCCATGTGTCTGTGTGAATATATACTATATTGTCTTCAACTGTCCATCACAAATGATGATGACTATATATCAGCTACCACTTTCCCGAACATTGATGAGCTACAAATCCAACTCTTGAATGGATAGAGTTGGCTACCTCAAGGGCAGGAGATGTCTCTCTGTTGGTTTCGAGCCATGTTGTTTCTTAGCTGATGTTGATGCTGATAAATTGCTAATAATTTTTCTTTTACCTTTTCAACAGCCTCAGATATTGCATTTCCCACTATACACAATTTTCTGCTAACTTCTCTCATCTGTCCAGTGCCTTGAGATGTCTCCTAAGGACACCTTTATTTCTGACCACCTCAAGTCATTTACCTTCCTTCAGTTTACCATAAATGAGGATATTCAGAAGCCGGTGTTCTGGTATATGGGTCACATATCCGGATCACCTTGATTGTAAGGAAGTAACTATTGCTTCTACACTGGGCATTTCAGCTCTTGCTAATGCTTCAGTGTTAAGAATTCAGTCTTGCCACTTGATGTCCATGATTTGCCACAACTGTCTCAGTTGGATGCTAATAGCCTATGGCTGTCCTGAACACTTTGTTAATATCAGGCAGTTTTACAACAATATGACTGGCAAAGTATCAGTGGCAAGAATTGAGAACAAAGCCTCCCAGCAAACCAGGGGATGAAGCAAGAATGTGTGCTTGCTCCAACCCACTTCCCTTTATTCCTTGCAGCAGTGTGAATGAATACATGAAGCATAAATACAAATGAAGCATGAATACAAATCTCAGCACCAGCATCTATGTGTTTATAAGAAATGATCGCAACCTATTCAATCTGGCCAGGTTATGTTCCAATACCAGGGTGAGAGAACAGTGTGTGAGGGATCTTCTCTTTGTGGATGATTTGGCCTTGGCTGCTCACACTCAAAAAGATACTATATTGTACAGAATAGATGAATACAAGATGTTGTGTGATAGAAGGGACAGATTTTCAAATTGTTTAGAAGCCCTATCAACTCTCATGTAGGCACCTAAATAGAAGGCTGCATCTTAAGAGTACTCAAGTGTCATTTAGGTACCTAAAGTGAACTAACTAGTGGTCAGTAGCTCAGTTTTGCTGAACAGGAGCTGTTGGGTGCAGAGTGCTTTTGAATATCTAGACACTTCAGTTAGGTGCCTAAGTGAAGGGCCCGATCAAGGCTTCTGGGCGCTCAGGGCTGCCCATAAGAATGGGCAGCCTGGCTGAGTGGGGAGGCCCGATCCAGCCAACATCCAAGGAGGATTGGTCCCAGGGATGGGGCACTTCAGGGCCTGCATCCTGGCCAGCACTGTGGGGGGAGTCCAGCGGCCATGGTGCAGCCAGTCATAGGGATGCCACGAACCTTGAGCCAGAGGCTGTAGTCTGTGGTATTCCTGCCTTATCCCAGGCCGACTGATCCATCCCAGCAGGTCCCAGACCTGCTGGAGTAGACTAGCCACCCTGGAGGTGAAGCAGCCAGGCTGATAATGAGTGGCAGCAGTGTGCCACTCAGGGCAGCCGGCCAGGGGCAGATTTTTGCAGGGCCCACCTGTAGCCTAGGCTCCAAGGCTGCAGCCCTTGCCTTAATCCAGCCCTGCCTAAGTGGGAGGTAAGCTCTTGTGAAAATCTGGACCTCATTGTGGGACCTCAACACTTTTTGAAATTCTGACCCTTGTGTACTATGCCGGTCATGAGTGCCAATAAAGGCTAAGAATTTTTTTTTTTTTTAAAAATCTGTCTGAAATTAGACTTCAAGCGTTGAGCTTTTCAAAACACCTAAATGACTTAGTAGCATAAAATACCATTGACTTCCAGTGGATCTGTGCTCCTAAATCACCTAGACATTTAATACTCACAACCTTAAATCCATATTTAAATACTTATATTAGTGACCTGCTTTTGAAAAATGGTTCCAATCTCCTGTGAATGACGGTGACTGGATACCTCAGAGAAAGTATAACCTTCCACCACCACTTCTCCCCTCTATCTAACTACAATTCTGTACCAGTGAAAATAGATTCCTGACTCCCAATTGCTGCCAATGAGCAATTTATAACTCGAAGCACAAAAAAAGCAAACAGACTTTGGTGATTTATCCTCAACAGCCTATTGAACGTAGCAGATACCGGTTCAAGACCCGACGAAGGAGGAAATGGCAACCTTTATGATTCCCCAATTCTTGGGCCTGCCACAAGCCTCTGGCATAATTTAAAGCATCCTCAGGGTATCTATGGCATAAAGGGCTCTTATTTGCAGACTATTCTACACTGAGCATCTCTGCTACTTCCACTAAAATGGAAAAGAGGAAGGTGGATGTAGGATTATTCTTTCAGACCTGAAAACTCCCCTACACAGATGGAATCCCCCCAGTATACAAATCCACCAGATTTTGTTTCCCTGTTCTCCCCAGTCCGTATGCAGCTATTGTCTCTTGTCTTCTGTTTAGACTGCAAATTCTTTGGAGGCAAGGACCATCTTTTTGTTTTGTTTGTGCAGAGTCTAATACAACTGGGCACTGGTCCATGACACAGGTTCCTAGAAGCTACAATAATATAAGCAACAAAAGTTTACAGACCCCTTTGTGGAAAGGAATTGTAGTGGACCCAAGAATCAGGCCTATTACTTTTATTCCTATGAAAGCTTAATCCCTTTTTCAAATCTTACTCTAATAATGGTCTGAAAAATTTCCTGCTGCAGTGAGTTTCAAAGACTATTTACACATTTAATCAAAATGCATTTCCAGTTATCCATTTTAAATGCACTGCGTTTTAAGTTTAAGAAGATCCTTCTTGTTCTTGTATTAAAGAAAATATGGGTACACGTATGCACTTATTTATCCTTCCTTTTGCCATTCATTACTTTATATGCAGTGGTTTCCACTTAAAAGTCATCATTTACCTGTAGACAGACATGTGCCTAGGGTACCTCAGATACTGCTGTGTGATAATATTTGGAAAATTCAGAATTATTTGGGGTGAACACTCTGGGCCAAATCACAAGTTAGTGTAAACTGGTGTAATTACATCAATGGAGCTACAAAAAATTATACTAGATGAATATCCAGCCCTCCTAGTACATTATGTGTCCTCCTGCTTATCTCCTCTCCAAACATATAGACCTAGTCTAGTATAATACAAGAATGCACCCACCCCTACTATTCCTGCCCTCTGTGTCTGTCTACATGCCTCTACTCATTTCATTGCTCTGAACTTTTCAAATCTGCTACATCTTTGAGCCAATATTACGAAAAACTGAACACACATGGCTTAAATCCTCAGCTGGTGTAAATCAGGAAGATGCACCAGCTCCAATGGAACTACATCAATTTACCCTCCATTGAAGATCTAGCCCAGTATTTAGATGAGAATAAATAATTTGTAGTGCTCTAGATACCCATCAAGATACATTTCTACTGTGCCTTTAAACAATTAACTACTTAAGTGAACAGTCAATCAAAACATGCAAAATGACATTTTAGATAATTATTACACAATACAGATAATTATACAAATGATCCAGCTTGCATTTCTTCTATTATAATTAATGAATTGACACACTCATCTCTGCACTCTAATACTTTGGTTCCAGTATTTTTGGTTCCCTTTGAGTAGAAAGTTCTACACTAATCAGCAAGGAGACTAAGCAGTCGTACTCCACCATAACAGCAAGTCATGAAGGATTCTTTGCTATTTGTAGTCAGCTCTAGGAGGCTTTTCACCATCTGCTTTTCCACAATACTCTCCATCCACTTTATAATGCTATTTAATATCATTTCCATTTTTTACTCCCTCTGCGAAAGCATCTATGTGAGCTGTCTGCAATGATGCCCAGAGCTCTATCTTGATATACAAATACTTTCTTTAGGTTGTATTACCAGTATTGTCAACCCCAAAGTATTTGAAAGTCGGCAATCAAGCTTCCAAAAATCATAAATTTTAAAAAATATTAATATTTGAATTTGTATTTGTTTCCTTATTTGGGGGTTTCTGTTTTACAGTTTTTCTCCACAATCATGAGGGCTAGAAACAAATTGTCATTTAAATTATAGAGATAGCCTGCTCTTAGAGTCAGGAGTCTGAGAAAAACATCAACTATCACAAGAGTTGGTTATGCTATGTCGCCCCTCTTTGCAGAGCTTGGTAACTGAAATATTATCAATAGCCACTTCCTTGCTACTAAACTCATCAGAAAAGCTTCCAAATGAACTGAAAACAAATATTTTATATAGAAAGAGATATAGATAAAAACTCTGAAATACCTGTTTCCATTTTTATGGAAAACTGATATCATCAGTTGCAGAAAGGCATTCATGACTGGGTTCAATTTTCTTCACCTGATACAGTTATTAACTTTTACTAAAACAAAATGTAGCTAGTAGGTACCAGAGAGCAAGTGTGAAAAATCAAGACAGGAGTTGAGTGGTAATAGGGGCCTATACAAGACAAAGCCCAAATATTGGAACTGTCCCTATAAAACTGGGACATCTGGCCACTCTAGCAAGTAGCACATGCTGGGCTGATCTATACAGCCCCACAGTTTGGACCATTCGGGTATGAACTGTAACATGCACTAGCATGCTGTGCTGTAACTCCCCCATACAGATGCTATGGCCACCAACTGAACTGTATCTAATGCACGTTAATGTAGAACTGCATGGCTATATAGACATAGCCTTAGTTGCGTGTGTAGGCCAAGCTATACCCAATTAGAGAGAGCACAATACATTAAACTCTGCTGATGATATGAATTGGCAGCAGCAGGGGATACCAGAAAGAGTCCTCTACCTATAGCTGACCAAAATTCAGGTTTTCCAGTTTGGGGGAAATGTCGATATTTTAAAAGTTGGTTTAATTCCAAATCAGAATGAAAGCTCCAGAGAAACAGACCCTTTAATCCTCGTATTCATAGCAGCACACCAGACTAGCGGGCAGGAAATCAAGCGGGGTTCTCATTGAAAACTGATGAAAGTTCAAACCTGACATGTTTACATTAGAAATTTCAGGTTTGATGAACTGTTTCCCAACAGAATAGAATTTAATAGGAAAATTTCCAACCAGCCCTCCCAAAGGGGCAGTTGATGAGACTAACTAGTGGAAGTCAGGGTTTTCCAGCATTCCAATTTTCAACAAAATCAATAGGGTTCTGCCCATGTATACATAGAGCAGGCCCTGAAATTTTGAACTGATCAGATGCAGTATTCAAGTTATCATATTAGAGAAAGAAAGAGAGGGAGAGAGACAGTTCATGAGGCTGGGATGCAATGCATTCAAGGGTGCTGAGGAAGTTGGCTGATGTGATTGCAGAGCCATTGGCCATTATCTTTGAAAACTCGTAGTGATTGAATGAGGACCCAGATTATTGGAAAAAGGCAAATCTAGTGCCCATCATCAAAAAAGGGAAGAGAGAGGATCTAAGAAATTACAGGCTGGTCACCCTCACCTTATTCCCTGGAAAAATAATAGAGCAGGTCCTCAAGGAATCCATTTTGAGGCACTTGGAAGTGAGGGAGGGATCAGGAACAGTCAGCATGGATTAAACAAGGGCAAGTCATGTCTGACCAATGTGATTGCCTTCTATGATAAGATGACTGGCTTCATGGATATGAGGGAAAGCAGTGGATGTGATATCCCTCGACTTTAGCAAAGTTTCTAATATGGTCTCCCACAGTATTCTTATCATCACGTTAAAGAAGTATGGGTTGGATGAATGCACTATAAGATGGAGAGAAAGCTGACTAGATCACTAGGCTCAATGGGTAGTGATAAAAAATTAATGTCTAGTTGGCAGCCAGTAACAAGTAGAATGCTCTAGGAGTCAGTACTGGAGCCACTTTTCTTCAACATCTTCATAAATGATCTGGAGGATGGGGTAGGTTGCACCCTCAGCAAGTTTGCAGATGACACTAAGATGGGGGGAGTGGTAGATACATTGGTAGGGCAGGAATAGGTTACAGAGTAATTTAAACAAATTAGAGGATTAGGCCAAAATAAACCTGATGAGGTTTAGCAAGGACAAGTCCAGAGCCTGCACTTAGGATGGAAGGATCCCATGCACTGCTACAGACTGGGAGCTGACCAGGTAGGCAGCAGTTCTGTAGAAAGGGACCTGGGGGTTACAATGGACAAGAAGCTGGATATGAGTCAACAGTGTGTCCTTGTTGCCAAAAAGGCTAATAGCGTATTGGGCTGCATTAGCAGGAGCACTGCCAGCAGATCAAGGGAAGATCAGACTAGATGATCATACTGGTCCCTTCTGACCTTTGAGTCTATGAGTCTAAGTGATTATTCCCATCTGTTCAGCACTGGTAAGGCCTAATTTGGAGTAAAGTGTCTAGTTTTGGGCTCCCTGCTCCAGGAATGATGTGGACAAACTGGAAAGAGTCCAGTGGAGGACAACAAAAATGATTAGGGGCTGGAGCACATGAGTTATGAGGACAGGCTGAGGGATCTGGGTTTGTTTAGTCTGCAGAAAAGAATGAGGGGTGATTTGATAGCAGACTTTAACTAGCTGAAAGGGGGTTCCAGGGAGGATATACCTAAGCTGTTCTCATTGGTGGTAGATGACAGAACTAGGAACATACGTCTCCAGTTGTGGTGGAGGAAGTATAGGTTGGATCTTAGGAAAAGCTTTTTCACTAGAAAGATGGTGAAGTAGTAGAATGGGTTACCTAGGGAAATGGTGGAATCTCCATCCTTAGAGATTTTTAAGTTAAGTCTTGGCAAAGCCTTGGCTGGGATGATTTAGTTGGGGTTAGTCCTGCTTTGAGGAGGGAATTGGAATAGATGACCTCGTGAGGTCCCTTATAACCCTAATCTTCTATGATTCTATGAAATGCCATTGAGTATAATGCCACTATTCACATGACCAGTAAAAGGGTGAAATTCATACTTATGCAGAGCTCTAGCAAAAATCAGTGAAATGCTTTAGTAACACTTCTTCTCTATTTTGAAGCTATAGCAGGCACTTAACAGATGCAGAGAATGGTTACTGAATGGTTGGCTTTCACCTATAATGCCATCTATCCAAAATAGCAAAGTGCTTAAAAATATGTTAATTCATTAATTGTGTCCATTAAAAGGCAGAAGTTTTAAAGGCCAGTGTTTTAAATTTCACCTTCAGTGTTTCATGCACACTTACAATATATTGAAATGGACTTCCTTTATGTAGAAAATGGACAACTTGTGCACTAAATTAACACCTTGCCTCTGCAAATGCCCAGGTGAGATCGAGGCAGCCACTTATGAAAATGTGAACCAGGAAAAGTGTGGTAAAACTCATCACTTTTCTTCAGGAAAATCTATCTGCCATGAAAACAATCATGTTTCTTCACAGAAATGATAAGTGTTTATGTGAGGGGATGCATCATTTTTTAATTGAAAAATACTGTGATAAGTCTGGGGAATTGGGAAATTTCATTCAAGCACTGGTTTCACAAAATTCCATATTCCTTCTGCCCATGTCTACAGATGAAAAATCAAGTCAATCATGATCCATAGACAGCAACCTACCAGCACCACTCCTTTGTGCCAGACGACTGCCCCTCTTAGCTATATTCAGCTGGTCATAGCTGAAAGTTGTTCTTGGCATACACAAACACTAGACATTTTTCATGTCATTTTCTACCTCTGCTTTGGTTAATAGGTCTGCATCAATTGTCTCTTCCCCACCATTACTCCTTCCAGGAATCAGATAGAAAAGCACCTTAGATCCATAATTTGGGGCCGACAATGTGTCTTAGAGCATTCAGGTTCTGTTATCCATTCAGTCGCCAGGCTATTAATGAAAGCCAGTTCTCTGACAGATGAATGTTGTGCAAGCATCTAAAAGATTTACAGAAAAGAAAGTAGTTTTTAATCTTCTAATCTTGCAGACTGTGTTAAAGCCCATTTGGTTTTTGGTCCACATTGCTTGCCACAGTGCTGTGGTTTCATCAATAAATAGCACTCAGGAACTGAGTTCTCAGTTGCTGGCATGCACATCAGAACCGGTACTTCAAGCTTTGTAACTCCCCTAATCTTACAGCATGATTCTGCCTGCCTTATTCAGGTTGAATAGTTCCACACTATGCAAGTAATCCCATAATTGAAACCCAGGATGATAGAGTCAGCTAATTATGATCCTCTCTGCTGGGCTCTTGTTCATCTCCAACTCCACCACCCACATCCCATTCAGTTGTTTGCACTTTAACTCAAAATGGCTACTGTGAATTAGTGAGCAAGAGCACACAAAAGGATTGATGCACTCCATCTCTACCCAGAGAGCTACGAGATTCCCCTTGGTCCTTCAGCTTATGTGTCAGATGTCCTCTGCAATCTCACCTAGACTTCATCTCTGCTGGGAAGCACAGAGCATTGCTACACATACAGTAACCTCACCAACTTTTGCTGTTCCAGCTGCAACAACTGGATTATCCAGGTGTGTATGTGATGAGCTGCAGTATGGAATGCAGGTGGTGGATGCTCAAGAGTCAGATCCTCAGCTGGTATAAATCAGCACTGTTCCACTGACCTCTGCTCATGTAAACTAATTGCAGTTAACAGAGCAATGGGATTTGCACTGCCTGGGGATCTGGAGAATAGGAG
Source organism: Pelusios castaneus (assembly GCA_007922175.1). Taxonomy (NCBI): domain Eukaryota; kingdom Metazoa; phylum Chordata; order Testudines; family Pelomedusidae; genus Pelusios; species Pelusios castaneus. Next base: position 2,691,585 of record ML685839.1, read on the forward strand.
AAGCAATTTATCATGGAACTAATCATGGCTACTTTAGTTCTTAGCTGTTTTGGAACCAGAGTCATGCTAGTGCAATGCATATGTTATATTAGTGTCTAAAACAACTAGAACATATACTAACTGGAAATAGGGTAGTCTATCAGGTGTAACCATTCAAGATGCAGGGCAACCTCTATTGTCCAGGGGGATGAAAATCAATGTCTACCAGGTCAGCATCTGTCAAACAATTCACCACTAAAATCGTGATTGCACCAAAATATACATCCTTGTTTCTAAGAGCTGACTTACACCTTGAGCAGCTCTTCAGCCAGTATGAATTCACCTCACTCCACTGAAGCCAATAGAGCTATGCTCATTGAAACCAGATGATGATCTAGCCCTTAACTCCAGAATCTGAAAGAAAATATGCACTGAAGCCGTCACCACTAATACCTGCTCCCATGGGAACATGTAGTACACAATAAACCACTGAAGTACGTTCAGCCAATTAGAGAACTTGAGGCACATATGTCAAGATCTTCAATTTGACATGGAAGATGACCTGGCCCTACCCTGCAGCATGCAGTACATTAGACTCGTGAATTGAGCATTCATCGCTGGCTGGCTGCGATCTTAGAACTGCATTCCCTCAAATTTCATCCTTTGGGATCAAGTCTTTATACTACAATGTCAAGGTGAGGATGTTGCATTGATTTCTAAGGCAATAGTTTTCAAGCTTTTTTTCTTGGGACCCAGCTGAAAAAATCATTTATGCCTGCGACCCAACAATTACATCTTTGAGCAATGCATGCCAGTTTTTTGGTGGCGACAGCAGGGGGTGCTGCGACCCAGTGCCTGAGGCTCTGTGACCCAGTACTGGGTCCTGACCCTAAGTTTGAAAGCCACTGCTCTAAGGTATGTCAGGCTATTCTTGGTGTCATGGAAAGCAGGATTTAGAAGAGGCAGGTTAAGGGTATCCTAGGAAAATCAGCATGGGAAGATGCCTACGTGAACTGCTGAATTCTCACACAAGTAAAAAAAAGAAAAAAGAAAACCCACCTCTAATTCAAGTCTTGGATAAATTACAGAATGACTTCATATTATAATTACCCAGATCCCAGGAGGTCCATATAATTGAATTAAGGGGTGTTTCCACTTGCATACTTAACAGCTATAGAACCATCTTTGACTTCAGTCTGTGGGCCAATAATCATTGTCCCGAACATTGACAAGACGCCCTTTAATTCAGTTCTAAGTACTCCTCGGGGAACCATAGAATTAAATTGTGTAATAAGGTTCTAAACATGTGCTGCACAAGGGCTAACTTTAAGCTCCTGTTCAATAGGAAATTTCTCAGCCTCATCAAAGTTTTATGCTAAAACTTTGGCTAATATTTTGAAAGCATGTTACTTCATCTGACCTGACTGACTTTTACACATGTTCATTTCCATTTCACTCTATCAGCCTGTTTAACATAATAGCAAATATCAGCATGTCTGAAGGAAGAGTTAGTGGCTTGGAGTCAATCCAAAGCAGTCACAACAGCAGGACAGAGCAGTAAGAGGTTTAAAAGAAAATCACAGTGAAGCCCAAATGCAGTTCTGCAAAATTCAGTTCTCTGTGCACACAGGGGATATTTGGAGATAAGCCCAAAGACTAATGCTATTTGTAAGCATGCTACCAGATAGTTTCCAGAAACATAGTCCCGAGAAGACCATCCATGGCTTCCTATTACTGGAAAATGCTGATGAGCTGAAGCTTTGGAATTAATATTTTTAATATATGTATAATTTAATATATTTCTATACATTACATATCATGCCATATATTCAAACTGATGATATCCACAGACACATATTGTAGGAAGAACTGGTAGAACTTTCTATTAAGATTGCTTAACACTTCCCCTTATAAGACCCTGTTTTCAGTTGCCTATAACTTTAGCTAATTAACCCCTTAGGCTAAAATTTTCCATGCCATATTTCTCCCTCAAGCTTTTGAAAAAAATTCAGCCAAATTGGTTCAGCCATTTACAAAAAGAAAGCTAGGGAAATTACACCATTTTGCCCATATTAAACAATTCTGGGGACTTCTTTGAAAATCTTTAGCTTCTTCTTCCTTATGAGCTGGGACTCAAAACTTGGCAGGGAGTGGTCTTTGTGAAAAGAATGTGCCTTTTTCCATCTCCCAAAAAAATCTCCCCAAATCTGGTCAAGTTATCAACTTTTGGGTAGGGGAGAATTGGAATTTGCACTTGCTTAGTAAACACTTAGCTAAAATCTGAGATTTCATCCTCATTGAGTATATTCAATCCCCTCACCAACCAGACTATGCACGTCATCCCCACAAAGCAACTGAACATGGATACAGTGGAATCTGCCTGAGGCACACACCCATCAATGGAATATTTCAGCCCAAACAGTTAAAGCTTGGTCATAAATTTAAAAAAAACCCTGAAAATAGACCTTAAATTGGTCAGTGTCTGGCAATCTTAGTGATAGACAGTGCTACCAGCTAATCTATAATATACAGGCATACAAGATTGTTTTCCATACATTACACAACACCCACACCCACCCCTAAAATGCTGTAATGCTTATTTTTATTTTCTTTCCTCACATGTCATCCCACAATTCCCCTATACCTCAGAAACAAAAACAAATGAAAGACACATGAAGCAGATTTACCAGAAAGATTTAGATTTGAGGAAGAAATGACAAAACCAAGAAAATCAACTAATAGGCCTGGAAATTTTTTCAAATAATTGTAAAACAATAGCTGTGATTAATTTATTAGGGGTGGTTGTTTGAGGGACATTAACAAGTTAGCCCATATCATACCAACATATTCAGTCATATCGAGAGACAGCACTGAGTGAGTTGTTTTCCACAGAGAATTCTTGATATGAATTTTCATCCCTAGTCATTCATAATTGATCACTACCACAGTGAAGACATGGACAATCTGAGCATTCTGTCCAATCACATTGTCTGGGACGTGTGTATTTGAGGGTTATCTATAGATGCCCACTGATGACAGATATTCTTTGGTTGGCTCAGCCCTTACAAACAAAAAAATGCAACTGAGCCTGGACTGAGTTATCTAACAATAGTTGTCATGGCTGGGAGGCCTAGCTCACAATAAAAACCAAGCTGAGTAATGATTTTCTGCAAAAAGCCTTTTAGAAAACAACTACACTGACTGGAAAAAGCTTGAAGTCAGTTAAAGGTACAATGAGCGAGACTCTGATCTCAATGACTGATGTAAATCCAGAGTAACTCCATTAAATCGTGGTCCAGATCCTCAGCTGGTATAAAATGGTACAACTCCATATAAGGCAATGGAGTGGTGCTGATTTAAATCTACTGAGGATATGACCCAGTATCTGAAATTCTCCTCTGTAGACCACCAACAAGCAGGGGAGGCATCATTTAGTTCCTTTAACTAGGGCTCAAGTTCAGAAGGACACCTGCTGGTTCACTGCCTGGGGAGTTACTTTCACTCACTCACTATGGATGAATCCTGGTGTTCTTAATTAGGTTGTACTCCGGGGCTATGTCTACATTTACTAAAATTAGTTCGAATTAGCTAGAAAAAATTAGTTCGAACTAAGCAAGTGCCATTCATGGCACTTGCTTAGTTCGAATTAGTAATCTCCATTGATTTCAATGGGCCAGTTAGTTCAAACTAAGAAATTAGTTCGAACTAACATGGCCACATTGGTTAATTCAAACTAACTATTAATATATCAAATTAACCCTTACTTCTAATACCCTATTCAAAGTTATTAGTTTGAATTAAGGAAGCTTAATTTGAGCTAACTAAAGCCATGGCTATACTAGGCTTTAATTAGTTCAAATTAAGGGCTTCCTTAATTCAAACTAACTTGCCAGTGTAGACATAGCCAGGGAGTTTTGCCTAAGAGAATATGAGTAAAAGTGAATAAAGACTAAAAGATTTGATACTATTGATGCTATTACTTATTTTAAGAATCCCTTAAATTCAGATTCATTCATAGATTCTAAAGCCAGAAGAGACTACTCATCAGATAGTTTCATTTTCTACATAGCAAAGGCCCTAGGACTTCTCTGGTATAATTCCCATTGGAACCAGATCAGACCTTTTAGAAAAAACATTCAATTATAATTAAAAAGTTGTCCATGATGGAGATGCCACACAGTCCTTGCAAAGTGGTTCCAATGGTTAATTATCCTCACTGTTTAAAATATAAAGTGCCTAATTTGGATCACGGCAACTCCTGTCATGGGAATCTGTATAGTGAAGATCAAAATTATCATTCAGACACATACATGAAGCTCCCTCTGAACTCAAGAAACAGACACATATATCTGACCGCAGAATTTGGTTTAACTCTGCATTGACACCAGTTTGGTAATGATAGTATTCTAACTAGATAGATTTGGAACAGACTTCCAACGGCAGTAATGGGAATAAATAATCTAACTAATTTTAAAGGAGCTTGAGAAGTTTATGTCCAAGATAATATGATGGGGTTTTCTGCAATAGCAAAGGACTGGACTTGATGATGCTGTAGGAAAGGAATCTACTATGTTCCTATATAATATGACACAAGATAATCAGCGCATACCTACTTATGCAATGACACAAGACATAGAAGAAAGAAAATAAGAACACAAAAATGAAATTGTTTTTCCTGCTCACAAGGATAGTAGAATGATCACACCAGAAATATGTCACAGGGAAAGGCTCTGCAAGTGAAAAATAAATAAGTTGTAATTATGATGTAATTAGGTAGAGTTACAGAGTTTCCCACCACATAAAAGGATTACTGTGAATTGTTATTCTACCTTAACTGTACAGACTAGATAGAGGAGACAGAAACAACTAGAATAGATATGTCATTTGAGCCACACAGAACCCCATCCACAGCCATGAGATTCTGTTATAGTGAAATGACAAGAAGAGACTACGTCTTCTGAATTAAGTATACCTAGACCATCTCTGACAGGTGCGTGTCTAAGGTGACCAGATAGCAAATGCAAAAAATCAGGATGCTTTTTTTTTTTTTTTTTCCAGAGGAGGAGGAATAATATAGTTGCATCTATAAGAGAAAGCCTCTTATATTAGTATGTCTGGTCACCCTATGCTTATATAACCTGTTCTTAAAAGCCACCCCCTCCTGCCAGCACTCGTATATAAGCACAGACAGAGAGGACTAAATAATCTACCAATGTAACCCTTATTATAGTGATAAATAAAACATGAGGAAAGATGGACTTGTAGTCAAGGAGGTGCCTGGGATTCATGATGGCTGGCTTCAATTCCCACCTCTGCCACAGACTTCCTGTATAGCCTTGGATAAGCCACCTCACTTCTCTCTGCTCAGCTCTCCACGTATCAAATGAGGATAATAGCATTTCCCTACCTCACAGACATGTGGAGAAGCTGATATTAACAACGTATATACAGCGCTAAACAGCACAAAAAGCCTATACATCAAAATAATCCTCAGTGTAGTAGCTCGGATGCTGTTGAAATGTTCTTGGCTGCCCATGCCTAAGATCATGGGGAGCACAAATTAGGGCTCAGTTGCTATGGAGCCTTCATGGTCCAATGATGACCACAGCAAGGGTTAATGAACATCCATGGGACTGAGAGTAAAAGGGATAAACCCTACCCTTCTCCTTCCATGAGTAAATAGGATCTCAAAAGGCTTCGCAATAGATGCATCTCCATTGCACAAGGCATAGAGATTATAGGGAGTTCACGTGGAGGAACTTAGAGGAAATATGTTATGGACCACCAAGGCTTGATCCACACCATAATACATTCACAGAGGCAGGGAAATGGGCAATAAATCTATGACCACAGAGATTCATTAGTCAGTGTTCCCATAGGGCCTAGTGGGCAAGGACACTCATGGCTCATGTGTCACAGTAATAGGTGCAGATCTGCTGCACAGCTGCTACAAACTACTGTGTGTCATCTTCTATTGCTCCAACCCCAAGTAAATCCCTGACAAAAACTGTTTGCTCAGAGTGACTGGGTTTGGTTCCAAGATGTTTTCTGGTATGAAATATTGGCATTGCTCTATGGTTCAAAGGCAAAGGCTGATGTTACAGTCTCAACACCCCTCCATCTACTTAGATGAGCTTCACAGGAGCAAGTCGCCACCTTATGCAAAGTGACAAAGCCTTGCCAGAGCTCACAACCTAAATAAGCAACACAATCCTCCAGAACAGTACACCAGGGAGTAAATCATTCCTTCTGTAGTCTTCTTCCTTTCAGTCCCTTCTGTGTAGTCTCTTCCTTCCCCATAAGAGGATGGAGTATAATATGCCAATGAGTAGACACGCACAGGTTCTTTTATAATACACATCATACCATACAGACATCTAAAGGACATTCTGCCACTACTTTCCAGCATCCAAGGCACTTGCTGCTGCCACTTATCTCAAGGAAAGAGTGATTTCTTTGTGTATTAACCCTACTAACACAGCCTTCCCTATCAGGTTTCTCTTTTCCTCCTCCCTTTCAAAATCTTAGATAGTGAGAGAGGAAGGCTTCTCTTCAAAAAGGAGAAGGAAAAAGAAAGACACGTTTCTCTTTCATCCCATGCCACAATGACTCACACAGGTCATGCACAATACATTTCCTCACCTTGCCATAAGCTGACTACCTAACAGAGGTCAAAGCAAGGAGCAACCATAGTCAAAATGGGAAGCCTGTCAACTACATCAAGACAGATGCTGGCCCTCCTCCATGTTTCCTCTCCTCTGTGGGAGCAGATTTCCATCTAGTTAAGCTCGCAGGAAATGTGGTAAGAAGATCTCCAGACATATGAAGGCAGTGACAGAGTTAAATAAGTGTTTGTGACAGTTACAACTGCTGATGACTTAAAGATAGCCAAAAGCATCAAGCTGCATTCAGGAAGGCCAAAGATTGCAAAGACAACACAGTGCCAATTGATGGCATTGTATTTCAAGGCCCGAGGAGCAGAAAAATGAAAATAAAGAGCATATGGAGCTAATTAGGTAACGGAAGAACCAGAGGGCTAGCAAGGGGGGAGAGAATCCAAAAAATAAAGAGCACCTCCCTACACAATTCCCCTCTTTGCTTGAATACTATCACCTTCCTGGCCCTTTGACATGACTGAATGTTCGTCTCACAACAGTCAGTGCAAACCTCAGTTCACCCTCTAACATCCTACAGTATTGGATATCTACCTAGTGGAAAGCATAGCTGAAGAAATGGAGGGCATAGGGTTGGGAATGAGAGAAGATCAGCTACTGCTGCTTCTTCTAACTTGTCTCCTCAAAGACTGTGCTATAAATGGGAAGTACTAGAGGCTGAGAGAACCCCAATTCCTCTGATAGACCCTATACCATTAACAGATGCAGGATATTCTCCTTTCACTTAAGTGATAGGATCTTTTTTTAAAAAATCAGAAGCATTTAAGTTTTATGCCCACTGTTACTTTCAAATTGTCATAGTAGGCAGCATATGGCAATTGAGAAGTTCCTTGCTGATCATAGTTTTCCTTCAGTATTCTTTCCCTGGGCAAAATTATATACTTCTACAAGGGCCACCGCCTATCAAATACAAAGGGTCTTCATGCGAATTGCACATCTATGGAGAAGCAGGAGATCATAGAAATGTATGGCTGGAAGGACTTTAAAAGGTCACCTAGATCATCTCCCTGTGCTGAGGTAGGATTAAGTACCAGTATTAAGCAACAGCAATTTGATGGATTTCACTTAGAAATGAAGGCAAAATAAGAGGTTCCTGCCTCATGCCGTACCTGTTCTAAATTGTTCTTTTTCTTCTTTATTTCTAACCCTTATCATAACAGGCATAATACAATAGCGTCACCAGTTAACATTGATTGAAGGGCTCCTTCTGAAACATACTAGCTAGGAAACAGCATTTGGCTGCAACTCTTTCCATGCTGTCAACATACTCATTACTTGAAACTGACACACAAAGACCTACGTTCTGCTTTCACACCCATGCAACCACACTAGTTAATCTGAGAGCAGAAATTGGCTCAAACACTTTTAAATAAATTGGCTGATAGCCACATATTATACCGGACTATTCTGCCCGAAAATAGGCAGATGTGTGCACTGATTTATGCTCTGCATATTGCAATACATGAACTGCAGCTTGGCTTGCACAAGCTTCTAAACACTGCAAGCAGGTTACATTAAGTATAATTGCATCCCTGGGCAAAATGCAGCTCTTGGCTCTACCAAAACCTCCCTTACACTTACATAGTACAGATGTTTGTTGTGGATATAGTATCACAGAACAATTCAAAACTGTCGTTCAGCTCTTTCTAATCTAGATAGTAGCAGGTTCCTTTTGCATTTGCCGTTGTATGCCTTATACTATTTGCCTTACGGTTGCAAAGTCAAAACACAGTCTGAGACATCTTGTGTGTACACTAGGAAAAAAGATAACCTAAGTTTTCTAATTCAGAATGAATGGCGGTGATGGAATAGCCTAATGTTTAAAGCAGAAGCTTCTGTAATAACCCTCTGTGCCTCTTTTTTCACATGGAAGGGTTTTTTCCTACATGCAAAGCTGGATCCAATTTCATATAAAAAAATAGGCTTTACAAATAACTCCTGTGATGATAAATGGCTCATGGTCAGCCTTAATTTTTTTTAATACATTTATCAAAAAATAAAAATCTGTTGGTTACATACTGCTGGACAGACAACATGTTGAATGTTCTACAGAAAATATGTGAGGCACACATGTACACACAATTCAGACCCTTCCACCCAGACTAAACCCATGCCTTCACACACAAACACCAACACTCACATATCCTACGAGATTACAAGAATACCCTTAAATATTCCAGTTGATACCCTTCTCAAATCATAAACCAGAGCTCTGTGGTTTGCTTTTTAATGCTATCATCAACTTTCCATCACCACTACTTCTCAAAGCTACTGGACTTTTCCAACCTATTTTCCCCTTGCCCCATATATCATATTTTTTTAAATAAAATAATAAAGAGAGATGTGGAGTTAAAATTCTCTGTCCTACAAAATTAATTAATGAGGCTTATAAAGCATGTGTTAAAACACATAGTTTGAAATTTCATAACAAAAAAGGATAAAAAAAGAATGTTCTTTACCAAAGTCTGGGGTTTTTAAACTGAGAATTGGGTTATCCAGATCACACTGGGTAGCATGGACCATAAGATAAGGAAGAAAGACCTTCAACAGCATTTTTTAACTTAAAAAGTTTTTTCTTTTCTTGAAGTCACAAAATGTTCTTATGCATCTTTGATTTTCACTTGAATTGCAATCCAGGAATTAAAAGAAGTTTTTTAAAAATGCCCTTGATCTTAACCCTAGTAAGATTTATAGACAGACTTGACATGTACTGTAACAGCAAAACAAAAGATTACACTCTTTAATATGGCTGCAGAAAGTAAAAAACTTTCCAAGTTTAAATGAGTACCTAGAAAAATTCATATCTTGAGTTTTTAAGGAAGCAAATATTTTTCCTTAATAGGGAGAAAAAAATTCAGAGAAGCCTAGAATGTTTGATGTCTATATTATCACCATCAAACTACTTCCAGCTTTCTGGTTCTTGGTTAGCAGAAGTCTATCCCAATTTGATGTCTGTGCTTTAAAAAAAAAAAAAAACCCATCACCAGGGAGTGCCTGAAATCTAGAAGGGGTCAGCATCTCTTCCTATCCACTTTATCTACAAACTGATCTATTTGCCTAATCCTCAGGGGAAATCCTAACCCTGTTCCCTTGTTCAGTCAATAGGAGAACTCCCATTGACTTTAGCAGGGCCAGGAATTCACCTTTGGATTTTAAGAGAGTTAGAATAAAATTAGGAACACCTTCAACTCATTGGGAGAGGGAAAAATAATGTTCACATTTTAACTGGCTTACATATTCCTCTCATGTATAGTTCCTGACTTGACAAAAACAAACAGATGAAGAGCCTGAATTTTATCTCGCATAGGTGTGTTTTGTGCTGATGTAAATTCTTTGGATCATAATGTGCTCTTCCACTAGTGTCAATCCAGGAATAGTTCCAGAGTTATTCCTGAATTTCACCAGTATAAGGATGATCAGAAAAAAATCCAAATTCTTGAATCCTCATTTCTTTGATTTTAAATCTGTACATTTTCCTTCCTTAAATTAGTATTTACTTTATGAAACACTTCTGGTGTCACTGTCCCAGAAAAAGCAAGATTCTCCATACCTTTCACTCATGTGTTTTATTTGTTCTCAAATTCAGAGCAAAGTGCTTGTCAAATAAACAATTAACACAACAAGAAACAATTACTGTAATGCACCATCACAGCTTTTTTTGTGCAAAAAACTTCTTACTCATTAGTGGCTCCATTGAACTGCAATATTCACAGTTTGTGCTTATTGAGTTCTGTCCTGCAACTGGACCTGACAGTAGGACCCTTAACACCTGTCCAGAACCCCACTGGAGTGAAGGGGAGCACATGCAAGTACATAATACTATGAAAATGAGCATGGTGTAAGAATCTGACTAGACTAAATAGAGACTGCCTTACATATACAGCTGCAGGATCAGGGTCTTGATTAATAAAAAAAGTCATCCAATCTGAAAATGAAAACAATATTATGTGACGTAACTAATCAATACAGCATGATATTTGGACTTCACTTTCCAATACACAATTTAAAATTAGCTCCCATTGAAAATTCAAGCTAAAAAAACCACTTTTCAAAAATACTTACAACAAAACTTAGGCACTTGGCTGCTCATAGACAATGTATACGAAAATCTCACAAACCTTGTTTAGATGTGATTTCAGTTTGAACAACTGTTCACAGGACATTCCCTCTTTCTTCCTCTCCCGCTTTTCACTCTGCTCTGTGAAATACTATTACCTTTTTAGATTTGAATCATAGCATCAAAAACTAAGGTAATGATAAGTTTTAATAATCTTTCTGATCTTCTCAATTGCCTTAAACTCCAGGTCAGGTCATACATGAACAAAGAGTATTGTGTTTCCCAGTACTGTAGAACTGCATTTTCCAAAATATTTGTGAATTACCAACATATCAAGAAACTGTTCTTGTGTGACCACAAAATGAAAAGTTGACTGAATCTGCATTAGATGTAGGTTGCAACACTTTCAAAGTAGTAGAGTGGAACTTCAAAGTTACCAATGCTTTGGGAATAAAGATTGTTAACTCTGAAACCTTCATAACATTGAACAAAATAGTATGGTTGTCCTGTCAAAAGCTTACAACATTGACTAATAGAGCTTTGAAACTTCACTATGCAGAAGAAAAATGCTGCTTTTAACTATCTTAATTTAAATGAAACAAGCACAGAAACTGCTTCCTTACTTTGTCAAATCTTTATTTAAAAAAATTGTTCCTTTCTTTTTATGTTTACATTTAACACAGTACTGTGCTGTATTTCCTTTATTTTTTCTCCATCTCTGCTTCTATCTGATTATGTACTTATGGTTCCCAACAAGATTTGTGGTTGACATGTTGGTTCATAACTCTGGTGTTTGTAACTCAAACATTCTATTGTAAATAGATTAAAACCTAAATTAAAAACATCCTTACAATCTTGCATACATACAAAGTTCAAGGAGATCTAATCATACTTATGGTGCAATACTGGTCAGCTGTGAGTGCAAGTATGTGTGTCAGTGAAAGAGACTGCATTTTCTAACACTTCACTGTGTATTCTTCTTGCCCCCACTGGTCTGTAAGGGGGAAGATGTTTGCCACAATGAGTCTGTAGTTAACAGCTGACAGCTCTGTTTCAGAACCATCAAGTTGGCTCCCATGCCTGAGTCAGGCAATATGAAGAAAAGGGATTTTGACAGACACTGTTGAATTATTACCCTATGAAACACTGCTTCCAAAACTGCATCCAAACTTTTAACCATCAAGGTGGAAAAAATTATTTCCAAGTAAACCTACGATCATAACATTTATCAGGAGTACCATGGAATCATTGAATATTAGGGCTGGAAAGAACCTCAGGAGGTCACCTAGTCCAAGCCCCTGCTCATAGTAAGACCAACCCCAACTAAATCATATCAGTAGAATAGTAAAGTAGATCAATAACAGATAATTCAAGACATCTAGAAATGTCCACCACCTGAATAAAAGGGGGTCAAAGGGACCAGTTTTGCAAATTATTACTTCCACCAACACCTGGGAGCTCTCAGTGCATTGTGGAAAAATGGGCCACCAACATTTACTCATACCCATAGATACTTAAAAGGCACTTGACTGGGTTGAGTGGAGGATATTTTTATCAACATTTGATCAAAATATGCTCCTTAATGTTCAGCAATGTATCAAATTAGTCAGGTGGAAACTAGAGAAGGCAAAAAGATTGCTGAAAAGTTTTAAAACTAAAATATGGAGTTATATCAAATAATATTTTCCACAAAAACAGGTCTAGTTTTAGACATTTTTTCTAAAAGAAAATGAACAAGAGTAATAACTGAAAAGTAAAATTAATGAAAAAATAAAATTATATTTTGAATTTCTTAATTTTGAAGTTGGAGAAATTCCTACTTTCTCTCAATTTGCTGATCTTATCAATTTTGTTGCTTTTCACTCCCCTCCCGCCCCAAGACAACAAAACAAAGCATTAAAAAAGGGAAACCTTTTTTGAAGTTTCACTTTTAAATGTTAATTTCACACATAAATGAAAGTGTTACATTGAATAAGAAATTAGTACTCAATTTTTAAGTCTCTTCAAAAGTAACAAAGTGACACTGATTTTTCTCCAATAGGAAAATGAAGTGTGAAAAAATAGGTTAAAAAAATCCCCATTTTTCCTCTCACTATGTTACTGATTTGCAATGGGCAAAAGTTAAAAAAAAAACAAAAAAACTTTCCATAATTTCTTAATTTTTTTTTCAGTTTTCCCATAAGAAAAATTGTTCTTTCCCCATGGAAAAATTTTGAATGAGACTTTTCCTATGAAAATTCCAATTCTCATTTTTCAGCCAGCTTTTCTGAATTCTAAGGGCTCTTATAATGGTGACACAAAGTGAATCTGAAAAATGGAGATCAGACAGGCTCTCTTTTGTCCCCAATGTTCTTTGTACTTTTATATTGAGGCCTAGACTACAAATCTGTAGAATATATATGAAACATTGAGTCTAAATTATGCCGTATGCTAATTAGAGTCCTGGTCTGTCAACTCTGAAATTTTATATCAACACTAATAGAAATTTTGATAGGTCTAGTAACCCAGTATGTTTTGGACTATCTCCAATCCTTCTCTGTCCTAGTAGGATGAAACAAAAGGCCAGCAGAATTTAATATCTGCCCATTTATAATAGAAAAGACCAAAATTAAGTGTGTTTGCAAGGTTTATGATTTACAGATAAACTTTTTATAGGAGACTGGATTATGATAGTTCAAATAGAGCTGGCTGGAATTTTTTGACAACTTTTTTCATTGCAAAAGTTTGATCTAAAGGGTATTGGTTTCAAAAGCTAAAGGTTGGAATTTCTGGTCAAAACAAAAGAGTGAGAGAAAGACTCTAGAATAACCAATAGTCCAGTTGTGGAAAACCTTGGTTCAAGCTTCTGTCTGATCCATTATAGGGACTTGAACCTGGGTCTCTTACCATCACTGGCAAATGGCATCACCAATGTGCTCTAGAATGAGTTTCTATTTAACCTACTGGATACCTTATTATTTATACAAAGTAAAACAGCTCCAACAGGAGAGACTGAACCTACCCTGAATCTGGCAGAGCAGAATAAAGATCAATGGACTCAAATAGAAATCCTGCCAAAACCAACTAAACTGTTCCCAATAACATATTATAGAGCTGGAAGAATTTTTTTCCAAATTTGAGATTGACGCTATTTTTTACTGAAATTTGATTTCATTGAGAAGACAGCAAATACTGGAAAACTTCCCATTCCAATGATGTAGTTTTTCTTGGATGAAATGCAATAATACAGCTTATCTGATATAAAGTGTTTATCTTCTGAAAAATCAAATCTGCTAAAGATATTTAAACTTGGCTTTTTCTGTTTTAAGTGGACAATTGGGAAATTCCACCAGCCATTTTGTTCTCTTTGTGTAGGAGTGACAAGTGCTGGAGATGAATTTTTAAATCTTAGTAGGGTTAGTATCATGTCACAAATTCAGTTAGTGATAAATATGCAATGTTTTTACATGCCTGTTTTTCAACCAATGCTAGTGCTCCCCAAATTTGACTCCTATCCACTATAATTTACAGTACAATCAAAATATATAGCGGTTAACAAGACAAAAAAAAATTGGAAAGAAAACATGCATGGCCCTGTGAGACACCAGTAAAATTTTGGTTCCCAAACTTAGGGACAGACTACTCCCTGTATATGTTACAAAAAGGAGATGGCACAGTTTTCTTCTTCTACCCTACAAGCGCCATTCAGGTGTCACTCACAGTGGAATTTGTATTCAGGAAGCACATGCACTCTGCTGGGCCAAGAGTGTTAGCCTTAATCTTTGCAAAAGAGGGGCAAGAAGGCATCAGGCTGTAACACATTTGGCGTCAGGCAACAGAGCTTGCCAGGTATAAAGAAGAAAAGATGCTGTACTGTCTCCAAAGACTGCAGGAACTGCATACTAAGGGCTTGTCTACACATTGAACTATTTCAGAATAGCTATACTGCTTTAAATTCACACCTTAACTTATTCCAGAATAACCTGAATGTGTAGACAAGCATTTATACTCTCTGGTAATCCAAGAGAAGTATGTGTTTTAGGTAAAATGAGAGCTCCCATTATGGGAGGTGTGCCCCTAAGGTTCGGGTTGTGGATATATGCCCTAAGTGAATTATTAAACTTGTATCAAGGGAGAAGTTGACATGGCTTACCACACGGTGCAAACAACAGAGTTCAAGTTACTGGACCAATTGAAAAGAAGTACCCGCACAAACCCTATATCTATGTCACTTATGCCTTAACATTGGAAATCATCTCACCGCTTCAGTCTCTCTGGTAGAACTTTTTTCTTCCCTTATTGAAAACAAAATGCATTGGAGCTATAATTTCATGTTGTCCTTTTTTTTTGCCCTCTCCTCTAAAAATTATTTTGACAGCAATATTAAATTCTCTGAGACTTCATACATTTTAACCATCCAAGAGCTATTTAAAATGTCATTTATTTTGAAATAGCAACTTATATGCAACCTTAGCTTATCAAATCTGGTAGTTCCAAATACTGTCAATTATAGTGCCCCGTCTACAAAATATATTTTGATATTGTCAGTTACTCTTAGATCATAAATCTGACAATAAATCTGTTGTTCTTTGGTTGCCCTCAGCACTTTGGAACACACGCTACCATGTTTCCTTCCAGAAGAGAGACTTGGTCTACAAATCTCAACACTCTATTTACAAAGACTGAGCAATGGAAAAAAAACAATAGGAGAGCTGGGAAGTTTGGATCTGTTCCCATGGGCTATGCCAATGTTTTCAGTGGGAGCTTTCCTACTGACTACAATGTTTTGAGGCTGAGCACACATAAAAGAAAGCATTAGAATTTTAAGACAAAATTTTCAAATCAGAGTATATGAGTGTAGGCAGACCAACCATTCACAAAGTGGGATTTGCATGTCAAATGGGCACAGAAGTGAATCAAAAAATAAACTAAACTCATTTTCAAACAAACTGAAACATGTCAAAGTTGGTTGGAAGGATTCAAAATAGAGACTTCTTTTTCCATTGAAAATTTTAGCAAAAATATCAAAACTGTTTTCACAATGGCCATGCACATTTTAACAAAAGCCATAGGTGGGGGAAGAAGGTTGGTAAATTAAAACAGCGAGTAACCATTTTCTTAGTGATTTTGATTAAGTAATTAAAATATTGAAAGAAGGCATGACAGTTTTTGCAAAAGATAAAAGACAAAAACAATTTGATTGTTACTTACTTTGGCTTGGGCCCAAATCATGGAGTCTTCACACTCCAAGACAACTGCCACTGAAGTAAATTGACACAAGAATTGCAAGAGATTAAGCCCCATATTGCTGGATTTAGAAGAGAAGATTGTTAGGAATCTGACAGAATTTTTGTAAGATTACTAACTTGCTGACTTGTTTAAGAGTTGTCAGGTTAAACTGATCAATCACCTCCTTATGGCTTCAAGTAATGTGTTAGTCCACTACTGGAAAAGAAATAATGCCCCTAGGATAGAAGAATAGCTTTGGAAAAATCTGAGTTGTCGTCTTAATGGAAGAATTGACAGCGTGCTTAAAAGATAAATACGTTGAATTATACGTGGTAGAACATTGTTCTGAACTCTCTTTTTCAGGTACATCAATATGAATGGTACCAGTTTGGTTAAGCCAAGAACTTTATACTGAATGCTTTATCTCTAGTCCATCATCCCTAGAAGCAACATATGGAATGGAAATACAAACAATTGTTAAGCTTACTGTACTTGTGTCACCATAAGACATGATTCATCCTATATATAACTTACAACTGAAATGATGCTCTCAGATCTGAATGCGTGGCTCCCATTGACCTCAATAAAATTCCTGATGTTTTGTATTGTATGTTGCTTAGGAATTAATAGCATTTTTAAAAAGATTCACTGTAGATTATACTATAGTTTGACAGATCTAAACAACATCAGAGTACCCTTCATGTTAAAACTCTTCATTGCTTCCCTTTAAAATAGGATGCCCAGAAAAGCATAATAAAAATTCAAGGTTTTTTTTTCTTTTGTTTTTTTTTTTTTAATAGACTGCACACTCTGCACTTTCAAACATTACTTTCTCATACAATGCTATTATTCTGGGATCCATCTCTGTGGTCTCCTCACATATTGTAATTCCATGGACTCCAGTGGAAATTCTAGACAGTGAATAAGATGAACAAGCCCCTTGAACTAACAGACCGGGAAAGAAAAGGCAATTCTGTATTGGGCAGCTAGATCAATGGGATGATTTAGTTGTGGTTGGTCCTATTTTGAGCAGGCGTTTGGACTAGATGATCTCCTGAGGTCCCTTCCATCCCTAATCTTCTATGATCCTATGAGCGAAGTACAGGAACACAAGTCAGAGAAGGGCTTGATTCTGCACCCATTCAAACCGGGGGGGGGGGGGGGGGGAATATCCTGTTGGCTTGAATGGTGTCGGAGAAAACCCCCTAAGAGCAAGGGAAAGTCATATTCCTGCCAGTACAGATTCTGTACATGAGCAAGTACACTGAACTATAAATTCTGTGCATACAGAGGCTACTGGTTCAGGTCCACAATTCATTAACTGAAAACTTACCCGGTTAATAATTTGAACAGGGGGTAAATGCGATGAAGCAGTGAAACTGGCATCCAGCACTAAATGCGATGAAGCTAAACTAAAGTAAATGCGATGAAGCAGTGAAACTGGCATCCAGCACAGCAGAGATTAAAGAAAGCATTTGGCACCAGCTAGCCTGCTCCATCATACCTGCAGCCAATGCTAGACCTAGAGGTGTGTGTGTGGGGAGGGACTGGGAGAGAAAAGGAGTGAGCCTGGTTTCATTCAGGGCTAATTGGGAAAAAAAAAAAAAAAGACAGGAGCTAGCTGCCTTCCTACATGAGAGGAAGGATCACTAGCCTACCAACCACGGCAGCATTGCGGTGGCAAGCCTGGCCCCCCAGCCAAGGGAGATTGTGGAGAAATCTAGAATCCTCTGGCACCTCACATAATGGAGTGAACGAAGCCCAGGGATATCATGGGGCTTGGTCTCACCAACTTGCTCCTGCCCTGCCCCAAGAAGCAGGGGACTGTGGCAGGACAATGTCCAAGACCCACAAGTCGGCACTAAGAGAGGCAAGCCACCCAGCAAATTGGGGGCCATACCCCACACTGAGCAGCCGCTGGTCGGACAGTCTAGAACAGTAGATTTAGATCCCCTGCTGAGAGGGCTGCCTCCTGTTCAGGTGCTAACACACACACAGGACTCTGGGCTCCTCCCCCAGCCCTAACAACAAAGGCTCTTCAACCAAGCAGGGGGCCAAAAGCCAAGTAGTCTAACCACGAAGCCGCCTGGCCTTCAAGCCTCCATCACAATAAGGGAAACTTTATTTCATCTTATCAATAGACAGTTTTTCCCCTAAAGAAGAGAGACCTATTGAAAGCACTCAGGGAAGATGCTGGGCTAGCTCCTCAGCTGGTGTGAACTGGCCACATTTCACTGAAGCCAACCATGCAAATTTACAAGAGCTGGGGATTTGGCTTCACTCTCAGCTGAAGGTGCCTGTTTCTCATTTATACCACCCTGGTGATGCAAAAGGGCTTAAAAGCGGAAACAAGTTATATTTGCACTCCCTATTTAAGGCCCATTACATTGTTTTAGTGATGTCAAAGGAATTTTAGAGAGAGAACCAATAAATCCATAAAACAACCACAACAGTATGCACAATCAACAACAAGAGTCCTGTGGCACCTTAAAGACTAACAAATGTCCAACCCACTTCATCGGATGCATGAAGTGGAAACTACAGCTGAGAGGTTTATATACACGTGCCAGAATAAAGGAGGGCAAGTGTTAGCAAAGTCAATTCAGTTAGGGTAGATGAGGACCATTCTTATCAGTTGATTAGAAGGTGAGAATGTGTGAACAGGGACAATCACTTTTTGTAATGTGCTAACCATTCCAGCTCCCTATTCAGACCCAGTCTGATTGTGTCAAGTTTATAAATCAGTTCCAGCTCTGCAGTTCCATGCTGGGGTCTGTTTTTAAAATTTATTTGCTGAAGTATGGCGACTTTCAAGTCTGCTATTGAGTGTACAGGGAGATTGATGTGTTCTACTGGTTTATGGATGTTGCCATTTTTTATGTCCAATTAGTATCCATTTATTCTTTGGCGTAAGGACAGTCCGGTTTGGCAAATGTACATGGCAGAGGGGCATTGTTACGTAATGGCGTATATCACACAGTGGATGTGCAGGTGAATGAGCTCCTGATGGTGTGGCTGATGTGATTGGGACCTGTGATGGTATCACGGGAGTTGATGTGCAGGCAGAGTTGGCAACAGGGTTTGTTGCAGGCATAGGTTCCTGGGTTAGTGTTTTTATTGTATGGTGTTTGGTTGCTGGTGAGTATTTGCTTCAGGTTGGGGGGCTGTCTGTGAGCAAGGATTGGCCTGCCCCCCAAGGCTTAAAAGAGTGTAGTATCATCTTCTAGGATAGGTTGTAGATATTTGATGATGTGCTGGAGGTATTTTAGTTGCGGACTGTAGGTGATGGCCAGTGGTCTGTTGTTTTTTTTTTTTTTTTTTCAGGTCTGTCCTGTAGTAGGCGACTCCTGGGTACCCGTCTGGCTCTGTCAATCTGTTTTTTCACTTCCCTAAGTGGGTACTGTACTTTTAGGAATGTTTGTAGAGATCTTGTAGGTGTTTTTCTCGGTCTGAGGGATCGGAGCAGATCTGGTTGTATCTTAAGGCTCGGCTGTAGACGATGGATCGTGTAATGTGTCCAGAGTGGAAGCTGGAGACATGTAGATAGGTACTGTGGTCAGTTGGTTTTCGGTATAGGGTGGTGTTAATGTGTCCATCCCTTATTGGTACTGTAGTGCCAAGAAGTAGATGTCTTGTGTGGACTGGTCCAGACTGAGGTTGATGTTGGGGTGGAAATTGTTAAAATCCTGGTGGAATTCTTCAGGGGACTCTTTCCTCTGGGTCCAGATGATGAAAATGAAGAGATTTGAGGAAGCAATGTTCTAGGTCAGCCATAAAAATGTTGGCATACTGTGAGGTCATGCGAGTACCCATACCCATGCCACTGACTTGAAGGTATAGACCAACTCCAAATCTGAAGTAGTTGTGGGTCTGGACAAAGTCACAAAGTTCAGCTACCAAGTGCTACTTTGTCGCTTCCTCAAGGTGGTGGTTATGTGCAAACAGGTGTGACCAAAACTAGTGGCTGGAAAGCAAATATACAGTAGGCTGTGATCGGATGAGCCAAAAATGAGACACGTTATTCAATGCTCTTAACACTGTGAAAGAAGCTGGTTGGTTTTTTGTATCTGTTGCTTCTCTTTGCACTTTCTTCACACTCTTTATATTCTAGGTTAGCAGCTTTGGTGCCCCTTTGATCTCAGTAACAACAAGAGAATTGCCAGTTAAACTGTCACTTTCTCACTCCCTGTTAAAGACACTTATCCTGAAACATGCAAAGTCAGTAGCATTTAGTCAGATTAAGTGTAGAATTAGAAAAAAAAGATATGGATATTTGTATTAATTGATTTCTGTTTTTATTTTTAAAGGAACTTTTCTGTACCATTAGTCGTTAGACTTAGCCTAAGCGAAATTCATAAAGGCAGGCCCTCTGAATTCTTTGAGGACATTTCACTGTGAACAGCTGCATGAAACAAAGCGTTCCACTGTAGAACTACTCACTGCATTTCCAAAGTAAGATTAGGAAGATGCTTCAAAGACAGACTTTAGAGGAAATGGTTTCTTGTTTCCATTTGATTGCTCACCACAACACATCTCTAAGGGAGTATAAACCGAGAGCCACATTCTGCACTTGGATTGATATGAACATTCTGCGCCATTGATATGATAAGAAGAAACCATATATGTATTTGAGGACAGAATGTGGCATGACGACTTTTAAAAGCCCGATGTCTCTTTTGGGGCTACAATTGTCTGGGGAATTCTCAACATAGGTGCTTTCTGAGATCATTCGCTCATTGGGTGGCTCTATTCTTTCTTGGGTAACTTTGTGTTTACTTGATCCCATTGACAGGATTGCTACCTCTATGATGATAGCAACTGCAAGCTGTAGTGCAGTTTGTAAGGTTTATGGTCAGATTCTGCTATATACACTTTACATATACTCATGTTGAATAGTACCTAACTGTGTGGTAGTCCTCAGTGAAATCAACAGACCTATTTGTGGAGTAAGATATCACACAACATGAGAAAGGGTGGCAGTGTCAGACCCACAGTTTTTCAGATGGTAGCCCACAGAGGAGAAAAGAATCATCTGCTTCCCAGCAGTATCCATGACTACCATCCAAACAGCACACTGCATAGAACTCAACCAAACTAGTGTGCTTTTAGGGACAAAGACCCAAAACAAAAACAAAGTAGGCAAATGTTTGAGGCACTCTAAAATAGGGTGAAATTAGTTTCTTTGAGCACAAATAGCATTGTACTACAATTGATTTCATTTCCATTATGGCTATTAAAATGTGCGTATCAACAAAGTGAGTAAACCTACTCGTTCTGTGGAGCAGAAGTAAATTTTGGTCCAACACGGGAGATAATTGGGAGGTATATTGCTGAACTGCTATGCAGTGATGACAGCAAGTAACAGCCACTCTACTGTGAATGCTACATCACCTCACCCCACTCACTGCTGGGATCAAAGGCTATGTCTACACTTGGAAAAGTTAGGTTGACTTTGTTAAGTCGACTTAATAAGGTCGACTTTAAGTCGACTTAAAGTTAACCTAACTTTTCCTAGTGTAGACATAGCCAAACAGTTCCCTCAAGAATTCTGCTCTGTTATAATAGCATAAATCCGGAGCAACTGCACTGAAGCCAGTAGAGTTCTTTCTAATTTAGATAACACTGAAGTTGGCCCAGCACTGTACAGGAGAAGTAGGGAAGAAAAAGTATTCCTGCATTTCCCAGAATCTGTGTCTTTGTTCAGGCACACTCATTTTTCCGTGTTAGCAAAGGTCCAATTCTAACTGAGGCCATGTCTATATTGGTGGTGGCACCACCGACAGTGCAGGAGCAATTTTGCGTGTTACATCTAGTGCCAGTGAAGACATGCTCAGTGAAACCTAGATGTCTCCACCAGTTGATTTATTAAGACCACACCAGCGTAGTGCTGCATCAACAAGAGGGCATTTCCCATCAATGCAGCACAGTGGAGATGCCACATTAAGTAGGCTTTAGGAAGTCAGCAGGAGATACGAAAGTTACTGTACATAGCTGGCATATTTCCTGTCGACTGATGCCAAAATCGGCAGCCAGTGTAGACCAGGCCTGGATCAGGTATGTTTATCCAGTGGTCACAGTGTGACATGTTGCTCCCTCTCCCCACACACATCTGTAATGTGATCTAGGTATCTTTCCTGTTCATCCTTGCAATGTAACTGTGTGTAATCTAGTGCAAGGTATGTCAATATAGGTGTTTTTGGAGTGCTCATGGCATGCTCTACATTATTGTTATGGTAGCCTGTTTCCTGAAACATCATACATATGTACAGATGTGAAACAGGTCCCCAGATGTATTTCACATGGCTCTAGTGGTGACGGACAAACAGAGCTGGGTTCATACATACTCAATGAAGGTATACATACAAGAACAACAACAGAGTCCTGTGACACTTTTAAAGATTAACAGATTTATTTATCGCATGAGCTTCTCCCATGAAAGCTCATGTGATAAATACATCTCTTAGTTTTTAAAAGTGCCACGGGACTCTGTTGTTTTTCTGCAATAGACTGACACGGCTACCCCTTTTGAACTTGAATACAAGAACAATGCATACTAAGCACTTTGGATCAAGAGGGAAGAATCATCTGACCACAAGAAGAGAGGCTGAAGGGGATTGAAAAGAGAAAAAGACACATTTTGATTTGATTATGGGTCTTCACTGGAAACCATCTTCTAAGCAACAACAAGGACTCATACCTAGCCACATTATGGGAAGGACCTGGCTACAAAATCATCAGTAGCCAAACCTGTGTGGGTAAGCTGGACATGGACTGTAACAGCAGCACACCAGTCCAGATTGCTGGAGGGGAATGTCACATACAGATGTGACATCTTTAATCTAGCTAGGCTGGGCACCAGAACAATAAAGTCATGGCATCATAGACATCAGGATGGGCACAGAAGCCTGCCTTGAACCCTGACCGCTGAAGTTCATGCAGCTATGGTTTTGCTCCTCTGGTACCTGAGCTAACTAAAGTAAAGATAGCTTGGTATTTCTACATGAGTCGAATTCACACCCCTTGATGGCAGTGTAGATATACCCTTACTGCAGTGGTTCCCAACCTTTTCAGTAACACGGCACACTTCAATGAAACAAAGTTGTACGGCACACTCACTTTTTTCAGCCGAATTGATTGCTCATAAACAATACATTTACTTACATTTACTGTGGTTACAGTCTTACTAGAGAGGTTTGCAACATAATGCATAAAACAAGCTAAAGAAGGATCAAATGCACTGATGTTTCAAATCCACTGAAAAAAAATGTGTGTCATCTCAATTTTTGCCCTTTGGTCACTTGCGTTTAGGATATTCACATTTTGGAATCGAAAGTCCGATACCTTGCTTTTAATTTGATGACTAATTTTCACGAGTTTTATGTGTTGTAATTTTGGTTGGCTAGAATATTGTTTAAGATGAAACAATGCTTGTTTTTCATTACCTTTGTACAAAAAATTCACAGCACACTTGGACAGTTCTCATGGCATGCTAGTGTGCCACCACACACCGATTGAAAACCACTGCCGTACAGATTAACATCTGAATTATTTAAAAAATCCTTAAGTAACAGTATTTACTTTTCAGTTTACTCCCAAAAGGAAAGCTCCCTGAGACACAGAAGCCTATTAGGAAATTAGGTCAGATATATCTGATGCTCTGAGTAGGTAAGGATTCATGGAAAACAGCCATGCCACAGTTAACATGATTATAGTGAATGATGCCCATTGTTTTCTAATTCTCATTCTATTTCTTCCAGTGTTCTGGCATTGCCAGTGCCGGAAAAACTCAGCCGACATCGTATTTTAGACCACCAAAGCAATCCAAAATGTATGCTATGCACTTTTCTCTTACCCACTCAAAAAGGGAAGATGAGTGTTGTATGGCATCAGTTGTTGTGGAACACCTGTAAAATGACACAGATGAAAGAAGAGAAATAAGAGCAAAAATTCAGGTGAAATGGGGAGAAAAAGCAATACTTTTCATGATAGCCTGCAGAATGGTGGAGAGAGGACCAATAGGCTACTTCCCACCCTATTAAGTGCTCAGTGGAACTCTGCCTTTTCCCTGCCTCACGTACCTCTGAAGCAGCTAAGAGTGGTTTCAATATCATGCTGTTATGCTCCGTTAGCAATGGTGAGAACAGATGTATTTCTTTCAGCTTGACAAAGGAGTCCTGTGAAACCCCTCAAGGAGATTCAAAGACTTTTCCAGGGAGTTACATGTGGGGAGGTAACAAGCATTATCTTTCTCTCTTCTCTAGCCACAGCAAAGATAATGGTGTACCCTAATCTGTTTTCCTGAACAAAAATCAAACAAAAAATGTGCACCTGCATACACAACACACACACAAATGCAGAGTGATGGTCATTGGGAAATCAGCAATTACCACTGGTAAATGAGATCCCACAGTTCCTCTCTGTTCCAAACGCTGCAGGTACTCAGATACCTCAGTGAGAAGACTTTGGTAAATGCTCCTCTTTTAAATAGGGCCCACTGGAGGTCTTCTCCTCAGTCCCAACAAGAGTTTGCCCTGTTTGATAATTAAGAATAGGTTTGACAAACACCTGTCATGGATGTTCCAAGTTTACCTAGTCCTGCCTGAGCCCAGGGACCTGGGCTTAACTTCTCCAGGTCTATGTTTGAAAAGTCAATGTATGTCCTCTGAAGCTTTAAACTCCAGTGAGTGCACCTAGAGAGGTCTAGGCCCAAACCCCAAAATACCCCCAAGATGAGCAGTTTAAAACCATCTCTAAATCTAACCACATGCTGGATTATAGGACTCACTGCAAGAATGCAGACCATCTCCCCTTTTGGAATGGCAAGATCACAAAGTGTTCCAAATGACTGGGCGAGTGTGTGTGTGCAGTAATATTGTGTTTCAAATATTAATGATGTGCCAGAATCTAAGCTTCAGATCTAAGCTTCATGACCCTATAACGGGTCAAAGAAAACTCTCTGTTGGAACAATCAGATTTGGGATCTGAACTCTCGATCCAAGTCCAAACTTTCCCAGATTTGGAGGTGTACACATTCAGTGATTGGATTCAGCCTGATATAAGCATACTGCACACTTGTGATATGATCTCTGCTCTGAATCCAGATCCAAGTTTGAGGATCAAGTCCATTTTAAATGAATACTAATTCCTGGGCTATCCTGTAACACTATCAGATTTATTCTTATCATATATAGGTGATATACAGAGAAAAGCAATCACCCATGATTTTGTGGCTAATAATCGACAGCCACTATTGTTGAAGTTCATCTACCCCAAAAGTATTTTCATGTCAGGTCAAGAGTCTCATACTGTTATTTGGCAAGTGGTTTCGTAGATTTCAATGGGAGGACACATGGAGTAAGGAATTATTCATTAATGTCAATGATGCTACTTACAGAGCAAGACTGTTAAAAAAAAGGGAGGGGGAGTATCACAATCTGACCTATAATTAATGTCCTTCTGTTAGATCATTGAAAAAAGATATTAAAACAAGTGAGAAACTCTGTGAACCAGTTGCATATTGGACAATTCGAGCTCAATACATTGCCATTTCCCATAACTCCTTATTTACAGTCCTTTGGTCAGATTCAAGTCCATGGGACAATGCTCAAGGCCAAAACACACTTGAACTGATTCTTCAAATAAGATTTCAAGATGACAATCAAACAGATAATCAGTGTAGGAGATACAGGCAGGAACAACTAGCATAGGTCCAGTTTAACAGTGTGAAAGAGTAATCAATATATTACCTAATATTGGTTCTAAGAGAGTCATCACAACTATAGGCTGTGAATTTCAAACCTGGGTACTTACATATAGGCTCTTTAATCGGTTTTCAAGAGTTAAAGAGCTCTTTCAATTCCTGTTTAAGTCAATGGGAGCTGTGGGTGCTCAGAACTTTTGAGAGTCAGGCCAAACTAATTGAAGTTCCTAAACCCACAGGTGCTGTCTTAACTTTGGGCATCCAGGTTTGAAATCTTGGCCAAGATTTGCATGGCCTTATGCACTATTTTAAGAAAGGCCTCAAAGGATATTTTAAAAAACAAGCAGAGTTTCAGAAAAAAATATAAATGGTGACTAAAAAGCAACAGATTGAATAGTTTTGTTATATTTCAGATTCACAGAGCAAAAATAACCCTTATTTTATTGGCCCCGTATCCCAGAGTGGAGGCACACCTGGATTTCAGCAATGAAGAAGTGATCAGTTGTTAGATGGTAGAATATTCTAAGTAATTGTTCAATGCAATAGTACTGTATGTATTTTAAGCAGTCTTTCTTTTTGGCTGTGAAGTGTTAAGTAGCTGGAGTTTTTAAATCTGTATTTCACCCAGTCATTTAAAAACTTTGTATTTGAATAATAATAATTGTTCAATACAACAATTTAAAATCTGATATCTTGATAGATCTCTAAATTTTAGAAGAGGAAAATGTTGTGTTATGTCAAATACCACCATAAGCCCATACCATTTTTAATAGAAACTTACATATCTAAATTACTAAACTAATGTTGATTTAATGACCACACTGGATTATCTGTTCTAGTATGTAAATAGATCCATTTTTGTCTAGGAATTGCCCTAATCTGTCAAGGCCAGTTAAATCCAATCTTTCTAATAGGGTTCATCTGTGTCTTGGGGAAATAGAGCTATAGCAAATTGGACTTCACAAAGAAGGGGAAGGTTATGTTTTCAATTTTGTTTTTTAAATTTTGGGTCATATTTTCAGTTCATGTACACAACAAGTATGAATTTGGGACCTTGGGTTTAATGTTTAACAGCTTACTCATTGAGCTCATTTCCTGGGAATTCATGACACCAGAGCACTGGTTATTTATAGGTCTCCAGGTGGTATTGTGAGGTATTCATCCTAAATATTTTGGGATCTGCCTACCTAACAGACCACCTCTCACTCCTCATCTTGTTTTGCAGTGGCATGAACTCAATCAGATGCAAAAGCCACTTAATTTCACTCTCTGTAAACATTCATGGCAATAAAAATCTCTAATGAACATTAACTGGAAATCAATGCAAAAGAAGCAGAGAGCAAAAAGGAAGATAAATCATATGGTTATGGCACCAGACTGAGACTCGAGAGATTTAGGTTCAGTTTGTGGCTTTTCCATAGACAAGTCACTTAATCTCTGAGGCTCAGTTTCCCACCTGTAAACTGGGGATAATAATTACCTTATCTTGACTATTTGGAATAAAAGCTCTGGACAGTTCCTAACATGCTAGGGCCTATAGACAGTATTCTAATACAAATATAATAATAGGAACAGCATTACCAAGTAATTTACTTAGAAACTCAGGCAAATGTTTGAGCAAAATACATTGCAGTGTACATAATGTCTAGGAGATACTTCAAAACTAATGGAAGATATGATTGCTTCTAGAGACTCATTCATTGCAATTTCAACTATGACCATATAAAATTTGATCTCAAGCATATGTGATGAGAAGCCAACTAGCAGAAAGATTTTTTCAAAGTAGTCCTTAATAAAGAATTAATAGTGCATCCTGCCTTCAGTTATTCTGATGCTTTCCACTTGTCTACCAGGTGTCACATGACTCGACCACATGCCCTCCCCCCCAGTTTTGCTTAGTGTAGTTAGAGTTGAACTTCAAAGAACTTACATGGAAGGAAAACTAAGCTAAATTTAGAAATGGGTGCTGCACAGTTTATTTTTAATTACATCCCCCCAACCAAAAAATAAAACAAAGCCCTACACTAAAAGGTTAAGGGTGCACAGTCAAGCATTCAAAAGTTAAAAAATGCCAGAATTAAAGTTGCCTGGACAACCTGAATTCAGACCTCTGTGCACATACTTTATGACACAGTCTCTAATTACATGACCATATACTATTTTTTTCCACAGGCTCCATCTCTTTCTCACTACATCTTTTTGCTCACCCTTCTGCATAGTACTCAGGTTGCCTCTACTAGCTCCAACAGATGCAGGATGGAGCATGCCCAGTCACTCTTTGGAAGATGGCACATCAGTTCAGTCACATAAGCATGCCTAAACTGAATTAGTTTGTTTTTTTGGAGCCTTATTAGTTAGCTAAATTTGACTGAATTTTCACAGGAATAAAAAAAGGCACATCCCTCATACACGGTGACCTCCCTGAAAAATCTCAAGTCCCTGCTCCAATACATGGAATTGATAGAGGTTCCACAAACCTGGGATATCGCCTTACCCCATTCTCAGGAATAGAGTAATTTAAAATTTGTAAACCGACACACTTCCCAAAATCAATACGAGACAGACATCCAGCCTAGAAAAATTCAGCACAAATATCTTACATTTGAAAAAACATATAAACAACTGAACACAGGGCTTTCAAATGGAAAGTGTTGGCCAACCCTAACTATAGCAGTTGTCACCTGCATGGCCTCTAATTAAAAGCAAAAGTCTCATAAATATCCACTCTCTCTCTCACACACACACACATAAAAAGTGAGTTTTATTTCTCCTAGAAATAGCACTGGAAGACTTGCACAACTCTGACATTTCATTTTCATTTTGGATAAAAAGATGTCACTGGGTGATGGTGACAGCACCGCTGTGTATTATATCTGCACCCTATACCTGGCTTTATCAAATCAACATAGATAATTCAAGGCTAACTGCCTTCCCTTTTAAAATTCTGCTACAGGATTTAATTTTACTTCTTCCAGAGTGAAATAATGGTATGGGAACAGAGTATTAAGCATCTGCCAATCTCAGAAGGTACTTGGGGGTATTGCTTACCAGGAAAAAAAAAAGGTGTTTAGCTCAATTTTAGTTTATTGATTGCAAAGAAAACACTGCCAAGACACTGGAAAAGCATTTCACCATATTCATTTTGGGAATGAATACTAATTGTCATAGAGACTATTAATTAATTCTCCATAGATTCCAAGGCCAGAAGGGAAAATTGTGGCTACCTAATCCAACTTCCTGTGTAGCACAGGCCATAGAACATCTCCCAAAGCCTACCTAGAGCAGAGCTTTTAGGGGAAAAACATCCAATCTTGATTTTAAAATTGCCTGTGATAGAGAACCCATCACAATCCTTAGTGAATTGTTTCAAGAATTAATTTCTCCCACTTAAAATTTTTCACCTTATTATTTCCAATCTGAATTGTCAAACTTAAAACTCCATTCATTGTATCGCGTTTATAGTTTTTCTGCTAGATTAAAGAGACCGTTATCCAATCATTCTAACGCAAGCAGATAAACTAGAATCAAGTCACCCCCTGACCTTCTCATCGTTAAGCTAAATAAATTAAGCTCCTTCAGTCTACCAGGTTAAGGCACGTTCCTAATATTTTAATCATTCTCATGGTTCTTATCTGAACCTCTTCCATTAACAAACATCCTTCCTGAATTGTGGACACCAGAATTGAACACAGTATTCTAGTAGTGCTAAATATAGAGGTAAAATAAACTATCTGCTCCTACTCAAGATTCCCCTCTTTATGCATCATCCAGGGATCCTATTAGCTCTTTTGACCACAGCGTCACACTGGGAGCTCTAGTTCAGCTCATCATCCGCCATGCCCCCCAAATCTTTTTCAGAGTGTCAGTACTTCCCAGGATAGAATTCCCAACACTAAGTATGGCTGACATTCTTTGCCCATAGCTGTATACATTTACATTTAGGCATATTAAAACACATACAGTTTGTTTGTGCCCAGTTTACCAAGCAATCCAGATCGCTCTGAATTAGTGACCTGTCCTCTTCCTTATTTACCCCTCCCCTAACTCTTGTCTAACCTGCAAACTTTATCAGTGAAGTTATGTTTTCTTCCAGGTCACTGAAAGAAGTGTTAAACAGTCTAGGGACAAAAACAGATCCCTGTGGGATCCCACTAGAAAAATACATTCTCAATGATTATTTCTTCTTTTCAATTATATTTTCAGGCCTATAAAGTTTTAATCAGAATATCATGTGATACCAAGCCAAAAACCTTACAGAAGTCTAAGTGTATTATAATGGTAGTATTACTTTTAATCTACCAAACTAGTAATTTCATCAAGTTGGTCTGACCAGGTCCTATTTTCCATAAAGCCATGTTGATTAGTATTAATTATGTTACCCTCTGAATTTTTATAAATCCAGTCCTACATCAGCTGCTCCATTATCTTGCCAGCCTGACAGGCCTATAATTAGCCAGGTTATCCCACTTACTCTTTTTAAATATTAACACACTTACAGCTCTTCTTCCAACCTTTTGGAACTTCCTGTGTGTTGCAAGCCTTATTGAAAACCAACATTAAACATTCAGCAAGCTCCTGGGCATGCACTTTAAAAAAATTCTTGGATACAAATTATCCAGACCTGATGATTTTAAAAAGTCTAACTTCAATAACTGTTCTTTAACATCCTCCTGAGATATTAGTTGAATGGAAAGAGCGTTATAATCATCATATGATGAGACATCTGTTTTTTTCCACACAAACACAGAACAAATATTTACTGAACATTCTACCTTTCTTACATTATAACTGATAATTCTACCATTTCCATCTACTAATGGAGCAGTCCTAGAGTCCAGATACCTTTTCTTCCTAATAGATGTAACACTTACTATCTTTAGGAACCATGATACCTCAACAAGCCCATGAATTTCTTCATGTGTTTCCTTGCTTCCCTTATCAATTTTCTAAATTTCCTAGCTTCTGATTTATATTCATTACCATTAGCTTCTCCTTTCTTCTATTTGTTACTTTATTTAAATTTTATTTCTTATAGCTACCATCTGTTCCCCTCTAATCTTTTGAAAACCAATATGGCCTTCTTCCTCAGTTGTGGCCTTTGGAGCATCTAATGAAAGGCTGTTATTAAACAATTTCCAATTTTTCACATTTCTTTTATTACAATTTTTCTCCCAACTGATTTGACTCAATGGCTTACAGCTTTGTGTACGTGGCTTTTTTAAAGAAACTAGAATAATATTGTGACATTCTATACTCTTCTTACAAGGCTATGATAAATTTTTGTACAAAGTATGCCTTGTAAGGTGTCATTTGAAAACTCATAATCCGCTAAACATTATTCTCCTGGAAGAATGTGCCGCTACATCGTATGTGAAATAATAAATTCCATTGCAAAAGGCATGTTCCAAATCTGGGGAAACAGCTTCAAACCAGTTCCACAGACACTCAAAGTTAATCAACACCTCAGGCAGGTGTCAATGTAATCAAATGGATTATCACCTGGTTACGTGTCCATTCCTTGGCAAGAAGAAAGATGTGAGTGAGACATTTACATTTTGATAAACAGACTTTCTGTCTCCTGAATCCCAACAGAAGATGATTTTCAAAGAGGAGAAAGGGATATAAAAATGAAGAACAGAAGCCCCAAATCATTCCCACAGAAAGGATGTGGACAAATTAGAAAGAGTCCAGTGGAGGGCAACAAAAATGATTAGGGGGCTGGGGCACATGACTTATGAGGAGAGAGTGAAGGAACTAGGCTTATTTAGTCTGCAGAAGAGAAGACTGAGGGGAGATTTGATAGCAACCATAAACTACTTGAAGGGGTGCTCCAAAGAGGAGGGAGCTAGGCTGTTCTCGATGGTAACAAAGGACAGAACAAGGAGCAATGGTTTCAAATTACAGCTGGGGAGGTCAAGGTTGGATATTAGGAAAAGCTTTCTCACTAGGAGGGTGGTGAAGCATTGGAATGGGCTATCTAGGGAGGTGGTAGAATCTCCATCTTTGGAGATTTTAAAGGCCCGGTTAGACAAAACCCTGGCTGGGGTGATTTAGTGGGAGTGGTCCTTCTTTTTAGCTGGGGGTTGGACTAGATGACCTTGTGAAGTCCCTTCCAACCCTATTATTCTATGATTCTATCATGTCTCTTTCCTCATTTCTACTCATAGCATCAAAAACACTTAGAAGACAAAGGAAGCATCGTTGAACTGGGGGGGAGGTCCTGGCTTAAAAATCCAACCAGACTGCTGAAGCATAGGATGAGAGAAACCTCTTTGCTTTAAATTCACTTAGTTTGTTAAATTGGGTATTAGTTTAGCATTTTACCTTTTATTTCTTTTTAACCAATTCTGACTTTTATGCCTCCTTACTTGTAATCATTTACATTGTTTTTCTGCAATGAATACACTTATTTTATTGTTTTATCTAAACCAGTGTGTCTGGGAACTTTCATTTGTGATAACAAGGTTTGTGCATGTCATTTTCTATTAATAAAGTGATGGACTTTCTATGATCATGTGTTGTCAAGGACAGTGCTGGCCAGTACAAGAAGCACATTTCCAGTGGACAAGTCTGGGACTGGGAATTTACTGGTGTTGGCCTGTAATATAATTCAGCAATGGCAGTATAGAACACTCATACAAAATACCTGGGCATGATTTACATGCTGGAGGCTGGGCATGGCAGACTAGGAGTGGTTGCTCCCACACAAAGCAGTGTAAAAGACACCCTAAGTTGTAGAATTTAGGGGACAGCTGTTCAAACAGTCCAGACCATACCTTGGGGACTGTTCACATTTACATTAATGGTTTGGCATTTATTCAGTCTGCACACTATAGTTGTGATCACAGTCGAGGTCACTTGTACCTAAGCTACTATTCATTTTTAGTTCTGTAATCAGTTCCGCTTTATCCATCAAGACAGTCTAATGTAGAATTCCCTCATGTTGGTTGCAACACTTCTTGTGTTAGGAAGTTCTCATCTATTATATTTGGAAATTTCAAGGATGTTTTACTACTAGCAGTATGAGATTTCCAGCATATGTCACTCAAATTGGAGTCTACCATCATCATTACTAGGTTTCACACAGGGCTATTAAAACTAAGCAAAGGATTCTGGCTTATCAGCAGCAAGAGAATCAGTTTCCCAACTGTTTCAGCAGGGCCGTCTTTGGTGGGGAGGCAAACGTGGCAATCACCACAAGTCCCGCGCTGTCCCATGCCCAGTGGGGCAGTGCAGGACCCGCACCGCTGGCCCCCCACTGCTGTGCTTCGCTCTGCTCCCTGTTGCCTTTGGCAGCAAGCTGAAGGCAGTGGGGCGGGAGTGCAAAGCCTGGCCTCTGGGCCAGCCATCCCCACCCCCAGGGCAGAGCAGCTGGCCCAGGGGTGGAACAGGGAAGCAGAGCCTGGTGTCTGGGCCACCTCTCCCCATCCCCGGGGACGGCCCTGTGTTTCAGAGGTCTAAAACCTGGCTCCTTTATGTAGGGCTACATACTATATGTTTCCATTGAGTCAGACATTATGCCTAAAGTAGTCCAGTGACAATAATGGGCTACTTGTGGAGTAGGAAGCTACTCAGTAAGACTAAGGCATTCAAAAATCTGTCTCATTTTTCTTCAGTCTTAACTGAGGTTCAGAAATTCTATCACTCTTACTCATGTTGAGTAGCATCTAATCTTCAAGCTGTCTCACTGAAATTAACTAGAGGAGTTAGGTATTACTCAGTGTGTGTAAGAAATGAGGAAATAATGAGTATGGGCTTCAAGTCTTAGCTCATTTGAAAGCATACTAAACATCCACTAGCTCTTAGATAGGATGGTGATCTCTATGAACATCTATAATTTCACCATGAGACAAGGGACATTCAAAGCAGATCAGACTTGGTAAACAACTGAATTTCAGTAGTTCAGAGTGCATGCACACACTGCAGAAAATTAAGATAATGATATTGGCTGCTCAGTGTAGATAAAAACATAAATCTGCAATAGAAACATCTAGGAGATTCCTGGACTCAATGGATCAACATCAGAAAAAGAAGTTATGATTGTTGTCACACAAAAAAGGAAAGAAGCGGCAGCTGAGCCTGACTAACATTTAGAGATATAAAGCTTTCATATCCTTCAGTCGTCTTTCCTTTGTGATTTCCACAGGATTTTCATTTCCAGAGATATTATACTACTCTCTTTCAAAGGAATTCAATATTTTCATTCAGAAAAGTAATTTCACAGCAAAGTAACACAGTGCAATGTCCTGGGTATTCATTTTCTGAACCAACCTTGCAAAGTCAATTTGAGTTGCAAGAAGCAGGGAAGACATTAAAAAGGTGCAAATTCCTTGGATGTGGGTTCCCATCACCCTCCTCTTCCTCTGCTGTCCTTCTCACATGGAATGTGGTGATGCTGGTATGAAAAGCATATGAAAAGAATCACATGGTATTGGAAATGGAGAGCTCTGAATTCTTTAATAATGCTGTTGAACGTAACCTGAAGGCACTGATTCAGAGTCCAGCCCTGGATTATGGCTTCCTCACTCTTGGCCTAAGGTGAAAATCATATTGCCATTCCCATCACAATAATTTAGTTTATTTTCCGCTTATTGTTTTATAAATGAGAGGAGAAAGCTGAGTGTCTAAAGTGAAAGGAGATGAGATGTGCTACTTGCCTGGGTACTTCTGTGCTGATAAAAAGCTAATCCTGATAAAACCAAGTCTGAAATCCTTCCAACCCACATAAAGTCAAGGTCACACATTATTAGGCAATCAAGGTTAAAGCTACACAATTTTCTGAATCAGGAAAAAAAAAAGAAAGCAAGAAAGTAAAAGTTGCATCTCCCTCAGCTATTCAAGTTCCTTGACATATTTCAGGATCAGAGAAAGTTTAAAAATCCTTCTTAGATTTTCATTAGAGGTCCAGGGTGACAAAAGAACAAAGCTGACAAAGAAGGCCCTGAATACCAGTAATTTTCCCCTTTGTTTTGTGGAGCAGCCACACTCCCTGACCTTGAGGACAACAGTGTTTGTTCCTAGCAAAAAAGATAAAGCTGGACAATCACTGCACATTCCCCCAGCCACCGGCAGAACAGGCATTGCTGCTGAACAAAGGAGCGGCACAGAACAGCAAAAAGCATTTGGGTTAGATTATAGAACCTTCAGAGCCTGTGCAAGTTCTATTAAAATAAGGACAAACCCATTTTCAATGGGGATGGGTGGGAAGGCTTTCTTCCCCTCTAACCACCCCCTAACCCCCCTTTTTTGTTCATATTGTTAGTTCATCTTCCTGGATGGCTCCTCACAAACATCTTTTGTTTTCTTCTGAGGTTCTACGTGCCAGGACTATAAGAAGGGAGAGACAGAGGCCCTTTTCTGGCAAGCTTTCAACTTACTTCCATAGAAGATGTACACTCTGTTGCCATCTCTCCAAGGACATAAATTAAAGGAGTGACAAACAGACCAGAATAATTCATATGCTCGTAAACTCTAGGTTCTTCTCCTGTCCCTCATTAAGGTGAATACTGAAGCATCTACTGCAGATGCTCAACTTTGAGAAATAAAGCTATTCAGGGGAAAATATGCATTAGTATTGCATCATATTATGGAATGTTATGGTGGAACAGAAATAACTAATATTCTAATGAAGTGTGCCCAGGAAAAATAATTCCTGATAATTCCCATAGTGACAAGGTTCTCTGTGTGTGTGTGTGTGTGTGTGTGTGTGTGTGTGTGTGTGTGTGTGT
>ML685839.1:2726940-2747493 GCA_007922175.1 Pelusios castaneus
GTGTGTGTGTGTGTGTGTGTGTGTGTGTGTGTGTGTGTGTGTGTGTGCGTGTTTAACATACTTTAAGTCATCATATCAGAAGAGCAGCTATATTTAAATTGTTTGCAAGCCTCTTGCCAGAGTGAACATTACAAAGATGGCATTTTTCTTTCAATTTATGTATCTTCCACATATAGACAAATAAAAATGATTTTTTACAAATATAGCACACATGCCAGCTCCATATTTTCTCCAGATAGCCTATTTTTATTCAGCTTAAAGCACACCCTATCATTTTTATTCAACTCTCCAGCCATTTATTCCAAGTGAACTAGTTTTCAGTTTAGTTTTCAAGACACCCTACATTGGCTGCTTTGTTTCTGAAGTGCCTGCATACATGATTCCATGCACATCCTCTTTTTTACAAAAAGTTGTAAAACAAATAAAATAAAGGTTCAAAAATAAAATGCCATTTAACATCCTTCTAATTTTTTCCTTCCATTCTGCCACCTTTTTTCCTCCATTTTTCTATATTATATTAGAATTATTATTATGTTATTATTTTTCTGTATTATAGGCTATAGAATTCACACAGGCAGTACTACTAGAAATGGAGTGAAACTGTGCTTAACCCAGAATCTATGAGTTCTGGGGACCAGAATTCTGAACGGGACTATCTCTGTGCAGTTAAGAAAGTCCTCCAGGAAACGCAGAGATGCTTAACCTTCTGTACACTCTAAGAGTCTTTTTTGTTCTCCAGTGAGGTAAAGCATGCTGGATAGGGAGGGGAAAAAAAACAAAACCAAAAGGAATACAGGATGGGGCATAGCTGCAGGCTACTCATAGAGACTCATAGGAAGTTTTGTTTCCATGGTTTTGTTTATAGTTTCTGTCCTTAACAAAGCACTTATCGGTCTTGTTAATCAATAAGATACCATAACCTCTAATGGAGGTACCTGGAAGTCTACACAAATATACAAGTTGGGATGATCGTGGAAGCAAATGTGAAGAGCCTCTTCTTCTAGGGTCAGAACCAAAGCCCACTGAAGCCAATGGGAGTTTGCCCATTGATTCCAATGAATTTAGAAATGGGCCCCTGACGAACAAGCTTCCCTTTTGCAGCAGAGACAAAGAACCTACCCAGAATTCCCTTTCTTCCACTGTGCCTAGCCTCTTCCCCATCTATGCACAAAGGCCATTTGCTTCCCTAT
This sequence comes from Pelusios castaneus, assembly GCA_007922175.1. Lineage (NCBI taxonomy): Eukaryota > Metazoa > Chordata > Testudines > Pelomedusidae > Pelusios > Pelusios castaneus. The sequence goes on from ML685839.1 coordinate 2,728,131, forward strand.
ACATGAGACTGGTTCTACCACCAGCACTAACATCAAAGTGAGCATGGAGGGATGGGAAGATGGCTCCACCCATTCCTCCACACTTATCCAGCTGGGCTCACTTCCTAAATGACTCTACTCAGGCACATCCCTAGACCAGGTCCAGAACATGAACACGAACACTGATAACAGAAAAATTACTTGCCTGGGAACCCATGAATTTTAATATTCTATCAAAATAAATGCACAAGTTCCAGCCATGTTTGCCTCTTGGGGCATTCATTTCCACTGAAACAGATATGTTCTACCAGGAGAAAAGTAAATGGCAAGCGACTTTCAGGAATGAGCGGTAATTGGGGGTGTCCAGTTTGAGTCATCATAAAGACCTCTGATCTTCAGAAGCTGGGGTTTCAGCACTTCTTGAAAATCAGGGACCTAATGGTGGCTCTGGCTAGGCATCCAAAAATTGATGGTACCAAAATCTTAAACCCTGCTGAACATCTTGTTAATGGATTTCAGCTGCCTTCCTATCCATAACCTCATAATTAAACACTATGCTACCGCTACCTTGGAAACATTTTGGGTTTGCATTCTTGAATCATTATATTCTCTCCCTTCCCCATATTTATTTCTGGATGATTGTTGTTGTTTATCAGAGCTGTATGAGAGTTACAAAACAGAAACAATTACATGAGGGAGGCCAGGAGCATGTTAACTACAAAAAACAATTGTCAAACACTCTGCATCTTAATGCAGCGCTTCAGTCTTTATGTAAGATTAATTAAAGAGCAGATGTTCTGTCATACCCTGCATTAGGTATGGCTATCTTTGAGATTCCAGCTTTTCCATGTGTTTTAATATGCATTATTATGCATTCTGAGCCTGGGGCCTGAGTAGTCACATGATGAACAGTAGATATAGTGAACTATATTTCCAAAAGCGCCTTCGCTATTAAGTTGACTAGTATAATTCCATTCTATTTAAAGCAGGAACCTTTCCCATTTTCATTTGCTTTTGTTGTGTAACGTGGAAGCAAGAAAGACAGATGTACTCCGTGTGCACACATTTATACACAAGCAATGGCCACATGAAGGGCTTTGTGTACATATGTAGGACACACTGCCGCTGAAAATTCTTTATCTTACATATGAAAAGCTTCCACTAAATTCCTCACATTTTTAAGAGGTTTGCGCACTAGTAACATGGAGACACTTCTGCTTTTGTTGTTTTGAAACAGACTGCAAACTGAATTCTCATTTCTAAATGCAACTGCTGAAAATTGATGTCTGAAAACTTTTCAAGCAGTGATCAAAGTCTGATGTGAATTAATTTGTCATCGTATAAGAGTGCCGCTTACAAGTCATTTCAGGCTGGATTTCAGCAAAGGCAATAGATATCTAGGTTGACAATTTCATTTAAAAAGGATAGAAAGCCTTACACTTTTCTTTCATTGGTGTCTTGATTTAATGAACATACAAACACATCACCACCATATGCTCTAAATATCAGCTTCAGTGCTTGTTCTTAGGAAACATCTTGGAAGAATGCCAATGGAAGAAGCTTGAAAAGGTTCTGAGACATATTGCTGCAACTTGGGAAAGCAAATCCACTGGTGACTAATTAACCGAGAATTTAATTTGACTAGAATATCAATAAATTGCCAATAAATACTTAATAGATATTTAATGGTAGGATTCATATTAAAACTAACAAAGCACAGTTAGCTAATGACTGATTTTGCTGATGTCAATAAAACAATCTCTACAGTATGTCATAAAGATGTGATAAAATGTCATGTTCTGCTTCATCATTAAATAAGGTGTTACCACAAACAAGGCTGCAGGCCTCTGAGCTGTTAGAGTTTTGCTCTTTTTCTTCAAGAGAGCATGAAACAATGAACAATTACTCCTGCCACACACCCCCTGCCCACTCCCTTATCTTCACAATAGTTTCATTTGTGCTTTTTCCTGTCTGCAAATGCCCCTTATCCTATTTCTCATTGATTAGCATGGCACTTATTTGTGTGAAATGACTCATCAACAGAGGCCTCCACTGCTGGATTCTGCTAACAGAGTGCTTTTAAGCCTTAGCAGTTTCATTTTTTAGACAGGGGGGGGGGGGGGGGGGGTTGTTGTTTTAAAAACACAGCAGGAAACTCACCAAGCCTGAAATGAGGAAAGCGTTGACAATGATGTTGGAACTTCAACCAGGGCCCTAGGACAAGGTAATCAAATAGTCAAGTGAGATGTGGTTTCAGCCCCAAAGAACTGCTTCTGTTCTCTGGCTAGAACAATAACTATTCAGGTTCACCCACATTCTGTGCTCTCGTGTTTCTTATTTGTCCCCATCTCATTTTGTTGAGCTCCTGACTTTTTTGCTAATGAAGCGTTCGGAGTGATGGTTTCAGAAAAGCAGCAGACTTCAGTAAAATACTCTGCTATAAATACTACAATCTATTTCAGGTGCAATGGGCAACCCCAGGGACTGACAATGTAATATGAAGCCTTTTATCTTGAGGTCACCGATTCAAGTCCATTTCAGGTCAACAAGTGATGATAGCCATTACCCATCTGAAGACTGGTTGGCAGCCTGGCTGAAATGACTTGGTTGTCCTCAGTCCACTTCCCAACAGTTAGTTTACCAAAAACTTATCGCAATTGACACCACTATTGGCAGTCTTAACAGAGAAGCCAAAGCCCAAACAGCCAATGGAGGCTGCCTTATCTCTTCGCCTGAAGCACTGGTCTTCTCAAGGTCATGGCAGAAGCAGGTTGGTAGAGCATTAGAAGGAAGCTTCCCCTAGGTCTGACTCAGCTGCACCTGCTCTGGGGATAAACAGGACACTGTTTTCTTTCCAGTAATAATAAATGCACAGTTAATCTCACAAAAATACATTTTCCTTTACTTCTAATCTATGTACACATCATAGATGAATCACTTCAACAGACAGTGCCACAGTGCTCCGTCAATGGCACTTGAATCAGCTACTTCAGAATAAGGCATCTTATTTATAGACTGTCACAGCAATTCTCATAGAGTCTTATGCTGTGTCATCCTTGAACAGGGTCCATGTTAATCTACTCTGTATCCTTCTAACTTTAGTATATGTGCTGCCAAAGTGAGCACAGCATTATCCTATCAGATATCAAGAACCAAAAGGCTAGGTCAGTACTCAGAGAGGAGAGCCACGTAAGACACCAGTTGACCTTCCTAACATTGTAAACACATCAACTGAAAAGACATCCATTTTGGTCTTCCCTTCAATACTAACAAAGGCAGCAGTGTCTCCAGCTTCACTCTCAAGACAAAGTAGCTTATTAGCTGTATTTCCTAAGGGACTTGGTTAGGACAGCCACACTTGTTCTTCTTAGGAGTAACCAACCACATCTGTGGCAAGAACAGAAGGAAATATCAACCACTCAGGTCAGTTTATCATTAAGGATCTTTATGACATACCAGGATCTGACTAATATTTAGAGTTTTCAAAAAGACAGTGTAGGCAAGGGACTGATGAAGGTTCATCCCTCCTTAGGGTGTGTTTTATGGGGTAATGCTAAGAGAAAGGGTGGTCACATTGGTAAATGATAGTCACATTTCTCACTGTCTTAGGCCATGTACACACACTAGGAAATCGTTGTGCAACAAGCTCATTGCGCTATAACAGTCACATGGTTTTTATAGCATGGGAGCATGTACGCACTGTGCTCCTTATAACAGAAAGGAGCGTCCACGCTATTCTTTGCATTTTCGCTAGAAGCAACATTGATTTGTGGGCATCTGTCCTACCGTTCCACTCGGCAGGAGTCAGCGCTAGGAACCCTGGGTAAAAGGAGAGGAGCGCTGAGCACCATGGGTAAATTCTCAGGTACCCATGGTGCATTGTTTTCTCCTGTCATCATACATGTTGCTAGTAGGAACTCACGCCCTTTTTCAACATTGCCGCATTAATTCTCGCCACTCACAATTCCAACAACATGGATCCAGCTCTTATCTCCACTGTCACCTTCAGCATTATGAACGCATCTCGTCTGGTCGCACAGTACGCATTGAGCTTCAAATCAGACCAGGAATCGGAGGACCCGGGGCTGCTGAATGCCATGCAGAACAACAGCGCTGCATTGTGGAATTCTTTCACAGAGCAGCTGCACACGGTATACCGGCGCTTCTGGGCACAAGAGACAAGCACCCAGTGGTGGGATTGCATCGTCATGCAGGCCCAGGATGATGACCAGTGGCTAAAGAACTTTTGAATGCGTAAAGCCACCTTCATGGAACTGTGTACCGAGCTCACCCTGCCCTATGACACAAGGACACCAAAATGAGAGCTGCCCTCACCATGGAGAAGCACATTGCAATTGCTATGTGGAAGCTGGCAACTCCATACTGCTACTGGTCGGTTGCAAATCAGTTTGGAGTCGGCAGGTCCACCGTTGGGTTAGCGCTGTCAGAAGTGTGCCGAGCCATCAATCTCATTCTGCTACGGAGGACAGTGACATTGGGCAATGTGCATGAGACTGTGGACGGATTTGCAGCCAGGGGATTCCCTAACTGTGGAGGGACAATAGATGGCACACATATCCCTATTTTGGCTTCGGAATATGTTGTGATTGAGTACATAAATAGGAAGGGCTATTTCTCCATGGTGCTGTTGGCACTTGTGGATCACCGGGGCCGTTTCACAGATATCTGTGCTGGGTTGTTGGGAAAGGTGCATGATGTTCATATTTTCAGGAACACGGGGGTGTACCAGAAGTTGCAATCAGGGACCTTCTTCCTGGATGAAAAAATTAGTGTCGGGGTTGTGGAGATGCCCATACTGATCCTAGGAGACCCAGCCTACCCACTGATTCCATGGCTCATGAAATCCTACACTGGCAACTTGGTTCCCAGTAAGGAACAGTTCAACTATAGGTTGAGTAGGTGCAGAATGACAATGGAGTGTGCCTTCGGCTGCTTAAAGAGGTGCTGGCGCTGTTTGTATGGGAGGATGGACTTGAATGAGGACAACATTCCAGCCATGATCGTAGCGTGCTGTGTCCTTCATAATCTTTGTGGAAGTAGGGGAGAGAAATTTTCCCCTAGGGTGGGCTGCTGAGGCTGAGCATCTGTCGGGTGTGTACAAACAGCCAGACTCTAGGGATATGTCTACACTTGCAATTTAAGTCGATTTAAGGAGGCTTAAGTCAACTTAAATTAAGCCACATCCACACTAGGCTTTCCTTAAGTCGACTTAATGAAAGCTTAACTACCACTCATTAGGTTGACTTAAGCCTCCTTAGGTTGACTTAAACCCCAGTGTGGACACATAAGTCCACTTTGTTAAGTCGACCTAAGGGCAGTTAAGTCAACTTAACAAAGTGGACTAAGTCAACTGAAAGTGTTGCCACTTGTTAAGTCGACTTTAATAAGGTCGATTTTAAGTCAACTTAAAGTCAATCTTATTAAAATCGACTTAACAAAAGTCGACTTAACTTTTCTAGTGTACACGTAGCCTAGGAATATTAGGGGGGCACAACAGGGAGCTGTCCGTATAAGGGAAGCACTGAGGGAGCATTTCAGTAATGAGAACCCATAGGGCAGTGAAACAACTGGGGCGGAGGAGGTTGGCTTTCTTGTGATCAAATGAATAAAGACTGTACATGAGGTAACAAATCTTGGCTCTGTATGAATAAAGACACTGTGCACAATGTGAGCTTAACTTTTATTAATAGAAAGAAAAATAGCCACCAAACATTCAACATGCGCTCACTGTGAGGGACTATGAACAGTTTTATAGGTCCATGCATGTGCAGGGCTCGATCCCATAGCTGTTTGAAGATGTGGATGTTACATTGTACCAGGGGGGTCCCTGACCTTCGTAGAAATGGTTTGTGGAGTCTGGGGGCTGGGGGGAAGCATAAACTGGTGCTGTGTCTGAAGGGGTGGGTGAGCCCGAAGCAGCTGCGCTTGCAAACCAACCATGGTCTTTAACGGGTCTGTTTGTTCTTCAACATGCTTATCAAGTCATCCTTCTGTTTCTTCCTCCTCAAAAAGTTCTCTTTGCAGTCCTGCCTGCATTCCTCTCTCTAAAGTCTAGTTTTCCTTCTTGCAGCCTCGGTGGATTGCATGAGCTCCTGAAACATATCCTCCTTGCTTCGGCGAGGCTGCTTTCTTATCTGTCTCAGCCAGTCAGCTGGTGTAGGCCACCGACCCGTGAAGGTCATTTCTAGGGAAAATGAAACAATGAGTAAGGCTATTGTTCTCACATTCCTCAAAGACCAGATGTTAGAGAAGCACATTGTAATGTGCCCAACACACTGTGCAGCCTCTGGTTCCCTGACTGATCTGCAAAAGGTAGGTTGTTGATGGGTGCCAGGAACGGTTCTTTGATCGGCATTAAAGGGATACAGGGAAGGGTTGTTTAGATGGGTAAAATACAAAAGTGCAATCTGAATATTAACAGTAATTTGGGGCAATATTCTCCACAGGATATGGCCATGGAAGCTGATATCTCGCCCTTTAGAGTGCCTCTGCAAGCTAGAATGCATATCCTCCATGCAAGCAGACATAAGCCAGGACTGTACACTGCAGGCTTGTGCGCAGCCATGGTTCCCAGTACCGTGCTTTGCAACTGGCAAGGGAGAGTGTCCTTCTATGGGGGTGAAAACACATTTGTTCTCCTGTCCAATACTACTAGGAGGCTGTGGAGGTACATCCAGGAAACCTTTAGTGAGCTCAACACAGAGGATTACTTGAGGATCTCTTCATGCATTAATGCACTGCTAATGAATGCAGAGTAGATGTGCTGGACAGTGGGAAATCAAATGCAACTGCATCAACCCCAAAACACCCCACTCCCCACACTTCATTTAGCTACAAGGCATTGCTCCCAAAGAGAGAAGCATCACCTTTGAAAACACTTACCAGAGCTCCCCTCTGCCACCTCAGAAGCCCTGCTGGAGAAGGACTGTTGGCTGCAGGTCTAGGGCAGAGGTGTGTGTGAGGAGAACTGCTCCTGGCTCCCAATGTCTGCTGCACCGCTTTCAGCCTCCTGGTCATCCTCCAGCTCCACTTCCTCAACTATCACCTCCTCATCCTTCTGTGGTCCGGTATCTGTTGGCTGCGAGGGCACCGTCATGTCCACTGGAGTCTTGGGAGTAGATGTGGGATCCCCACAGAGGATGGCTTCCAGCTCCTTGTAAAATTGGCATGTAGCTGGTGCCGATCCAGAGCCCTGCTTTGCCTCCCTGGCTCTGTGGTAGTTTATCCTCAGCTCCTTCACCTTCAATCTGCACTGCAGTGTGTGATGTGTCTCTCTCATACCCTTTCTCTGACATGGCCATAGGCGTCAAAATTCCACCTGCTGCCGTGTAGCTGTGCCTGCACAGCGGACTCTCCCAGATGCTGATCAAGTCCAGCACCGTGGCTGTGATCCAGACAGGAGACCGTTTGCTGCATTGAGCCGCCATTGCTTCTTGAAAACACAGCTGCACTCCATGCCGAACAAACAGAAAGAGACAACAGGGGAAAAATTCAAAAAAATCCTGGGACTCACAAGAGGGAGGAGCTAGTCACAGCAGAGCAGCAGAGTGCAAGCGGAAGACCAGAGAGGACAGGGCTGGAATGCTGGGACAGTTCCAGAGACTACTTAATGCACAATAAAACTTTGTCACCATATACGCTCACTCTACCGCACAACAGCTGTTCCACAATGATCACTATTCCTCTCGTCCAAGTGGTTTTATCATTGTGACACAACAGGGCTGTTGTCACGCAACAAGGAGGATTCATGTGTGTACGTTGTGCTTGTTAGCGCACAATAATGCTCTAGTGTGTACAAGGCCTTAAACTCAGTCACTGATGTTGGAACAAGCGAATCAGTCACACACTTTAGACTTCTACTGGGCAAAGTCACATAAAGTTAATGTTGCATGGAAGGTATATCTGTAGGACCCTACCAAATTCATGGCTGTGAAAAACATGTCATGGACCATGAAATCTGATCTCCCCTGTGAAATCTGTCACCCAACCAAGGGCTCCTGCCGCAGGTGGGGCTTCAGCTGCTGGTCCCAGCTGGGGATGGGGAGGAAGGGGATTTCCTCTTTCCCTGATGGGCCACTCCTGGAGCAGGTTAGACCCACCTCTGTGAACTCCCCCCGGGTGCAGAAAGTTCCACAGCTGCAGCTGCCAGTCCCCCTCCTGACCCCTGACCTGGGTGGGAGACTGCAGCTCCAGCTGCCAGCTCACCATTGGAGCAAGACAAATGGTATCCCGCCCACCCCCCTCGCACCCCGCTGCCCTCATTTCTGCACTTCTGTTAGGATTGGCATTGGCATTAGAGCTGGGCACCTGGCCAGCAGCCTTCTTCTCTGGCTGCTCAGCTCTGAACTAAGGGTAGCAACTCCACAACCTCTCTACAATAGTCTTGCCATGCCTTGCACACGACCCCCCATGACTGCCTTTTGGATCGGGATGGTTACAACACTGTGAAATTTCAGATATAAACAGCCGAAACCATGAAATTGACTAACTTTAAAACTCCCAACCATGAAATTGACCAAAACAGCCATGAATTTGGTAGGGCCCATATATCCGTATTCTTTGTTTTGCATTTCTGTCGCTGGATACTCTGATCAGTTCATTAATGAAGCTTTGAAAGAGCTTGTTTTGTAACAGTATCCTCCAACAGCTTGATCCTCATTCACTTTAATGTTACAGGGTCTTGCTGCTCAGGAAGTTAGATCCTGCCCTATATCTAACAGTGCACCTAGTTATTTTTTCTGTTATTTTCAAGCAGTCTCCTTGGAAAGCTACTCAACTTAAAAAAAAAAAAGTGGACTCATCTTCCACTGGCTTTAGATCACAGGCTTTTGCCTCATAATAAGCTTTCCAACAAATAGCTACATTAATTGGTGGCAACTGTTCATTTCCCATCCTTCATGCAGTACATTTTTTGGAATAGGATATGCAATCTATTACATATTTGTGTTACAGTAGTGCTCAGTGGCAGTGCCATAGGACTCCTTGTTTGTTCAACTGAGAATGGACCTCCATTTTGCTAGACACTGATGAGGGATACATAGTAGGAGATAGACTTACCCTAAGGGACTTTAATCTCAATAGACATAAATGTCAGATTATATGGGAAAAGGAAATACCCTTATTTTACAGGTGAGACTGAGGCACAGAAACATTAAGTGAGTCACCCAAGGTAAAATTTTCAGGCTATAGCAGTCCTAGAATTGAACCCAGATCTCTTAATTACAGGCAACTGATTACCACAAGATTATCTTCCCTCTTAAAACCTACACAAATGAGTAACAGCCTCTATTTTTCTTATACACTGTATATTTCACACAGGACAGGAAAAAAGAAAACTAAGCAAATGATTTAAGGACTGGAACCTCATAAACCAAACTAGTGTCCATCTTCTGGAATCATCAGCTGTTAACTGTACAAGACCTAATAATGGAAACAGGAACTTTCCGCAGCAGTTCACACAAGCTTGAGTTAACTCATACCCATTATTTCTCAAGTATCTATTACATATGCAACAGGTATTCTTAATGTATGTGTAAAGAAATGCAAACTGCAGTACACCGTTATATTTGGAAAGCTTTATTCTTAAACTGCATTTAATGGCAAGGAACACCAGTAACACCATTACTGTACCAGCCCCAGCCTACATCTTCTCACCAGGTCTTATTTATATATGAAACTATAAATGACATTTTATGATGGATCCTGCATGCTAGGCCAAGCCAAGTCAAAATCTTCAGAGTTTGTAATCTAAAGCCTGACCTTGGGAAATCAGTGGAAAGATCCAAACTGATACAAACAACAGAAGTTGGATCATACCTGAAAGATATAAATGGAGACAGGTGATTCAGAGAACAACGTGGGGCCGTAGGTGAGTATTATCACTGGTTGGTCTCAAAGGAACAGATTGTCCTTCCAAAGGTATTTGCAGAAGAAGAGGAAGAAGGCATCCTGTAAATGAATTTTCAGGGTGGATCGAGTCTAAAGGATGATGTCACAGACTATGCAAAGAAGCAAGAGGAAATGAGGGCACTAATTCAACCTAGGTGTAAACTGGTGCAAGTTTCACTGAAATTACTTCACTCCAGGGTTGAAATTTGATCTAAAGAGAAACAATAAAATGAGAAGCTAGCAGAGGGAAGGGAGCAATGTTGGAGGGAAAAGTAAAAGGCAAAGGTAGATCTGCATAATGCTTTGAGAGGGTGACGATGTGAAGACTGAACTGTATGCAGAAGAAGATGGGAAGACGATATGGATAAAGAAATTCATGGCACACAATCTCCTATATTAGTATCACTTTTACCTAGTGGACACTGGACCAACACCAGACAAACTTTCAGAGCATGAGCAACGGTAAAACAAAAATATAAAGGGCTTGTTTATGGTCAACACTTGGGGCTGTGGTATCTCTGACTTGGCTGTCAGATTCTTTGTAAGAACCACATCACTCATCTACACATCGCCTTTTGCCATCTTGGAACATTCTGGAGAACATGGCTTAGTGCAATTAGCTCTTCTTTCACTTTAATACTGTTAGGTGTGTCTCGTGTTAATTGTCGTTCAGCTACAGCCTCTATCTTGCCCTCATAATGAAACATTTTCATTGTTAATGGGCCAATATGGCAATAGATTGCTCTTATAGGATAATAGAGCTCACCAAATAAATGATATTATGTTACTGAAACAACATAATTTCACAGATACGGGTTGAACATGTGGATGGATATAAATACTTTGTGCATTGATTAAAAATAGATGCTAAATCTGTAGTGTAAGACTGCTATGTCATTGTCCTGTGCTGAGGAATCCCTTGGTAAAGGCTCATGTGCATTCTGACATCTAAGCACAATTTGGATGAATTCAGGATGCTATGGAAAGCCTCGAGTTTGACTCTTTATTGTCTTGCACACATTGTAGTTGTTTACACATATAAATTGCATGTGAATCACTGCCATTGATTTGGTAGCATTTTACAACTGGTTTGAACAAGTTTAAATGATTTCACAAAGGTGCATGAGAATAGAGGTACATATCTGCATTTTCTTGCTTTTACCGATATATGCTCAAATCTTAGTAGTAAGAATGACACAATATTTACGATTAAATAACAGATAGTCTATAGATATTGAAATTTGTTTGATTAATCTATACCATGTTGCAAGTACATAGATCTCTGATAGCTCTCATACGTGCTTAATTTCCCCAGACCATTTCTTTGTGTAAAACGCATCTCACTATCAGACATGACCAGATGCACTGCACCTGCGCTTTCCTGTGTCAATATGCAAAAGACATTTAAGATGTATGTTTAAATCCTATGCAACTGTAATGTTGTGGCTCTGTGGATTTGCATGCTCGTTCATTTAAATCATCATCTGGTCTTTAGATTTGATGAGGATGCAGGCAGAGGAAATCTACTGCCCATTGGTTACAAAAAAACCTCTCTACCACTTTTAACATGAAGTCTTTTCATTATATAAAGATTATTATTTACTGCATAAATATCGTGAGCCAGTGAGATTCTCTAGCTAAGAAAGCAAAAAAATTTTACTGCCTAGATCGTGATATGGGCACATAAAATATACAAATCAAATTGTATGTCACAATGAAAAACTTTGTCTTTTAGGTGAGAAAATTTACATCCTAATTTCCATTGTTTCTCTGTATTTTAATAGCTGATATGTAATTCATCTATTCATTCAAGAAAAAGAATTCAGAGGGACAAACACTACAGGTGCTGGCCTAATATACAAAACAACTTTATTTACAAAGAAGTCAGAACTATCAATAACAAATGAAATACTTGCCCCCCCCCCACACACACACACACTTCTAAATGTAGAGAATTGCTAGTTAAAAAAAGAGAGAGAGAGAGAAAAGGCAACAAAAACACACACTATAGAGTACAAAAATTTCCATTATAATTATGCAAAAATATTCTTGATAGTGGCCAGTCATGATGGCCAGACAATCAGCTGATTGAAATCAGTTATATTGCAACAACTCTAATTTACACTAGGTGAAGATCTGGCTCCTTGTTTCTAAGAATATGCTAAAGCACAAACTTTTGATATGCCCTTCTTAAGACATTTTTGTGGAAATAAAAAGCAGTTTCTAGGCATTTTGCCAGGACAATGGCAAGTGTACACCCAGGAAAAAAAATTCAGAATGTTCTCCTGGGGTGGAATCACAATTTTTTTCCCCTGTTAAAAACTGTTTTTGAATACAGCACTATCAATGATTAGTCCATAATCAGTTTTTCCAAAGCTCACAGACACATCACTCTTCGTATGCGAATGCTCCCAAAGTGGAAATGTATAGTATCTCTCAGCAGTTAGCTGCACCCCCTTTGAGATGTTTCTCAAAGTTCTCCTAAAGTTGTTGCAGCCACATGTTATTCAATGAAGAATATCACACATCCCCTTCTTTTCTCCACTTTCAGGTTCTTTCACCCTCAGGATCCTGTAGCGCTGCCATCATCTTTCCAGATACAGACAGGAAGGATCTTAGGAGTCTGTCAGTGCTATTTCTTGAGGGCTTGTTTTCACAGACAGCAGCAAATTTGCAGCCATCAGTTCAAACTTCCTGATCAACTGCTCGGGTCTGTGAAGACCCACTCAGCCGATCAGAAATTTGATCTCTGAACACCACCTCAGCAACTGTGTAGTACTAAGTCAAAGGGAGCCTCCTCCCTTTGACTCAGCACAGAGGACGTGCCGAAAATAGGGAAGATGAACACAGATACACAAGTTATTTTAGGTAATTTGTGTACCTCCATTCAATTGCCGCCAAAAAAGGCAGGCAGTGTAAACCTGCCCTAAATAAGGCACAGAGGTCATTGCTGAATAAAAAGAGGCAAATTCTGGGCTTCCTCCCCTTGATCCTTCAAACTCTTTCAGAAGGAGGACAGTCAAACATAGTGTCTGTCCATATTCACTGTAATATTCACAACCCAGTGAGTAGCCTAATATCCAAATAGAATGTTTGAGATATCATTCCCTTCCAGAGGGGAAGTTTAGATCATGACAAATACTATTAACAATATGGTAATTACTGTATATCACTGCAACCTTCTCTGGTGTGCATTATCTTGTGCGTGCAGAGTCAGGTTTGTTCCTTCTTCAGTTCTTGATGTCACTGTAAATCAACATACTGCAATAACTATTTCTTGTATAAGATGATAGGTGTGTTTTTCCCTGTAACTCTGATTAAGAAAGGTAAAGGAGATTACGCTCAAAACCTGTTTCTCCCCAACTAAATGAACACAAACACAATCCAAGTAGTGCTTAAAAACAAGACATCTGAGAGCTGGCATATTCCATGCAGGTTATTAAAATGCTGAATCTCTTGCTGAACAGATGAATAAGTCTGAACTGTTCAGAGAGAAATGTCATAATGGATCTCTTTGCAGGGATTCTGTATCCACCTCTTGTTCATCAAGGCAAGTAAAAAATTTATTTTGCTACAATGCATATTTTAAAAAACACAGATCCAGTTTTGAATGGTGTATTTGACACCAACTCCTGTTTCATGTAATAAGGGAAACCACTTTAAAGATATGCTGGTACATGTAGATATTGGTGTATAAATCAGTTCACCCTTCCACTCCAAATCAGTATGGGGTTCTTTTATAGAAAAGTCGTGCAGATTGGTAACAAAATTATAACCAACTGGTGGCTGTTAGATGGCCTATATGCAGGGCAAGCCCTACCATACAGGTGAACTAGGCGGTCACCTAGGGCGCCAGGCTTTAAGGGGCGCCAAATTAAATAGAGAAAAAAATTCACTTCCATTTAAAAAGAAATATTAATATAATCTCTCTTATAACATATGGAGGGGGGCGCCAAAGTCATAGTTCACCTGGGTGCCAAAATCCTTGGGCCGGCCCTGCCTATGGGACATAGGTTTGTTGGTGTTAGTCCAGTTTCCAATACACCGAGGGTAAGATTTTTCAAGACTGCATAAAGAGTTGGGCACCAAGCACCCCTAAGCATTTTTCAAAATTGCATTCTGTGTGTGTCCATATCACAGCTCCACCATTGGCATCCCGGTTTGTAGACTTGGCAGAAGTTTGTGCCTGTACCAAGGCCAGAAGAAGGACTTCAATCTTCCACTGCTGCCTTTCTGGAAACTTTCATGATCACAAACTCACTAAAAATAGTTTGGGGGTTTTTGTTTTTTAAATGCCATTGGACAAGAGATAGACTATCACCATAGAAACACTGTCCTTCAGCTAAGCACAAAGGAAGTTTTTGGTTTTTTTCATCAACCCATACAATCAAAAACGGATAAATCAGCAAAGCCAGCTTCACATGGAACATACCAATACTGAACTGAAGAAGAGCTTTTCATCAGCAGTGCATAGTACAGGTAGTGATATAGCCGTACACAAGAAGAATAAGTTGCAGCATGCACACACACACACACACACAGCTAATCTAGTAGTCTGCCAAAAATCAGGTGGTTCACAACCAAATGACTTCATTGTCTGCCAAAAAATCTTGTTATGGCAGGATTTTTCAATGGGGGGGAAAACCCACCCAAAACTCAACTGGAAAACGAATAAAATGTGAAAATAAACAGCTTACAATGACTTGGCCCTGGATGAACTCCACCCAATCTCTTGAAATTAAACCTATTATGTAAGAACTGCAATTAGAAAGAAGCTCTATGTCACACAAGAGAGAGGGGTAGAAAATCATTCCAGAGACTGGACTTTTTATTAATGCGTTCAGCCTGTCATTACTAACTCTTCTATACCACGATTCCTGCTTACTCTATTAGTCTATACCTTGGAGATCCACCATGTTTCCATACAGACACTAGCCATAATTTGGTGCATCATTAGAAGTGCTGAGGCACCCAGCGTTGGAAGCTCAGATGGGCTTCTCTGTCCTAGATCACAACACCAGGAACTTCAAGTGGCATCAATAATGCATGCCGTATTGTATGGATTTTTATAGTTCCAAAGACAGATCACTGTTTATGGCATACAGACTTGGGTGTTCTGCTAACTTATTTGATACCTAGCACATGCTGTGTTAGGGATCATAGTGTGCGTAATGGCATATCTATCTTGGGGAATATGGGTATGGCAAGAAACAGCTCCACTGTTGAGTACCTAAGTTCCAAATTGATCTCTACACCCCTGGTTAACATCAGTGTTTCATGTTGCAACAGCAACATTGCTATATAAAACAACCAGCAAGGACACCTCTCAAGCGAGATGGAATAATTTGTTATCTGCTAGAGAGATCACCCAACATAGCTTTTGGACTCGGCTGTTTTCATGTGGAAATATAGCATTATTAGAGTTACCTTTGCCTCCGCCACACTTGATAACCTGCTCTAATGACTTAAGTACATATTTCTAGCCTTCACACAGCAGGAGAATGCCATACCTAGTTTTCACAGGCATTCTTCTACCTGATATCCACTGCTTACTTCCATAGAGGCAAACACCTGGCTCCAGTTTTCTAGCCCTCTATTGCGGGGGTGGTCTGACAGTTGTTTGTCAGAAAAAGCAGGGTTGGTTTGTTTGTTTTTTTTAATGGTCATATTATAGAAAACAATGTCTTTTACACACCTCAGATTGACACATCATGCTCCGAGTTGTGACACGTCCCACCCAGTTCCATCACTCCACATCCCCATGGTCATGTAATAGGATGCAACTGATATGAATGGGGGGAGCGGAGGGAAGATGGCACATTAGGAAATCTCCCAGTGTTTTTCTTAACAAAACCAAAACAATTCACTTAGTCATAATTTCCAAAAAATAAGTACACTAGCCCCCTTTAAAAGATGATCCTGTTGACTTTAATCTTTTTGTAAGTTATTAAATAGCCCAGTATGAATCCACCATGCTATATGCAAATTGCCTAGCAGCCATCTAGTTTTCATGATGCATATATTAAAAGCAAGCGACTTTGGCAAAGTTCTAGGTATTCCATGAACTCATACTGCTTTGCTAGTTTAATTCTCATCGATATTGCCAGTCTCCATGCTCCACTTCATCCTCTGAAAAGAAATGCAAATGAGTGAGATGGATAGCTGGAACGTTTTCAAATTTTCAAGCAAGGTGAGGCTCCCACTACAAATTCCTTTGGCTAAGGGACTCTTTGTCAACTACGCTCCCTAAGAACTGCAGCCTCCTGACATTTTGCAGAGATGATAGTCCCTCTCACTCCACTGCTATGACATTTCATTGCTTATCCCTCTCGCAGCCTCATGGAGGTTGATGTAGACATGTCACATAAGAACCCAGAATCAGAATAGGTTGAGGGTTCCCCTGCATTTGCTAACATCAGGCCAGGTTTACAAACAGCCTGCAACACCAGGATGATGTTTGCATCTGCTCAGCTGACCTTCCTACTACAATACCCACAGCCATCCACCTGAGCTTTGGTTTCTTTTCTGCGGCTCTGGTGACATGCTCTCTTTCCTCCTGGTGCGGGGTGTGACATGCTACAGACCCACACACCCTGTGATGTGATCTGTGTATCTTTCTTGTTCACTTTTGCAACGTAACTGTGTGGTTTAATACCAAGTATGTCATTTAAGGTATTTGTTTTGAATGCTCATAATCATTGTTATGGTAGCATGTTTCCTGCAACATCATATATATGTACAGATATGAAACATGTCCCCAAATGTATTTCACATGGCTCAAGTGGAAGCAGGAAGTCAAAGCTACATCCAACACCCGGTGAAGGTATGCATAATAGAACAATGGACTAGCTAAAAATCTGTAGCACCTTGGCTCAAGCACCTACCCCACTTTCTGGCCAAGTGTGACCACCTGACCCCAGGAAGGAGGGGTCGAGGAAGACTGGAAAAAAAGAGAAAAAGACACATTTTGAACTGATCGAGGCTTTTGTGCCAAGGACTCCATCTTGCAAGCAACTTCAAGGACTTATACCTACCCAAATGGCAAGGGAGACCTGGCTGCAAAACCATCAGTAGACAAAGCATGGGGTAAGCTAGCAATGGACTGTAACAGTGAGCTTTAGTTGAGAATGTGAGTTATCTTTTATTTGATTGTGATAAACTCCTTGGCTGATTAATTACCTGATTTTACATTGATTTGATATATACTCACTTAAACTTGAGTTTTAATCAATAAACTAATGTTGTTTTAGCTAAAGCCATGTGGATTTTGGAAAGGGAGTGCAAGTATGAATGCCTGACTTAGAACAAAGACTAATTGCAGATCAGTTTCTTTATTAAAGTGATGGACCAGAGTAAATGAGCCTGCAGTGATCTGGGAAGGGTCCTGATCCCTGCAAAATGGAAGTTCCTGGTGTTGCATTTGGGGACGGGCATACTCACTGGGGGATCATCCCAAGAGTGGCTAGCAAGAGTGCACTTCCACTGTCTAGGAGACTGATTACACGCAGGATGCTGGGCACGAGCTGACCCAAGAGTAGGGGGTTCACCCAGAAAGGCAGGTAAGTCGGGACGCAGGAGTACAGAGTCTGGGGCGCAGCGGCACACCAGTGCAAATTGCAGGAGGGGAACGTCATGGGGGTACAGAGGCTGAGCAGCCCCCTCACAGTTCTCTCATGTGTTTTTGAGCGGGACAACGGCTGCTTCCTCTGCAGCAGCGGCTGAGACTGATTCCAGGCAGGGAAATTAATCCCATAACAACATATCAGGAACTGCTTGGGATTCGCTAAGTTTTGCAGGTTAGGAAGGACAAGCCTCAAAGGGAGTCCAGAATTACTGCCCTAGGGATGATACAGTATCACACAGTGAGTTGTCCACTAAAGTATCTCTGCTTCCAGTGTTCTGGAGCTTCACCTTGACTTCTCTCCTAGAATATTTTAAGAATAGGGAAGGCAAGCAGCCAGAACTGTGCAGCCCCTGCATTCGTGAGTCAGACAAACAGTAGCTCCTACCAGCCAAATGAAAGCACCTGTGTAGAACCAAAGCACCAAACTTGTCTCAATTGGTTCCCTGCCAGCCAGCTGTCATTATACAGAGCGTCTGATAATTTGCACAAGTGCCGGAGAATTAGATAGCAGAAATAACTGCTAATAAGAGCATCAAAATGGCCATAGTGGGTCAGAACCATGGCCCATGCAACCCAGCATCCTGTATTCTGACAATGGCCAGTGCCAACTGCTTCCAAGGGACAAAACAGAACAAGACAGTTCAGGGCAACACAAACCAAGCCAGGCACCAGCAGGCTGTCATTTTGAATCTAGTCAAAAAATGATCACGAAAATGGTTGCTGTTTGCTGGCAAAGCTATTGTCTTTAGGTAGTGAGTTCTGCGGTCTCCATTATCTTCTCAGAGATCAGACATCCACGGCACAAAATCACTAGCACAAATTGCCACCTGTCTGGGCAGAGTGTGCAATGATTCAGGAACATGGAGAACAGTCCTGCAAGAGGTAATAGCACTAAGTCTGGAATCAGCCAAAATTGGCAGGGCAGAAAAACGGCCACTTGTGCTACCTGTTCTGTGGATGAATAAAGGATTTCATACCCCATGACTGTCAATCTGGCTTTTCTTCAGCAGCACAAGCTTCACTAATAAATAGAAATCAGATTTGTTCAAATTTTGAGCGAGAATAAAACTCTTTTTCCTACATTTTTAATGGCCCTCTTTCAGAAGGAGCCAGAAGGATAATGGAATGGTCTCTGTGTTACCTTGTTAACAAGCTTCCGATACTAGTAATGAACCCCTTCATATACTATGGAGAACAGAGTGTGATAGCTATGCACATACTGTACCGGAAAAGTGCTAGCGAATTGAATCATGCAATTTACATTGCAGCCTTTCTAAACTATTTCCTACCTGCATTTTAAGACATTTTCAGTGTCAGAAGTCAGAAAGGACAAGAGATATCAGTGTATTTAAGGAGAGGTAAGGAACAGAGTCAAACACTAATAGGGGGTATTATAAAGAAGAGAGGAACTGGAAAGGGTAAGAAGGCAACAAATAAAAATATTAAGAGCAGAAATGGAAATAAGTCAAAATGAACATGAAGCACCGCAATATCTGCTTTTAAGGAAAGCACAAAAATGAACAGAGAAATTAAGAAAGAGGGCTTTTTAAGAAGTAGTATGAAGATGGGGGATAGAAAGAGACAGCAGATATTAAAGAACCATTTTACATCCAAAATTCATCACTCTTATACCACTCTGTTTTCACTGCAAAGTACACATCCACACCTTTTGACTAAGATTTACACGGTGGCAAATCTGTCTCTGGTTCCTTTCTTTATCTGTTGTGAAGCACTATGCATTATAGGAATTATAACCACAATATTACAAACAGAGAATATGGATGTTCAGGTCAATTGAGAAGAAAGAAAGAAAGAAAGAAAGAAAGAAAGAAAGAAAGAAAGAAAGAAAGA
>ML685839.1:2747503-2768089 GCA_007922175.1 Pelusios castaneus
AGAAAGAAAGAAAGAAAGAAAGAAAGAAAGAAAGAAAGAAAGAAAGATGCTGATGCAGCAGAGCCTCGTTAAATGGCACTAATGGGGAGACAATTTCCAGAGGGGTAGCCATGTTAATCTGTGTACAGCAAAAACAACGAGAGTCCTGTGGCACTTTAAAGACTAACAAATTTCTTCGGGAATGAGCTTTCATGGGCTCCAACCCACTTTGTCAGAAGAAATTTGTTAGTCTTTAAGGTGCCACAGGACTCTTATCGTTTTTACTAACAGGGAGGAGTCCTACTGGAGATTTAACAAGGACTGGATTATCAGTCACAAGGGTAGAACCCATGTAGCTAAAATTTTCCTGCCCTAGAAATATCAAGAAGAGAGGACCAAGTTCTGCTATTATCTAGCTATCAGCACAATAGTGACGCTTATTGGTAATTAGTTATTTTAAAAATAAAATGAAAATATTTAAGCTATTTTATTATGCACCACTGCTCCTGGCATGTTCATAGTAATACACATACAAATAAAAATCTCTTAAAATAAAATTCAGTACAAGATTCCAAAACAAATATGTTCCAAAAACATGTTTTGCTTTGGGGTTTTTGGGAATAGCCAGTTCAATGGGAAATGTCAAAAATATTTGGTTTTGTTCCAAACTGGAATGATTTTTTTTTTTAAATGTCAGTTACCTGCAAACCAGAAATTCCAAACCTTGACCTGGCTCTAGTAATTTACCATTTGAACACACTGCCGAGGGATGAAATGAATTCTCCAGCACTTGAAGTCTAATTTAAAAGCTGGGGCCAGATTTTTAAAGATATCAAAGTGCCTAAAACCATGGGTGTATGCCTAGTAGGATTTTCAGAATGCCTAACCCCCATTGGCTATCTTTCTTAATAGCTCAGACATTATGAGCTTGATGTAGGAAGTTGAGGCCTATTTTGCAGAAAATCAAATTAGATAATCACAATGGGTTTTTCTGATCTTAATGCAGGGCTCAACAAATTTGCTGCCCAGCTTCAAAAACAAAAAGGTGCCTAGCTGGGATGCCCCCTGCTACCAAAAAAAGTACTGGTGGCGGTGCAGAGCCACCTGCTGCTGAAATGCTACTGAATCTACTGTGTGCCACTACAGGTGCCGATGACTCTATTTTTAGGCACCAGGGGGTGTTCCGCCACTGCAATTTGGTGGCAGAGCTAAGCACCACGTTGCAAACCTCAGGTGCCATGGTGACCTGATGCCAGGGGTTTGTTGAGCCCTGTTTTAATGTATGAATTACTGGGATCGAAGCCATAAAAGCAAAGAGATGGTGGTGTGGTAATTCCCCTAAGAGCCACCACTTCTGAGTAAATGCCTTTCTGAAGTCCCAACTCTGACAGACCAGTCACTGGACAAGTGAATGCACCTATTTCTTTTAAGTTTACTATATTTTCTGAAGTACTGTCTCAGTTATAGGGTTTCTCGGAGGAGTTTTTGTATTTTTTTTTTAAATTGTTGATTGTATAGATTTTTACAAATCTCTAGGTTATAGTGTGTACAATTTCATGACTAAAACACAGAGTTGGAAAATGGAACACTTTCCATTCCAAACTGAAGTGAAAAGGCCCCCAGTGGCAAACCTAGTGTGAATATTTCAATCAATGCAAAATTATATTAATTTCAGTCACCACCTACACTTCAATGAAAAGCATTTTTCTTTTAAATGTTTCTGTAGGGTAGTGACAAAAGATACTCTTCATCAGAAAAGCAACCAGCAATACCAGCTTGTCTGTAAATACATTATCTTAGGTCAACTTATGAGTATATCGTGTATCAAACAGAAATTTAATATAAAAAACAGGAACCTAAACATGACATGTTTTTATATTAAAAGCCTTTATATTATTTACAAAGGGATGGACCAAATTAAAGTTCATATACAATTTAGAAACTGTTATATTTAGAGATGATCAACAAATAATATTTCCTTCCAATAATTTAAACAAAAGTGATTTTTTCCACCATCAACATTTTTCTTTGAATTTTTTTATTAAAAGATAGAAAACAAATTTTCAGTGTTCAGCAACTGAAAAAAACATTTTTTGCTTTTCATTCACTGAAAAGCAGAATGAAAGTTGGACATATCAGAAAAATGTACATTTAATTGAAAAAGCCATTTTCCATAAAAAATGTTTGTATAGAAAATTTTTTCATCAGCACAAACTATATTCCAATTCATTGCTATGTACTTAACTGGAACATCTGCTTTATTGAGACAACTCCCCAAGAACCAAATTTAGCATAATAAACGCCAATGATGGTTACTTAATCGGAAGAGAATTAGTATAGACTTCATGGAGACGCATTTAGCTAGTGCCAATGGCTTGAGTGGTGTTTTACAAGTATTGAAATTCTAAACTCTGGAGGCAAGGGAGAAAAGGAGGGCTTCCATCAGAGAAGACTCACTAGAGACATAGACCTAACATGAAGGAAAGGCTGAGTCTGCAAGTTGAAACACTAGTCAGGACAGGAAGGAGAAAGAATTTAAAAGCAAAAAACCAGAAGGCAGTTCTCCTTCCTCCCTTTCCCTCCCAACCATCTTCACCCCTCAAATTGAGAAAAAAACAACAATAATACTGAAACCCCATCAGCGTTTCCTCAGGGGAAGATGACCAGAAAACTTCATCAAGTTCCCTTTCATCTAAGATATTTTGCCACCATTTTCCGGATTCTTCTGATTTCAGTGGCTGGGTCCCTCACGAAACACTACAGCACAGACATGAATTGCTCTGTCCAGCTTAGAGCACAGAGGCGCTGTGTCTGACCAGTATAGTAGTGCTTTTTAAATATATAAGTGGCCACTTTTCATCATGTCCCTAGGTTTCCCCAGTTAAGAGGAGTCTGTTATACTGATAACGTAGTCAATCTGTGGGCCATCGAAGACTAAGTCCTGGTTACTATTTTATTGTACGTTACAGCCACTTTGAGCTTCACAGAGCACATTCAGAACTGAGGTTTCAGCTCAGATTTCTACCACTTGAGCTAAAAGAGAATTAGCTGTTAACTCTGAAGAGGAAGAGGAGCTGGGAAGAACAAAATTTTATGAAGCATTGCCATCAGTAATGCCCTAAGAATTAAGTTTCAAAGGGGTAGTCTATTGCAGAAAAACAACAGAGTCCTGTGGCACTTTTAAAGACTAACAGATTTATTTATTGCATGAGATAAAGAATTAAGTTAGTTCATGGCATTCCCTTTATTTGATCTTCTGTGCTGGAGATACAGGGACCAGACCCTCAGATGGGACAAACTGATTTTACTTCACTGAAGTAAGTGATGCAGTTACCGTTTATGCCAACTGAAAATCTGGCCCATAAAATGAAAACATCCTGTTTGTTCAATTTTGGCATAATTTCTGAGCACCGCTTGAAGACTCTGAAGCAAGTTAGTTGATTTATTAGCCTTATCTAGGAAATCATAGCAAAAAATGCATACATGATCCAGGGTTTAATGAAGCAGTGTTAGTGGCCCATTTAGTATGTGAAAACCAGGCTAGCCAAATTCATTTTCCCTTAAGCTTCTACTGGGAGAAGGATTTTAAAGCAGGAAATCCCAGCTCACCAACTACACTGTCATTTCAAAATGATCACCAAATTTCCAGAGATAATACTAGCTAGCAGGGTGTATTTTTGTTGCACATATTAGATATGGATAGCAACTATTTTTGACTCTCCTATCTCTGGAAGAATGTAAAAAGCCTGGTTCTGTTATACAAGTCAAAGTTCTCTTTCTAAAGCTGCAAAACATTTACCTTGCCATTACATTATGTGTAATTATGGGCTACCAGAATAAAATATTTTCCTGTTTGCTTCAAGTATCGAAAAGCTATCGAGCTGGCTGAGTTTGCCAAGATACTAGAGACCAGTTAGCTTGATGTGAGACACTGGAAGCATTTTTGTAACTATTTAAGAAGATAAAATGGAGGAATATTTGACATGTAACAGATTGCTGAAAGACTGCAAAGGCACAAGCAGGATTCAGGAGAGGCAGGTCATGCCTCAGAAAATTGCTGGAATTCTTTGAATGCACTGTATCACCTCCAAGACAGACAAGGGGAATAGTAGTGGACTTTGTTGAATACTTTGAAAAACTAGCTTCTTCTCTTGAGGTTAATGACCTAAGGAGACAAGGAACAGAACAGAAGAAAAGTTGCTGGAGTGAAAAACGACTAAAGGGCGAAGGTCACAAGGAAGATGTAACTAATTTTTAAGGCAGGGGGAAAAAATGTTACCCATTGGGTTAGCAGGTGAATAAATGCAAGGACTTTGCTGAGTAATTATTTGATAAGAACTTATTAAAAGGTGCAGGATTCATTGCCTGGAGTCAAGGAAAGTACTCTTTTAATCCACAGCACTGCTAATGCCTGGGCAACTGTAACATGACATGAGGTTTCTCCCACACCTTTCTGTGCCTGCACTTCAGTCCTGAGCTGGAGTAAACAGCCAGAGAGTCCAAAGGGTACTTCCTTCTTCCTGCCCATTTTGTCTTTGCCCTTCTGCTGAGGTTGCCAGCAGAAGTGCCAGCCGGGGCAGAAGCAGCAGCAGTACCGAGTCAGCTTGAAAGCTTGTCTCTCAATAACAGAAGTTGGTCCCATAAAAAAATATTACCTCAATTATCTTGTCTTTCAGCTGTGATAGGGTCATGTATAGCTAGTGCCTACATTCTACTGACTAGAACGGCTGACTTGGCTCAAGTATGTGTCCTAAAGGGAGGTGTTTAAAATATTTCACAGTGCAATGAAAGATGACGAAGTCCAAGCTATTCCACAGTATAGAATGAGCTGGAAAAAGGAGAACATGTCTGTAAAATGTCTCAGTTGCAATTTTTTTTAAAAAGTGAAATGGACCCATTTTATGTTGAAAAATAAGGCCATTTATTGATTTATACTCCACAGAACTATACACATAGTCCAGACTCCACCTCAAAAACAGGTAGAAGTTAATGTTTTCCCACCCTCCATATGGCTATGTCTACACTTACTAAAGTCAGTTCGAATTAGTTAATTCGAACTAACTAATTCAAACTAATTTTAATTTGTTCGAATTAACTTAATTCGAACAAGAAAAATTTAGTTTGAACTAAGCAAATGCCATTCATGGCACTTGCTTAGTTCGAATTAGTAAATTGCATTGAGTTCAATGGGCTGGTTAGTTCGAACTAAGCAATTAGTTCGAACAAACATGGCCACATTGGTTAATTCAAACTAACTAGTTCGAATTAACCCTTAGTTCGAATAGCATATTCGAATTTATTAGTTTGAATTAAGGAAGCCCTTAATTTGAACGAATTAAAGCCTAGGGTAGCCATGGCTTTAGTTAGTTCGAATTAAGCTTCCTTAATTGGAACCAGCTTGCCAGTGTAGACATAGCCTATGAGACATAGCCATGTGTCTGAAATTTTACTTAAAAGAAGTGTTGAAGGTGAAACATGATATGAAACAAAAATTCAATGAAGTCATATGGAGTACTCATTATGTTAAGGCTCCATTTATAAACAGTTCATAAGCGATTAACAGATATTTTAATAAATGTGGACTCAATTCTTGCAGATTATTAGGGTGTCCAACAGGTTACTTGTCACCATGATTTATAATCAGCTTATCATCTTTTACTGAGGGGCTTACGTCCATCTAAAACCAGGTTTGAAAGGATTGGATCTTTATCGGTAATTAATGGTAAATGTCAATTTCACCATACATCCCAAATTGACAAAAATATTTCCATTGATAATCAAAATTTACAGATAAGCCAAGAAAAATGTTGCTTGAGCTCTTACAGTCAAAACCCAGACATTTAGACCTTTTAAATTAAACTTGTTACAAAGAGACTGGTGAATGAAAAGTAAAAACAGGGTTCATTTGTTGACTGAAATTTGTTTATTTTATATATTTTGACATGCGACATTAACAATTTGCAATTTAACAACTTATAAAACTAACTTTTTGAATCTCAGTGTCTGTCATTAAATAATCCTCTGACCTCCTCCACATAATTTCCCACAACTGTGAGAATTTAAATAGATAAAAATCTTAAAAATGCTTAAAAATAATTATCCACCATAATTATAAAAAAATTGAAATTTAATTTTGCCGAGTCTATCCATTACACATTACTACTCATGTTTATAACATCTTTAGATCACCAACTAATAATTAATTAACCCTTTATAAACTATGCATATATGGATCTTTATTGCAACATGTGCCTATTATGTCTATGAATTTTGCAAGGCTCTAGTCAAATTCAATTTTCCTTTAAATCAGGAAAGAGCTTGAGCTGTTCAGTGGCTCAGGATTGAGCCCTAAATCAATGGTAAAACTCTACAGAAATCTTCTTGATGCAGAATCCAGCCCTTTGAACTGGAGTTTTTTCCCTGCTAATTTCACTGATAAGACACAGAAGGATTTAGAATACCAACAGTGAGTATGTGGACTGGTAAATTGCAAATGCATCTTAATCCAGGTGTACAGCATAAGAACAGAATAATGTCTTGAAGCAAAAAATAAAAAAGCAACTATGCTTGCTGAAAAGGCAAAGCTGTGCTGTATAGTGCAGGAGAGATATTTGGAAGCATTTGAAGAAAAATCCCTAGAGTCTTCAGCCCTATGTACCGAATTGCATGGCTGCAGGAAACAAAACAAATGTGATTCTTTGTTATAGTGCAGGAACACAATATAAATCAAGGGAGGTGGTAGTAGTGTAAATGTTATATTTATAATGGAAATGCTGATACAACCCCAATTTATAGAGGTGCTGGCAGCAGCAGCTATAATATGGCTAAATATCATTTAAGCAGTGTTTGCAGATCTGATCATGGTATCGTAAAAGGAACAAACTGTACTTGCTCTTGAAGAGGTAAACTGTCAGCTATGAGTCAACCACAATGACTACGGACATAGTGCACTAACTAAAACGAAAGAAAAATCTTTATTCTGATTCCATATGGGTTCTTTACATTTCAAAAGCTGGAGGAAGCTAACAAATTCATGGCACTTTCTTCTTCTATAAGTAATATTAAAAAACTCAATTGGTTCATTATTTATTGATCTGGATTGACAGTGAACTTCACAAATTCATACAAAGGGGCCATCTCATTACAAGAATATTTTTTGAAAGACTTTTGGCTCAAATTCATCAGAAAAGTTCATATGGACTATATAAAATTAAATAATGTATAAGAATATTTTTCTTGAGAAAGCAGCATAAATTGTTGGGAGGTTTTTCTGTTGTATCATTTTAAATCTGTAATACGGAGATAGAAAAATCCCGAACTAGTTTTGAAGGACAGTTTAACAAAAACAATACAAATATATAAATTGTCACGGGAGATAAAGTCAATTATAAAAGTGCAGTGACATTAATAGAGTTCAATTTTGAATGAGATTTGGACAAATTTGATCAAAATAAAAACGTAAATATTGTTGAAGAATAATACTTGGCATTTAAGCAACAACATATCTTTCATTCCAGGATTCAAATTTCTACATTTTATACCTTTGAAATAAGATAGGGTGTGATTTGTTATATCCATTTTATGGATAAGTAAACCGAGTCACAAGTGAGCTTAAGGGCTAGAAGGTCAAAAGTATTTAGGACTGCAAAGATGTAGATAGATACTTTTGAAAATCCCACTAAACACCCATGTGCCTCTTTAATTGCTTAATACCTTTAAAATCTGACCCTAAGTGATTTGCCAAAAACCAAACCACATGTCAGAAGAACAACTCAGCAGCTGACTTCCAGGTCTCCCTTCTAACCAGCATATGAGATTCCCCCTCCCAAAAAAATGGGTAACAGAGAAAAGCACCTAAAAGTTATCACAGTTTGATAAAGGGGAAGTAATATACAAGTGTTTCATATTCTTTCCTTAGCCCTTAAACTCCTTCTATGCCACTGACACATGGGCAGTCCAGTTCCTCCATTGATTACAGTCACTCATTGGTCGTGATACTTCTTCCCATGTGATACCAGTGCACTTTATACCCTCTGTCATTGTCTTCCGCCTCTTTTTCCTTGGCCTTTTCTCTTTCCTCCCTCAAGTACCCAATAATTCAATGCTTGCTCAGCACACCTGCCTATTCTCCATAGGGCGTAGATTGCCCAGCGACCTGAGCCTTCACAAATCAGATATTTTCTAACATATCCCTTACTCTTGTTTGTTATTTTGCCTTTCCATGTAACGTGTAGTACCTTCTTCACCCATCTATGGTGGGCAGCCTCATATCTTTTTGACAGCCATTGTCTTTGGCCAAGACTCTGCTCTTCCCGGTAGCATGCTCAGTACAATCACGTGATATAACCTGACCTTTACTTTAAATGTGGAGACAGACCACTGTAACCTGACCAGTTGTTGTTCATTTCTCCAAAAGGGGTGTTTATTTTTCCTAATCTTGTATGAAACTTTTTGTTAGCCATCTTTAAGCATCACCACACTCTCCAGGTAGTGGAATCCTTCTACCTATTCAATTTCTTTTCTAGCCATGTACATCTTTGCATTGCATCAATCATTTTTTGGCAACAGGTTACTATCTTTATAATCTTGGTCTTCTCTGCATTTACTTTCAATCCAATTTTTGTGTTTTGTGTCATATTTAGTAAAGCAATGTCATTGACAAAATCAAGGTCATTTAACTTCTCTCCACTAACCCATTTTACACCATCCACAATGCCTTTTGTGTGCAGTTCATTACCAGTCTATTGGTAATAAAATGCCTTTGTCTAATTCCAGTCACAATCTCAAACTACTCACCGAGGTCTGTGCCCAATCTTACTGCACATCTGCTTTCATCATATAGATCCTTCTTATGTTGATCAGCTTTTCTGGTATCCTGTAGCTTCAGGCAATATTCCACAGGGTCTCTCTGTGGACACTATCAAATATTTTCTTAAAGTCAGTAAAGGTAATTAAGATTGGTTTTTGCCAAGCAGTATTTTTGATGTATTGTCAAGGAGTGAACATCTGTCCACAACAACATGACTTACCTGGACAGAACCCAGCCTGTTCTTCTCATAGTATTCCATCCACTGCCCTCTTCATTCTATTCTGGATACCAGTAGACCATTCTCTGTCCAGAACTGATAGCAGTATCATTTCTCTCCAGTTCACCCACTAAGTAAGATCACTCTTTTTGGGTAATGCCACCATGAAACCATCTTCCCAGTCTTGTAGCATTTGTTCTTTCACTTCTATTTCATTCAAGTTTTGCTACTGCTCAATCAGAATTTTGTCTTCCCCATTTAACACCTCTGCTTGAATTCTTGTCAATCGCAGGAGTTTTCCCCCATTTGAAGCCTTTGATGGCTACTTTTAATTTCATTGTCTGTTTAGTCCTTCTATTTCTAATTTAGCACTGATATTTCTCTCAACCTATGCACAACCATTGGCATCAGACAATTTAATATGGAATAGAAACATTCTTTCCATCATCCATTTTCTCTTTCTAGCACTTTAACATCTGTCCATGAGAGTCCCTTTTGGCATCACCCATGACTGTCTGGTTCTTCATGAGTGGTCTTTCACTATTCTGTAGAGCCCCGCTGCTTTGTTTCTTCAGTTTCCACCCAATTGTCTTGAAGCCAGACATTTCTGTTACCTGCATCTCTTTATTTCTTTGTCCTTTTCTCTACCTCTTGCCCCTGAGTCTAAAAGTTCTTGCACTGTTTCTTTTTTGCCTTCAGAGTTTTCTGTTCAATCACTATCCATGTTCCAGATGTAATCCATGTCCATGCATCTTTTCTTCTTCTCATCCATCTTTCCATGCCTCTTCAGAACCTCCTTACTTCATCTGCTGTCTTGACTACTATTTTCTTCCAGTTTGACCACCTGTCCTCCAGACTTTCATTAACCTTGTCTTGTGAAAAACTGGAGCGTTGCCTAGGCATAGTCTTGAATCTGATCACCATTTCTTTGTCCTTGAACTTCTCTATTGCTATAATGATCTTTTTGTCCATCTTCATGAACTTTTTGAATTTCAGTTGTAAAATGGTCACTTAAGATAATGATCTGAACCATTTACTCCTCTTATGACTAACATCTCTCAAAGAAAATGCCCATCTCTTAGATATGCACACAATCTGTCTGGTTGACAGTTGCATTGTCTGGCAATCTCCATGGAAGCTTTTGAATCCTTTTGTGCTGAATAGGTTGCCGCCTATCTTCAGGGTCTTTGCACCAGAGAGACTGAAAAGCCTTTCGCCATTATCGGTTCAGATACTTTCTGTTGCTGTGCCCATGACTCCTTTCCAGACAGGAGTATTGTTGCTGATTTATGCACTGAAGTCACCTATCATCAGGTTGATGTCACGGTTAGGCATGTCATCCAGTACTTTCTGCATCTGCTTGTAAAATGCATCTTTCCCACTGTTGTCTGCTGTATTTATTGGTGCTTTTTTGGATTGTTGGACACTTGTCATTCACTGGCTTCCAATCCAGCATAATTCCTATACCTTTTTCATGCATTCCTGAGTATGAGATAGTAGCACCATCGAATACCATCTTGCCACTCCATGCCCATCTCATGTCATGGACAACATCTATGTTCAGATACTACTTTTTCATTTCTTGAGAGCCCTGTGCCAGATTTCCCATATTATACAATTATGTAAATTCCATGTGCCCACTCTTTTTAGAAACTCGGTTGCCAGGATTCGATGTCTTGAGATCTCAGTTTGCCGTCAGCCTTCACAGAGATCTGTCATGAGCAGCACTGTTGCTAGGAGTGGCAGATATTCATATCAGAGACACAAAATACTAGGACAAATTCAAGGGTGCAGATGAGTTACACTAGGGATGGGAGAGGGCAAAAGTGGCTTTAAGTCACCTCCATGGCACACAGATACCTGGATCCAATTCTTTGCTTGTTCCATCTTTGGTGTAGTTTAGAGCAACCAAGTATACTGGTTGCTAATGGTCCTCAAGAGCAATTATGGCAGGCAGGGAACATGAAGTATAGGAATTTCCTGGCCACAATGCCTGTAATGGTGTATTCACCAGGTGAGTACGATGTAGAAGCTACTGAAATGTATCAATCAATACCTTTCCCCCAAACCAGGTGAGGAAAGACGAGATATACCACTGGGAATTTACAACAAGGAAAGAGCAAAAAGGGAAATGACAATTTGCAAAAGGTGTTATACCAAACCAAAGAGCCTTCTTCAGTGCTTACCCCTTTGCCAATTTGCCTTTGATTAACAAGTATTAATAAATGATTACTTGGTGTAGACCATGGGTTCTCAATAAGTGATTGCAATCACTAAGAATTGGAAACAGATTTCAGGGGTTCATACCCACACTCCCTTTCTTGATATAGCTAGATGGAAGAAGAATTCCCCGTGTTTTTTTTTTAATCATAACAGAGTCACAATATATTATAATGTGAAATTATTTTGGCATAGTTAAATAGACAAGAATTTGCAGCGTTACCTAATTTCTCCACACGTACCAGGAATATTAGGATACGCCAAATCCAGAAATAAAATTATTTAGGGCCTGCTATAATGAAACACTTGAGGTAGTGAGTAATTGAGTAGTCAGTAGGGCCATTCACATGCTTAAAATTAGGTGCTTTTCCAGATTAGGGCATAGGGCATTACTGTATGGCAGTTAGCAAACTGAAGTAGACAAACTTCATAGTTCATTTTCCATTAATATTGGTTCATTCATGTTCTGTCACCTATACCAATGATTCATAAGAAAGCAGATGATACTGAGTTGATGATTATGCTAATCAGCAAGACAGTCCCCTATTAAACTGGGCCAATGGGAAAGTCTCTGAGCAAGTGGTGTCAGGTTCATCTCTACATTGTGCAAATTGGCACTCAAGAGTAGGAGATGTTTAGCTCAGATTTATGCGGACTATAAAAAAACCACACTAACTAGAAATGCAAATTTCATTCCCCAGTTTCCTGAGAATAGTCTCGATCTTCATAAAGAGTTTGCTTGTAGTGCAGTGGATAGCAGTCCAATGTTTTTGCATAAAAATTCATGAGGCATGGTATCTATTTCAACTAAGTTATAGAACAATAAAGGGAAGGAAAAAAAGGTTTAGTCCTACAATTCTGATAGGGTTCATTTTGAGTGATGATTGCAAACCAGCCGTGGAAATTACAGATGCTACTTGGTTCACTATTATTTTACAGCATCTCTAGTAATCTTCAGTGATCATTTATAACAGCATGTCTGATGACTTTCAAAACATAACGGGAAAGGATACTTCTGTGGAGAGCATGGCTACTCAAAGGAGAAATCAATCTTTGCATCTCAGGGAGTGAACTTCATGCCGCCACGATCAGACAGACATTCCAACCCACAAAAATAGGGCTGTGGGGTCTTAAACATTTTGGCCTATTGAATTTGATGCATGGAGAGCTAGATCATTTGGCTTTTCTCCTTTTACTAAAAGATGAATGCAAAACAAATGGAGCTTAAGAGTGAACTTAATCAATAATGAACTTGCCAGTAGGAAAAAGCAGAGCAAAATAGGATGGGAAAAGAGAATTCACTTAAAATAAATAAATAAATAAAATAAAAGGTAAGGCCTTTGTTTTCATTCTGCATCAGAATGAAGAAGAGTCCTTTTGTGACACAAAGGAACATGACACACACCCCAGCATAGTCAATTGCACCATGGTCCAGGCATTCACCTGGGATTGGGGAGACTGAGGTTCCAAATCAGGCAGGGCAGGGATTTGAACCTGGATCTCCCATATCCAAGGTCAGTGCCGCCATGCAGCCTCATTGACTTCAGTAGGGCCCACACAGCTGTAGGGTTTCACTACTAAATGCAGGATAGGCCCATAGATGAAATCAAGTCCATAACCAAAGAGCCCAGCACAATCAATTAGAGCAAAAGTCTGAACATTTTAAGTAAAGGATATGAACTTTCTAAGCAATTTGGGGGCAAGGACTGCTTTTGTATTATGTTATATTGTATATAATGTCACACAGACCCACACTACACAGACACACACTACACACAACACCAAGGCCACAATGGGGCTCTGATCCATGACTGAAGCTGTTAAGTACTATTGTGATAAATAATGATAATGTCCACACAGGAAAATTTAATGCCTGTAATAAATAATACTGTAACAATAATAATATGATATATAATTATTATTATATTGGAATAATAATGCTGTAATAATAATGACAACATAGGAAAACTCAGTGTCAGGCTACAAGCTGTTACAATGTCTCAGTTGCATTCGTTTTAAAAGCACACTAAAGCAGAACATCGCCCTATTTAAATCAGACATCCTTAGTGATCACAGAGGACTCTTCATCGTCAGAAGGATGTACAACGATGATAAAACCTAAAGGAATGGATTAATCTGAATAAATGGCTACCCACTGTTTTGGTTTGGTTTCTTTCGTGGTATATGTGAAATGAGTTGATGGACTCTACCAAGTTTCTAGTAGATGGGTATCTGCATCACAAATGCTGCCATCACTATGGATACTATTGTCACCTATGTTGACAGTCATAGCTGAGAGGCACAAGAGCGAATGGCCCTGCAGAATGAACTATCTTCACACAGTCCAGAGAGGAAACACATACTCCTCCCAAATAATTCAAGATATGCAGGGGTAAAAAGGAGAGAGGCAGAAAGGTGTATGTAAATAAAGTTATAGGGTTACTAAGGTGGTTTGATATGTAACCCATTAGGGGTAGGTCTACACGTATGGCAGCAAATTCATCAGACAATGTCCTGATCGACTGAGCGGGTCCCTGAAGACCCGCTCAGTCGATCAGCAAGTTGATCCCTGAAGACCACCCTCTCAAGTAGCATAGCACTGAGTCGATGGGAGGCCATTTCCCATTGACTCAGCACACTAAAGACACCGCAGTAAATATGCGGTTGAAAGGAGTTACTTTAAGTAATTTGCATATCTCTCTTCAACTGCCACCAACAACTGCTTGCATTATAGACCAGGGCACACTGTCTTTCATTTACTTCTCTTATGCCAGGTTTTATTGTACTCTGCTTCAACTTGGTCCCTCAGCTGATAGCACACAAGTAGACAGCTGCACCCACAGAAGTCAATAGGGCTCAGCGGGACCCTCAGCTGCTAACAATTGTAAAATTGGGGAGTTAGGGCTGTAAGCACTTCAGGGCAGTGACAATGTCTTTGCTCATTAAGTGTAAAAGCACCACACTCACCTAAGCTACTAGATACAGTGATAAACAGTAATGCTGGTGAGGTGGAACACACACTTGTGAACAGATATATAAACAGATTTTCAGCCTGATTTTCAAACACAGCTTCTGATTTTGCAGAAAGGAGTTCATGCTTTCAAACAACACTGTTCATATTTTTGTTCCAATGAGAGTCACAAGAACTAGCAGGGCAACATCAATTGAAAATGTGCTTTTTAAAAATGGCGTTGGAGCACTCTTCTTGTGATGGCAAATGCTTGCATGATTTACTGTAAGGGCAGCTATGGACACACATTGCAGAGAAAAATCTGTATCATAACTGATATTAGGAGAAAAACATGGTGAAAGTGGAAAGGCAACAAGGTGGAAGAACTTAAACTATAGCTCCTCAAGGTCTTTTTTGGGAGTCTTAAATCCACACTAATCCTGCAAAACTTTTTGGGTCTCTGCATTCTTTGCAATTCCTCTCTTTAGACTCAGAGACAAGAAACATTTCACTAGGGACCCAGAGCACTGCATAAGGTGCCAGGACAGAAAAAAGGAATTATGAGTTCCCTCCATTTTGTTCCACTCGCTCAGCAAGCCACACTGTAGTGGACCAAATCCAGCTTCCGTGTGTCCTTCATTTTCCTCCCCAGTGGAACATGTTATCCATAGTCTAGCCATAAAGCAGGAGCATAGATGGTTGTGCCCAGAGCTGTCTTTAAGAGGAAAGGGCAATGTCACTGAAGCTAACCCAAGATGAAGAAAGGTGCATCTTGCTTTTATTGTTATTTCACCCAGGAGTACCAGTCAATCCAATAGAACCTCTCTATCTGTGTGCAGATTGTAGCTGATCAAAGCCCTTTCTCACCACTGAGCATCTCGTGCTATCAGCCTCCACTGGCTACTTGTTCAGTTTCTGAACACCTTTGTGCTTTCTTCCAAACTGTCCCTCATGTTTGGGAGCTACTCCCCATAAACGTCTTCAAAGCTACGTCATTATTCACTGTGACAAAGTGGACCTCCTATGGCAGGCCATGGCATGAGAATTGTACCTGCCTTGCTTTCCCTTTGGTGCAGCCATAAAAGGAGCAAAGTCTTTCTCAATAAAACGAACAAGGAGTCCTGTGGCACTTTTAAAGACCAAAATTTATTTATCGCATGAGTTTTCATGGGAGAAAATCCCAATTCAAGCAACTGATGAAGTGGGATTTTCTCCCATCCAAGCTCATGTGAAAAATAAATTTGTTAGCCTTTAAAAATGCCACAGGACTCGTTTGTTTTGCTAAACTAGATTAACACACCTACCCCTTTGGAATCTTCCTCAATGTTTGAGACAAACTTTATAGCCTTACAGTTAGGACACTCGCCAGGACTGTGAAAGACCCAGATTCAAGGCCTTATTCCAACTTCTATATCTTCAGAAAAGCAACGAAAACTCATAGAACTATAGGCAAGATCCCATGCGAAGAAAATCTAAGAGAAAAGAGCTGGCAGTTTCTCAAGGATACAACGAAAGTACATCTGCAAACAATCCCAATGCAAAGGAAGACTAATAAGAGGCCAATATAGTACTGTTCCAAGAGTCTCAATGTCCTGAAAACAAAAAAGGAATCCTACAAAAAATTAAATGTGGACAAATTGCTAAGGAGTACAAACAAATAGCATGAGCAATAGGAATAAAATCAAAAGGCTAAGGAATAAAAGACATACTTAGCAAGGGACACAAAAAGCAATAAAAGGAGGTTCTTTAAATACATTCAGATGAAGAAAAAAGATGAATGAAAGTGTAGGTCCTCTACTTAATAAGGAAGTAGAGCTAATAGTTGTTGACATCAAAACTGAGGTCTTTAATGCCTATTTTGCTTCAGTCTTTAATAAAAAGATTAATGGTGACCAGATAATATTAACTGTGATGAGTAACAACAAGGGGGAAAAATGCAAGCCAAAACAAGGGAAAGAACAGATTAAGGAATATTTAGATAATTAGATGTTTGCAAATTGGCAGGGTTTCATTAAATTCATCCTAAGACATTTAAAGAATTAGCTGAACAAATATCAAAATAGTTTGCAATTTTCTTTGAGAACTCATGGACAATGGGCGAGTAACAGAGGACCAGAAGAGGACAAATATAAGTGTCTTTCTTTAAAAAGGAAAACAAAGAGGATACCAGGAATTATAGACCAGTCAGTCTAACTTCAATACCTGGAAAGCTATTGGAATGAATTATGAAACAATCCATTTGTAAGCCCCTAGAGGATAATAAGAATAGCCAGCATGAATTTCTGAAGAACAAATCAAGCCCAACCAACCTAACGTACTTCTTTGACTGGGTTGCTGACCTAGAGGATGGGAGGAAGAAGTAGCCATATCTTGGTTGTAGTAATGCTTTTGATGCAGTTCCACATGACACTCTCATAAGAAATCAGGAAAGGTGGCCTGAATGACATTATCATAAGGCAGGTGAACAACTGGCTGAAAGACCACACTCAGAGAGAAGTTAGCAGTAGCTTCCTGTCAAACTGGGAACATGTATTTAGTGGGTCTCAAAGAGTTCAGTCATGGATCTGGTACCACTCAATGTTTTCATTAATTACTAAATAAAGAAATGGAGAGTATGCTTATAAATTCTGCAGATGGTACCCCACCGGGAGGGGTTGCAAGCACACTGGAGGACAGGGCTAGAATTCAAAATGACCTTGACAAATTGGAAATTTGGTCTAAAAATCATCAAGATGAAATTCAGTAAAGGCAAGGGCAAAGTACTACACTTAGGAAAAATTAATTCAATGCACAAACATGAAATGGGGAACAATTGATTAGGTGGCAGCACTGATGACGAGGATCTGGATGTTGTAGTGGATCACAAATTGAATATGAGCCAACAGTATGACTCAAGCTAAACAAAAGGCTAATATTCTGGGGTGTAACAATAAGAATGCTGTAAAACACAGGTTATTGGCCCCACTCTATTAATTTGGCCCAGTAGTGAAATATAAGACTTGTATTTGTTGCCAAATCTTGAGAGTTTATTGCAAGTTTGAGAATATTTGATGTTTTCCTTAAAAACCCTGATCCTGGTAGCACATGGTTAGGTGAGAATCTCAACTTTCATTTTAAAAAAGTTTCTAGACCTTGGTGGTGTTGGAACAATTTTTATAGAAGGGATGCTGAGAACCATTAAACCAAACTGTAAACCTAGTATGTGATGGAAGCCACTTCAAGGATGGGGGTGCAGCTGTACTCCCAGAACCATTAGCTCTAGCATCATGGTAGCCCTTAAGATTGTGGAGAAAAGCTAGAAACTGTGAACATAATGCTCTCTTAAAGGGCCAGATAACCAGAAGGCTATAAAGAAGAACCCTCTTTTGAATTTGGGGGGGGATTGGACTCAATTTTGAATATTTGGGGTTGACAATACTGTATTACTTTGCAAGAAAATGGGGGACCAGTTCTGGAAATATTCACAACCTCTCTATTTCTTACATGCTCTCAAGCCTTCGATCCAGGCCTCTGGTTCACCAAAGCCCGCAGCCTTCTTTACTTGCTATCACATTTTCCAACACATATCTTTGTGCTTCCTCCACTGCCTCCCACTTATGCATGGAAGTAGCTCCACATAAATGTCCACAGTATCACTACATTATTCCTCTTCACATCCCTCCTTAAGACTCACCCCTACAGTACACTAAGCAATGGCTAGTCTGTGAATGCCAATGCATAGTTCGTCATTACCTTGGGCTCCCCCATCTGCTTCTTGCATCCACCCATTCTCTCGTCTTAGACTGTAAACTCTGCAGGGCACAGCCCGTCTTTCTGTTGTGCACTTAGAGTGCCTAAAGCAAGCAATTCCTGATTGATGCCTTCTGGATGCATCCACAGTGTAATAAATAAATAATCAAATATAATAATAATAGCACATGTAAATAACTTTATGCCCTTGAGTAGCCACATTGACATCAATGGAATGATTTACCTGCTAAAAGAATGTTCCAGAGTATTAAAGTGAGCAGGTTCATGCCTTAAAACTGTAGGTGCCTCCATTAGTAGTAATATATTTTCAGACAGTTACTATAGTGCATGAAAATCTGACTCTTAACTATGTATACTATCCTGACTGGATTTATCTGATTTCACACTGTAATTATCCAGAGCGCAGCATAGTGTAGACACTTGCTATGCCTTGTGTTAATACATTTGTAGCTAGACAAAAATCATTTCAGTATGCAGAGATGAACATTAGAAGCAATTTGCTGCCAAAACGTTTCCTGAGGCGGGGGGGAAATGAAGAGGTTTCTGTTTCATGGGTTGCCAGAGGGAATAGTTTCTAACAGGCAGCGAGTGCGCTGAAGGAAAATGAAGACAGTCCCAAAAACAACACCCTTAGCTAAGGGCTTTTCTATTACTATGTTATGGCTTTTATTTTATGCACAATTCAAAAACATTGCTTATTATTATTATTCAACATTCACTAGGATTCAGGGGAGGGAAAAGAGCCATAAACAAGAGAGAACAGAATCATTGCTATCAAATCCCAAAGCACAGAATTTTTGTGGGTCAGATAGAATAGGAGAGAGTTGTTTGTTTGGGGGGGGGGTTTATTCATAGACAGTTGAACACTTTTGGTAACAGGAAAAAAGCTCAAGGTCTGACCTTTACCCTCTACCCTTCAAAAAAAAAAAGGTAGACTTTTTATGGGTTTATAATTATTATACCACACTAGAGATCTGGATAGGCATTTTTAGGGCACTTAAATGAACAAGTACTAGAACTAAAGTGAGAAGATTGACTAATAGGAGCTCTTCCCTACATGGACAACAAAATGT
Organism: Pelusios castaneus; assembly: GCA_007922175.1. NCBI lineage: Eukaryota > Metazoa > Chordata > Testudines > Pelomedusidae > Pelusios > Pelusios castaneus. The sequence continues at coordinate 2,766,502 of ML685839.1, forward strand.
AGGAAAAAAGCACCTTCTCCGATTGAGAAAGAGAAGCCAGGACAAAGCAAGCATGGTCTTGTGGTTAAGGTACTGGACTAGGACAAAGGAAATCTGGCTTCAGTTCCCAGGTTTGTACATCGTTGTGCAAGTCACTATCTCGTCCTACCTCCATTCCCCATTTATAAAGCGATCACTTTATATATAACCCTCTCAGTTACTCAAAGAAAACCTGCATTACATCTCCAAGAGAGGAGCCTAGGAACTTGAAGTCATAATGTTACTAGACTCTAAACATCACAGACTGAATGAATTCACTGGATTTATGGAGGGTTACAACAATCTATAGCCCATTAGCACCCTATCCCACTTTTTTTCTTCCTTCCATTGTGACTGGAGTATTAATGGGTCACATCACCTTGAATGATCTCTTGAAATATTGCTACCTTCTTATGCTAAAACTAAACAATATGTTCCACCTTATAGCTATCTATGACACTGAGGACATCTCCCAGATCTGAAGCAAAGCACTGTGTAAGCTCTATAGCTTGTGTCTCTCAGCCTCAGCAGTTGGTTCATTAAAAGATATTACCTCACCCGCCTTGTCTCTCTTATATCCTGACACCAACATAGCTACAACATCACCGCATGCCTGAAAGATTGGGAGATGTTCAGATATTATGGGGATGGAGGCACCTTTGACAGACAGAATCAACAGGATGTCCTTGGCATCTTTATGGCTTCAGAAGGAAGAGAGCAATTCTTGTATTTCTTTGGATTGGGGCATTAATAAATAGTGATAGCACACCATTCTACACATTCTAACTGGATTGCAAATAGAGTACATTTCAGGTGTAGTATATTTAGGAATTATTTACTTTTTTATTTTGATGGGTAGTCCTCAGTGTCAGGTGTTAATATAGCATTATTTATGTATTGTATCACAGTGATATATTATACACCCCAACCAGTTGCGCCAGGCACTGTATATACACATGTTGAGAGTTCACATCAGCCCCTGCCCTTAGAAGCTCACAACTGAAATACACAAAACAAAGGGTGGGGAAGGCAATATTCCCATTTTACAGATAGGGAACTGAGGCCCAGAGAAATTAAATGTGTTGCTAAATATCACATGGAAAGATTGCAGCAAAGCCAGAAATTGAAAGCAGAGTGCTCAATTTCCCAGCCTAGTGACTTCAACACAAGACCATATGTTTTCCCCAACTGGATTTCTATTGTTAATTATACACTGGCAATGTAGACTCCAAAACTCATGATTAAAGTGATATTTTTCATTTATTTTTTTAAGTAGAAGGAGAGAGTACTGCACTGCTTTTCAGCTGAAACACATCAATGCATATTGTAATCTGGGCAACTCCCTTCTTTTCCCAGGCTATTGGTCTTTCATTTGTATGTTCCATTTCTATGTACAGCACAATATGTCTATTTTCAACTATGAGACAAAGTCATCCCTCGTGTAACTGGACTGAGGTCGTAATCATCATTTATTTGCCAGCTAATTGTCATTTATTGACAGGATACAATAAATGTACTTTCCCTTTTTCAAACAGGGAAAGTACATACAAAGAGACAGACACCTGGTCTT
>ML685839.1:2768099-2806744 GCA_007922175.1 Pelusios castaneus
TAGACATTTACTATACACTGTGTTTATTTGTATGCAAACCAGTACCTTAGCCCAAGCCAATTGTGAGGGAATAGGGGCTGGTGACATTTCAAAGCTGCATCCCAGAGCAAACTGTTGGGAACATGAGTGGCTGGTGAAAGCACAGATACTACAGACCTCATCCAAAGCCCCTTGAATAAAATGGGAATATTCCATTTGACCTCTATGGACATTAGTTCAGCTCTGAAAGGAACAGATGAGTAGCAAGGATAACAGTGTGGAAGGCCTCCGAGCTTCCTTTCCATCTTTGTTACATTTTTTAAAGCAGTTTTATTATAAATGTGAGAGAGAACAGCAACACAGCTTGACCACACAATAGGAAGTATCTACTCTGACTTTTATGCAGAAGACAGAAGCACAATAAAATAGGAAACTGTCTGAAGTTACCCTAGCTCATCTACTACCCTGGTAACTCTGTGCTTGTCAGCATCCATCTAAGAAGGGAATGCACAGTTATTCACATAATGTGTCCACAGTGCTATAAAAGACCCAGACAGCGGGCCAAGGTCAACTGACTCAGGCTCTCTGTAAAATTGCAAAGTAAATGTTTAGATGTGGGATGGAATCCAGGCTCTGGGACCCTTCCACCTCTCAGGTCACAGAGCCTGGTTTCAAACCCAAGCCCAAATGCTTACATTGCAATTGTATAGCCTTATAACCCAAGTTCCACAAACTTAAGTCAGTCACTTGGGCCAGCCACAGGTCTTTTATTGCAGCGCAGACAGGCCCATAAACATTCTGGGGAAATAATTTCAGTCCTGAGGCTGAAATGTATTTTGTAATGTAAATAAAATTCATTGCTGGAGTAGTGATAGCAATAGATTTCCTGCTTTGTCCATTTAGTTTATCCAGAGAAGACCGATGCTTCCTTGCTGCGGATCACCAGGGTCTTGCTACTAATAGAGATACCAGTTGTGACTAGAGTTGGTTGGGAATTTTTCAATTAACCTTTTTCATCAAAAAATACCAAAACTGGTCATTTCCCCCCCCCCCCCTTTTTTTTTTGTTTTTTTTTTTTTTGTTTGTTTCTTTTGAGGTTTATTTTGTTTGGTTGGTTTTGGGCAGCAAAGAGTTGGTTTTGAAGAATTTCTTGATAAAAAAAATATCACCCATATCAGGATAAAAAGTTGAAATTACCAAAACTTTTAGAGACTGAAAATCCAAACAATATTTCAGTTTGTGTCAATCAAAATGCTGCATTTAGCTGATTTTTAAACATTTCATTTCAGTTTGGGCCGTTTTTCTTTTAAAAATGTGTTACCAAAATTAGCTTAAGTTTCCAAAGATGAAGTCATTTCAAAATAGAACTTTTCTTTTCAAATGGGATGTTTTAAGCATCTTGAAACTTTTTACAAAAAAACTTTTTAAGTCTCAGAAATGTTCTACAGGCCAGAAAAGGAAAAAAACAAAACAAAAAAACATTTCCCTGCCAAACTCATTATTACTGATGGCATCCAAGTGAGGATTCTCCTATAATGTGTGACAAGATCTGAACACACACGATAAATAAATCTGTTAGTCTTTAAAAGTGCCACAGGACTCTGTTTGTTTTTCACATTTTTAGGGAGAGCCTTCTTACTACACTGCTTCCTCTTCCTCTTCATTGTGCAGCTGAGCAGTGAATGCAATAGCAAATAGGACAAGACACAGAGAAGAAACACACTCCCTGCCTCTGGCATGCTCTCTGGAGCCCTGACACTGAAGTTATTACAGAAACCCAGCCACATGTTTCACAACTAGCATGACCATCATTCAATTAGGTCACAATTACTAGCTTGATTTTCACTATGACTGTGATGAAAGGTGAGAAATTGGGAAGAAGTAAAACTCATTGGTAGAGACATAGCAATTAACAGCACCATGAGGTATCTGCTCGCCAAGCCCCATGCCAGATCCTTTACACTAATGCAGTTTAAACATGACTCACAAAGGTATATGATTCCAAAGGGGTAGCCATGTTAGTTTATTGTAGAAAAACAACAGAGTCCTGTGGCACTTTTAAAGACTAACAGATTAATTTATCGCATGAGCTTTCGTGGGAGAAAATCCCACTTTGTCAGACACTTCGAAGATGGGAAACTTACAAAAGGTAAGGTATATGATTGCATTATTCAAAGATAGCGCTTTGCCAAACCCCTAACCAGAGCTCTGATGCAGAGGTAATTAAATAAGGCAGAGGGAAGGTCACATCTTTCACACCACACAACTTCTTGGTATAAATGTAATGAGAGAAAAATATTTTTAATATGATTCCAGACAATATTATAATAGTCTATTTTAGTGGCACTGTCTCAGGCAAGGCCTAGAAAGGAAAAGCTTTGCCTGAGACAAGTACTGCAGAATAATTAGAGTATTTTAATAAATATAATATTAAAATAGCCCAGTAATTCCCTAATTTTGCCTGCCTATCTTCTAATTTCACAGACTGTTCCCAGAAAATCCAAGGTCAAATGACTTGATCTCCACCTTCCTGTCTTTATCACAATTACACTTATCCAATCAGGAAACAGAAATTAAGCCTCAATTATAGTGACCAATTACACATTGGTAATAGGACTGATCTGGCAGAGTGCTGAGTTCCCTGACTTCCCATTAGTACAAATGAGAGATGAGGTCATTCAACATTTTTACAAGTTATTCTCTCGGATCAGGCCCTCAATAAATAGAAAATACACGCATTAAACACAAATGACATGCAATCAACATTAATTGGCATGAAACATCACCTGAATATTTCTGAATTTAAAAAAAGTCTATAAAAACATTTGTTTGTGAATAATTTGCAAACAGATGAGAGGCAAAATTTGGCAGAGAAATTATTTACTATGAATGCTTTGTCCAGCTCTGGTTTATTTCCGCCTACATATCCAGGTCAAAATCCATTCGCTCTTTGTTTGAGGACTAACATAATATTCAAGATCCTAGTTTATTTTTTTCCTTCAAGCAACAGCCCACATACACCCTTCTTCCAGACTGGTTTTTTAACATTCAGTAGCGTGATCATGTATTCTAGGCACCAAACCAACATCCAGCAGTCTTGAACAAAAAGATAGGCCTATCTCCCCAAAACAGAGTGACAGTGTTCTACTTCTGGGAACTTTCCTGACATCAAATCCCTTGGTCTTCTGTGAGTGCTGAGATAGCCCCAAAAATGACGAACTGAAAACAACCATTCACAAATCTCTGTTCATGTTTGTTCTGAATATTGGACATCATTATGGTCACTGTCTGAGTCATGCAGGAACACATAGTGACCATATACAATTAAGCCAATAACTCTATCCAAAGAATATATCACCTGGGAACCAGAAAAAAGTAACTCAATGATAATCTGAAGCTAGTCACAGAGCCTACCTATGAAGAAATAATATACTTTTGTGCACAGACGCAGGAAACATATCTGGTAACACAATCTAGCCTTACTGTTAAATAAATAGCTATTAAAAATAAAGCTTTTAAAAGAATAAAACATTGAGCTTAATGCATTTGTCAGGTTTCTACAGCAACAAACTGAATTCACCTCTGATCGTATAAAATATTTTTCTATTTTAACTCTGTGATAGAATATAATTTATTTCTGTTCCAATCTCCTGGTTCTCCATTCTCCCTGTGTATATTCAGACGCTGTGGTTATTTTGCCTTATATCCAAAATGAGTCTTCTTTCAGGTAACATGCTGGGTCACAGCCCCAAGAGAAGTGCAGCTAGTAATTTGACCTTTGCCCATTGTCTAATCCATTCCACTCCGTCTGTAACGTATCCATAATATTCCAAGTCAGATCAGACAATGTGCACTGACCCTCAAGGTGCAGAGCAATGGTGACTTCAAAGGCAGACCCAAGAGCTCAGCCCTATCCCAGGATCAGGCCCTCAGCGATCATTGACGCCCAGTTCACGAAGATACATGAGCTCTTGCCCAGCTTTAAGCATGCAAGCTGTCTCACTGAAGCCCCCATGTGCTTAAGAACCTTCCTGAATTAGAAGCTAACACAGTACAGGCATGTTTCAGCAAGGTGGTGGGCTCTCTGCAGCCAAATGCAGAGTGCCCTCCACTCCCACTGAATAAGACGTTGCTCAGTTCTTTCAGGATCAGACCCAAAATGCATAGAATCATAGGGTTGGAAGGGACCTCATAAGGTCATCTAGTCCAACCCCCTGCTAAAAGCAGGACCATTCTCACTAAATCATCCCAGCCAGGGTATTGTCTAACCAGACCTTAAATATCTCCAAAGACGGAGATTCCACCACCTCCCTAGGTAACCCATTCCAATGCTTCACCACCCTCCTAGTGAGAAAGTTTTTCCTAATATCCAACCTCGACATCCCCACCTGCAACTTGAAACCATTGCTCCTTGTTCTGTCCTCTGTTACTACCGAAAACAGCCTAACTCCCTCCTCTTTGGAGCACCCCTTCAAGTAGTTGAAAGTTGATAACAAATCCCCACTCAGTCTTCTCTTCTGCAGACTAAATAAGCCTACTTCCTTCAGTCTCTCCTCGTAAGTCATATGCCCCAGCCCCCTAATCATTTTTGTTGCCCTCCGCTGGACTCTTTCTAATTTGTCTGCATCCTTTCTGTAGTGCAGTCAAATAAAGATCTATTGGTCTGTCAATAATGCAAAGGACATGGAATCTGACCCTCCACCAGGTTATTTAAGCTACATGACTCGGCATATAGTTCATGTCACATCTGCCTCTGCCCCGGGTCATCTTGCCTGAAGAACTGCAATTTGAGCTACATACTTTCCCATCAGTCAACACAATGAAACTGCCCAGTTCCACCTCTCAATACACGAGGTGCTAGAACTAGAACGGCCACTGCATTAATGCTAACCGAAGAACCCATAGTAAAGCTGTTTTACAAGAAAAAGCTCCTCAGAAATTACACGCCCTGAATGGATTCAGCAGCAAAATAGCAGCTGTTGCATGGTTTGGGGATTTGTTTTTTAAATCTAATTAATATGCTGATCAGATTCTTATCATCAGGAGTGAGAGGCATTAATCTCATGAAACATGTCAACTGTATTTTATCTCAGATAAAAAAGAAATGGTAGCAAAACTGAAGCGCTTCTCCTTTTTTTTTTTTTTTGTCTCAATTGCTCAGACGGCAAGTACAGCCCAAGTCAGAAGTGACTGAAGATCAACACCCTGACACACAGAGCAGTTCATGTTGCTGATAATGTTATGTAAAGCTTTGCATCATTAGGTACTGATTTACATCCTGTCGTGGTCAATGGAGACACAAAATTATCATTCTGTCATCTCTGTTACAGACCTTGTGAGAGAAGCTCCTAATGGACAACCCAGTTCCTAATGGACAGGTCCAGACCAGAAAAGTTACAATTATAATTGGCTTCTTTGCTTTTCAAGTCAGTAGAAGGATTTAGACCAGTGGTTCTCACTCTTAGGCTATGTCTACACTGGCAAGTTAGTTCGAATTAAGGAGGCTTAATTCGAACTAACTAAAGCCATGGCTACACTAGGCTTTAGTTAGTTTGAATTAAAGGCTTCCTTAATTCGAACTAATAAATTCGAATAGGGTATTCGAACTAAGGGGTTAATTCGAACTAACTAGTTTGAATGAACCAATGTGGCCATGTTAATTCGAACTAATTTCTTAGTTTGAATTAACCGGCCATTGAAATGAATGGGGTCACTAATTCAAACTAAGCAAGTGCTTGCTTAGTTCGAACTAATGTTCCAGTGTGGCCATGCTAGTTCAAATTAAGCTAATTCGAACTAACTAAAATTAGTTTGAATTAGTTAGTTCGAACTAACTAATTCAAACTAATTTTAGTAAGTGTAGACATAGGCTTTGTGCCCGGGGGCCAAAAGTGGCCCATGAGGGTTTTCAAAGTGGCCTGCAGCTCTCCTCATGCCAGCTGCAGAAGGGACCCATGCAGTGTACGTTTCTTCAGGGCAACAAGACCAATGCAGTCTCCTTGCTGCAGCCAAGGGGATGGGAGATCAATGCTCCTCTCCCCCATCTGTAGCAGGGAGCACAGCAAAGTGCTCTGCCTTGGTCCATGGGTGCTGGGATCCCTGATGGAGCCAGAAGAAGGAGAGCAGGGATTTTCCATCCCCCTCATTGCTGAAGGGAGCCACTGCCTAAAGACCCAGGTGGAGCACACAGGGCAACAGGACATGTGCAGTTTCCTTGCCGCAGACAGGGAGATGGGAGGTCAACAAAGAGGCAGCCTCCTTGCTGAATTCTTTTCATCTGGCTGCAGGAGGGGGGGCCTGCTGGCAGAGACTGCTGGTCCCTCAGGGATGTAAAAATTATATCTGTGACCCTCAAGCCAAAAAGGTTGGGAACCACTGATTTAGACCAATGCCAATTAAAATCAATAGGTGCCTTTGCAGTGACCTCAACATCCATCGGATGTGTACTGAGACTGACCTCTGTGCCTGATCTTTGTGGCATAGTGGGCTGGCAAGGGCATTGTGAGGAAACTTGAACTGCAACATCTTGTGCTGCATGGGGTCTGCAGGTATGAGCTTTAAGGCTGAGATTTCAAGGCCCACCTTAAGAAGGCATGATTTTCAGAGGATAGGTGCTCAATACTTGGGGAAAATCAGGTGCCCTTTAAGATATCTTAAATTGAACAACAACAACAACAAACAAAAAAACCACCACCAAGGCATCCAGAATCACTGTTTTTGAAAACCTGGCCTTCGGTCACCTTTGTCAATCTGGTACTTCTCGTGAAAAATAGAAGAAAAACTAAGCTCTGGGTTTTGTTTCTGTTGTATAACACACTTACCAACTAGCAACAGGGCACTAAGCTGAGGACTTTAGTACATTTGAGTTCTCGTTTAGTGCCCTTATGGCATGAAAGTAGCTTAATCCCTTCAACGCCTGCATGTTGATTGGAAAAATAATAGCAACTGGTTTTTAAAAAGGCATGGAGGCATCAATTGCGCAAAAAAAAAAAAGCGGGGGATGGGGAGTGAAGTTGATAGTCAGGTTGGTCTCTTGTGACAAAATACAATTAATGCTAACTGGGCCTTTTTGAAATAGATCTCTCTGTGCAAACACACATGCACACACCCTTCTGAGCGAACAGCGCCCTGACCATCTCCATTACAGTCAATCAAGAGATGCATTCACAATGATGATTACATCAGATCTAGTTTAAACTCACCCAACCGGATTTGTCATCTAATCTGCCATGAATAGATCCCGTCACATGAGGTTAAATCTCATGAGGCCAATCCGGTTATAAACACAAAAACAAAACAACATTCACAGAGGCTTGAAGGCAACCAGGTATTTACGGCTTTGCTATCAGAAGAGACAGGAACAGAGCTGATGAAGCTACAGGCTAGACCCTATTCTTGTGGTATTGAAAAGTCCAGATTATCTAACCATTCTTTATCTCCCTGACTACACTGCAATGAATTGTTTATCACATGTGCAATTAAATATCAAAGGTGTAGCTGACTGTCTAAACACTCTATAGATCTTTAGGTTTATAGTCAACTGCAAACTAAATATTGTTTGGCAAGAGTGGAATTTTGTCAGAGCTGTCACAGAAGTTGGGGATTCCTTTATTAAAAAAAAATAAGTAAAAGGCCCATTGCATTTGATTAGCAGTGGATCCAAACTTGAACACCAAATCCAAATGCCCGCACGTTTAGAGAAGCTGAGATCTGGATTCAGACTCCGACTCTTGAATCCTACTTTTGGTGTTTTGGAACGGGATAGCACAGGGGATGGGAAAAGTATTATTGAAACAACTACCCCACTTAGGATGTTCAGAGATGCCGAGCTAGATACTAAGTTTTATGCAAGCTAATAGACTGCACAATCTCCAGTCATATAATGGCTCAGTCATTTGTATCCTGAGGTCTTTAAACCAGACGAGATGTAATCTTCAATCTGAGTGCTCCTCTTGATCAACTATAATGAAGATCGTTCTGGCCTCTCTTCTTTCACAGAGATGTGTGTGTGTTTTTATGTGCAGCTATACATGTGCACACCTCACTCAGACTAACCTCCCATTTAAGTCAATGGCAGTTTTGCCAGGATACAGAAAAAAGATGAAAATTAGTTTGGGATACAAATTAATTACATGATGTTTTACTTGCAGTTTCCATAAACGTAACCTATTCACCAATGAGTGTCCCACCCTATGATTTGTATTTAAGTCACAACTTAGACTCCTATTCACCAAGTTGAACACACACACACAGACACACACACAATCATGCGCGACCAGATGTCCGATTTTATGGGAACAGTCCCAATATTTGGGGCTTTGTCTTATATAGGCACCTATTACTCTCCAGCTCGTGTCCCAATTTTTCACACTTGCTGTCTGGTCATTCTACCACAGACTCCCACACCCTTCCCTCTCTTCATCCCTGCTGGAATTAGACTTAAAATTACTTCCCCTCTCCCTTCACCCCTCTTGTCATTTAAAAAAACTAGAAGGGCTGATCCAATGTGAAGAATCTGGAATTCTGACTCAGACAAGAACAACAAATCATTAGACACCATTAGTGCTCATAACACAGAAGTCAACCAAGACACGGCACAAGTACAATGCTACTCCTGGCCACAGAATGGCTTAAAGCACTGCTCCCCTACACAGAGATAAGTGTCCAAGAGAGGGAATTTATATATGCAGCACAGAGTAATGGTACATGGTGATGCAGGCTCAAATAAACAGTAATGTTTTCCTGTTGGCAATATAAGGGCCCAATCCTAAAATGTGTCAAGTTCCTCCTCCAAGGTGCTGAGCACCCTCACCTCCAAGGCTTGCTCCCTTATGGTGTAGATTGTAGAACACCTGCAACTATCGATCAGTTGCAATGGAAAATGCAGGTGTTAGGACCCCAAATGACTTATGCAATAGAAGGTAGAGAAGTTAGTCTGTGCAACTATGCATATAATACAGGGCCAGATCTTTGGCCAGAGTAATTCAGCATAGCTCCATTGACTTTAATGGAACTACCAGGCTCTGTTGGCTTAACAGCTCTACAATGACGTACGCCATCCGAGGATCTGGTCCACTGGGTGCAACTGCACTTAAAACAGAATGATTTCCCATAGAAAATGTTTTTGTGCTTGAATTGCATGCTACTTACAGCTGGTCAAATACTGCCAGAACAGTGTTTGCAAACATTCACTCGCATTCTGAAAGGCTGTTCAATTGGACTGTGCTTCCAACTCTTATTATTTCCTGCTTGTGAACATTTGTGTGAATGGTTTTTTGTTTGCACTAATGCTAGGGGACTTGTTGGGGACCTACAAGATTTTTCATTGGAGGGTGGGGGTCTGTTAGGGAAATAGCCAACACGGGTATCAGTGCAGCTACCGTGAAAGGCATACTGCCTGTGCGTAATCCACAGTGAAAGCAAAAAGTGAGTTGATGGAACAGCAATCATCCACCTTTGGTCCTGTATTTTACCCCCTCAACTTCTCCACATTCCATTCACAAATACTCTGGATTCATGTAGATGGAGTGAGTGTCCCTTAAGAGAAATAACCATTTGAGACACTCTCATGGGGTGCTCAGAGCCATAAGCCACTGTGTTACTCCTCCGTCTCAGCAAGGGACTCCACCACACAAGCAAACTCCTCAAGACTCTGCTGGTCTTAACCTTGCCTTGCACGTAACAGTGAATGCAGTTCCCAGGTTGCCCAATGACAACTCCCAACCACAACTGGACTCTCATAGAAATTAAATGTGCTACTTCCAAAGAGCCAGTGCACACACCAGCTTGGCAGGTGAGCTGAGGACTCACTTTTTACTTCAGTATAACAGCACTGAGATGGTTTATATTAACCCGTGGACAAGTTTATTAACAAAGAGCAGAGATATAAGTGATACTAAAGCAAGAGAAATAGAGACAGGTATGGGTACTAACAAAACAAAATATGCTCTCTAGCGACACACACTTAATCTTAAATTGCATTGTTTTCCAGGCAGGTTTCTCACATCAAGTTACCAGCATCCAGAGTCCTACAGGTGACAGGATTAAACATTCACCCAGTCAGCGATGCTGTCCCCTTTGTTCCCTAAATGATAGAGTATTAGAATGGCTTTTGGCTCCCTTTCTGTTTCTAAGTCCATTGCCTTTGCCTCAAGAGCCAAAAAGATTTCCTTGGATGGAGGCTCTGTCCTCCAGTGTGTTCACTAAGAAGTGTGCTTTTATTGTCCTCTATCTGCAATCAAGCCAATCAGACAGGTAAATACATATTCCTTTGTCTAACGCAGGCTCAGTCTATTCACCCCTCCAAAATACATTTGAAGAACACTTTTCTCTTTCACACACACACACACACACACACACACACACACACCATACCTCTTTATACATAATCCATACATGCATCACACAATGATATCCCTGACCAGAGTGCTTTCAGTTTACATACATGATGTTGGTCAATATACTGTTCTAGTTCAATAATACTGTATACAAATCACTTGATTCATACTTTGTTGTTCAGGTCCCTGGGGGTGTCTAGAATCTGATTGTTACACCATATTCTGTCCATTTTTCATTATAGGTCTGAACTAAAACCCTTTGAAGGCCCTCCACTGACTTCCATGGGCATACGATTGAACCTTATTTGTTGCTCGTTTGATATCATTCTCCTGTTTAACGCATTTCAAGCAGCCAATCAGGGACTTTATTATGCAAGAAAGAAATTCAGACTGATACAACACAGGTACCATATTGCTTACGAGTACACTAGAAAACCTAGATATTGTAGATGCCATCGTTCTTTCAGTGACAGCTCAAGCCAACACACAAGTGAAAATGGAGAGGCTGTCCAACTTTGCCAAAAAGATGAGGTTAATGATCAGTTCTGAAAAAACAAACCTAACAAGAACCTCAGCATCTCCCAGCTCAAACATTACATCACAAGACAAAGCAATACGTGAATAGACTCCATTCACCCACCTTGACAATAACTTGAAAGCCAACAGGGATGTCAGGAAGGAAATAGTATCACAAATCGGCACGGCAGAAGCTCCATTCATCAGCTTAAACAAGATTTGGCCATTGAAAATCTACAACTTAAAGACTAAACTACAAATCTTCAACTCAAATATTATTTCCATTTTAACATATGGATGTGAACACTGGAAATCTACCAAAGGTAAAGATAAACAGCTAAATGGCTTCTAAAGAAAATGTCTCAGGAAAATATTAGTTATTAAATTGAACGAATGTATTTCACTGATACTGAAATGGATTCACAGTTCAACCTAAATAGTAACAATTTCTTTGAATGTAACACAAATATTAATATTTGAGTTACCAAACAGACACCTTTGCATCATTTATTGTTTAGAATATACTAAAATAAACGAAACGTCATTGCCACTGTTTCTAATATGGAGTATGAACACGTCTCTCTTCCATTTTTTTTGTTTTGTTTACAATACTTGTTGAAAATATCTGAAATCACTGGGATTTTTATATGCAGTTTTTGGCAGCCCTTTCCCTGTTAGTTGGACTATGAGATAGAATTTTTATGTAGGCCCACATCAGAATAAGAATATAAAACATTTGAGATGTTGGTAAGCCTTTTTCTTTTATTACCAGATCATACATGGTTACTGCCATTGGGCCTGGTTTTTTGGATCTTAACACTGGTGTAAAATAAGAACAACTCCACTGAACTCAATATAGTACAGTGGTGTAAAGACAGTGAGAAGAGAATCAGGTCTAATAAATGAGACATGTGACTGTCAATAGAGTGTCTCCATATGAGTGAAGTTACTTGTGTGTCGGTAAGTGCTGCCAGACCAGACCCTGTATATACTAGGTTTAATTGACATATTATTCCCCCCAACAGCCTCGTATTGGTTTATTTTTATGTATTTTGTCACTGCCTGTTGACGATGGGCCTGCTAAATTCAGATTCAGACATAAATCCAGTTCTAGTCTGAGCATGCTCTGATTCAGGGTTTGGCTTTGGCTGTTATAGAAATAAGAGATAGTCACAATGTTCAGATTTGGTGCTGGGTCCAGACCCTGAGCATGGGGCAGACTCATACTCTAGAGCAGAGGTATCAAACATGTGGTTGGCAGACTGGATGCAATCCACGAACCTCCATCCACCCTGCGACTGCACTCCATGAGACCACACTCTCTCCTTAACAGAGAGAGAGTAGGGTCTCTCGCGGTACCATGGAGTGCAGTCTTGCATACTGTTAGGGAGAGAGTGTGGTATTGTGAAGTACAGTCTCGCAGACGTAGTACTCCATGATGCCACGAGGGTGGAGGCCCTAGTATTTTGATTTATGGTATATACAGTCCACTTGAAGTACATTTAAGTCAAATCTGGCCCGACATAGCAAATGAATTTGACACCCCTGCTCTAGAGTCACAAGGGACCAATATGATCATCTAGTGAGTCTGACCTGCACAACACAGGCCACAGAACCTCACCCACCCACTCCTGCAATAAACCTCTAACTTATGACTAAGTTACTGAAGTCCCCAAATCATGATTTAAAGACTTTAAGGTACAGAGAATCCACCAGCAATTGAGTCATACCCTATGCTACAGAGGAAAGTGAAAAATCCCCAGAGCCTTTGTCAGTCAGCCCCGAGGAAAAATTCCTTCCCGACCCCATGTGATGATCAGTTAAACCCAGAGCATGTGGGCAAGTCTCACTAGCCAGACACCCAAGAAAGAATTTTCTATAATAAATCAGAACCCATCCCAATCATCCCATCAGCATATCTACTACCAGGAGCCAGAGATCAGTCAATTGCCAACAAAATGATTTGAAATAACTTCTTCACCACTAGACACCCTCACTTATGGAGTTCTACAAGGACCAGTTATTTCTTCAGTCTTTTCCAGCATCTAAATGCAACCAGCAGGTAAAGTGGTCGGACAACATGGATTCAAATGCCAGCAGTGTGCAAATGACACACATCTCTACCATTCTTCACAGAAGTTAAGCTCTCATCTAGAAAGCATTCCTCACAGATGCTGCTCTAGTCTTTTGTTCACTTGGAGACTCTGTCCCTTCCCGGCACATGATGACCTGTCCACAGTTATTCATGCCTTTGTCAATTCTCAGCTATGCTACAGCAGTGCAACTGATCTGGGCATGAACCTGTCAATGCTTTGGAAGCTCCAACTAATACTGCAGCACAACCCCACAGTAACACTGGCTATTGCCAGTCCGTTGCTGTCTGCAGAGGCTTCCCGCAGAACGTCACACCCAATTCAGAGTCTCAGTCCTCATCTTCATGGTGCTCCAAGGCCTAAGCCCAGGACAAAGTTCTAAAAACCATTTAAAGCTATGGGATGAATGATTGACGGATATGCTGCTCCTCCGGCACAAAGGGGTTCTCAGTAATGTGGGTAAAGCTTGTGTATGCAGGATACAGGGCTTTTTCAGTGGCCAGTAAGATTGTGGAATGAACGTCCCCAGAAATGAAAGACCTACACAAACCATACCACATCTTCTGCTCCAAGTGCAAGGCATATTTCTTTCACTTTACCTTTTTCATACAAAGGAACAACACAACAAAGACACTCTACCAAAACAAGACATGCTTCTCCCTCTGGCAAAAGGAAGAGAGAACAAACGTGACAGATGTTAGCCACCTTGCTTGATGCACTACAGGATGGCTCTCAGATGTTAAGGAGAGCAGTATAAGAAAGCAGAGAGAATAGAGTAGCCTGAACTCCCCTGAATCTGGAATTGTCTTGATCCAAGGTTTTGGTTCCAAATCAACTGTACCTTTGTTACTGTAATTTTGCTGGAGGGTTTTGTGCATGCCTCTTTTCAGCTTTAAAAATGTAGCTGGAAGAAGAACAGTAAGATTCAAACAAAAACATTTTGCATTTGTTTCAAAATCAGCTGGCACCCACAGAAAAATGACAGGCAGAAAGTGGGTCAGAGAACAAAAAGAGAAATTTAAAATTTCAGTTAAATGCTAAGGGTAGAATCAGGATGTTTAGACACTGGCATGAGCAGAGGACTCAAGGTTGAGATTCCCCCCCAAGAAAGCACAGGTCCTCTGTGAACAGCCTGGCACATGTAGGTATTCAGCAGGATGATGCAAACTTTCTCCCCCAGTTTAGCTAGTCAGAAAGGAGGCAGTATGGGAGACATGACTCATCTCCTCCCAATCTTCCCACCCCTTGGGTTTTGTGCATCCCAATAGGCACAAAAAGATAGCTGGTCCTGTGCTCTTCTGGATGCAGCCATGCCACAAGGGGGATGCAGCAACTCCTTGCAACCACGCAGAGTCTTGCTTTTGAGTAGATATTTGAGCTACAGTTTTGTGGACATGAACACATGAAAGGAATGAGCTGGTTTTGGACTTAAACCGCCTCCCCTCCCCCCCACCCTTGGCATCAGTGTAGCAGCTGTGGAATACAGAGTCCATGTCTGATGTTGACAATTCAAGAGGAATGATGATAAATCAGAGATGGGTCAGAGACAAGCCACTAAAATGATAAAAGGGTTAGAAAACACATCTATAGCGCTAGAATCAAGGAGCTCAACCTGTTTATCTTGAGAGAAGATTAAGAGGTGACTTGATCACTGTCTGCAAGTACCTACAAGGGGAATAAAAATGTGAAATGGACTCTTCTGTCTGGCAGACAAGATCTAGGGGCTGGAAGCTGAAACTGGACACATTCAGACTAGAAATAAAAAACAATTTTTTGCAACAAAGAGGGTAAATTAGCGTTGGAACATCTCAAAGGGTGGTGGTGGTGAATTCTCCATCACTAGATGTCTTTAAAACAAGTCTGGACATTTTTCTAAATGAGATCCCCCAGCTCAAACAGAAATTAACTCCTATGATCTGTATGGCAGTCAGACCAGCTGATCATAATGGTCCCTCCAGCCTTGTGAGCTGTGATTCTAAAAGGAATTGAATAACTTCCATTTTAGGCGCTTTCATCCCCTTGTGAGTCAGGGACAATATTATTGACCCATTTTACAGAGGGGGACCTGACATGACTTTCCCAAGGTCACACAGCAAACCAGAGTGCAGGAAGCTAGGTTTCCTAGCAAGACCATTCTTCTCTAATTTGCCTAGGCAGTATTTTCTTTCCTCTCTTTCCCAGTTCTAACTTCTCTCCCATCTTTTCCTCTTCACCATTGCCTTCCTCTGCACTCATTCCCCTTTGCTCCTTTCCCTAATCATCCAGCCTCCCCTACTCATTTGCCCCCTCTGTTTCTCGATCACCCTTCTGGTATTGCCTCCTTCACAAGATGGTCACCTCTGGGAATGGAGTAGGCTGCTGCTGAAGCCCAGGAAGTGGTGGTGTACCATACATTCCACCAGGAAGGCACAGTGAAGGGGAAAGGGGAGTGAGAAGAGGAAGCTTGGGCTTAGCTCAGAAGTAGAGAGAGCAACTTCTAGTAGCTGGGCCGAAGAGCTAAAGGAGAAACAATCCTCACCACCTGCAGCCCTCCTTATGAGTGATGCGAGAGAGTGACTGCAGAGGAAATGCGAAATGGTCACTCCAGACAAGTGACATGTGGCACACAGACTGCCACAATGCAAAGCCATTTCCCTCCCTTTCTGTTCAGCAAAAATAGATGATGTCCTACCTTATCACAGAGAGAAACCAAAGATATTCTTTTCTCTGTGCTTTGACTGCGCATCTTTACCCACCAGTATGCACAGAACTGATGTGAGCCTTAGTGGTGACTTCCTCATTGTCTCATATCGCACACAGTTCCTTTTTACTGTAATATTCTGAGCTCTGTCTCCAAAAATCTCAGCCTTGTCTATTGCTTTAAACAGTCACTTCTCCTCCATTTCTAAACTCTTAGATCAGTTCTGTTCAAAGGAAGAGCATATTAATAGCAACCTCTATATTCCCTCTAGGATGCACTCAAGTCTCACTGTGTTTTTAATCTTTGCAAAGCCCAAAAATCCAACCACATCAAGTGATATGAATACCAGGTTTTTTCATTTCTTTATGGATATGACTGACTAGGAGTTCTGCAAAGATTATAAAACCCCACTCAATAAAACTACAGATCTGAAAAAGGCGCATCATGGTATGATTAAGAAGAGATTCGAAAAGGAAGATAAAAATATTCCCGACTTATCCATGGAGTGGTAAAACCTACAGTATAAATGGAGCAGCATTGATCTAGTCTCTAATAGCAGTAAGAAATAAAACATCGTAATGAAAATTTGGAGTGTATCAGAAAGAAAAGATTAAGATTTTTGGATTTCTAGATTGCAACGATAAAGATGCTGTTTGTGTGGCTGGTTTGAGAAATTGAAGAAGGTAAAATGGCACCCAAACTGTTTATTTTGGATACAGGCTATAGAATAATATTCATTGCTAAGAATAAACAAAGAAAAGAAAAGTTCTCTCTTGTGAATTATGTGGGGTGAGCGAGAGAGACTTACAGCATATGACATTTAGAATTGCAATTTGTAAGCAGACTGCCGTGTCTGGTATATCATTTATGGTCTGTCTTCATATTTCTCAGCCTGCATTAAGGATGTATTCAAAACCCACTTCTTTGGTCTTTGTTTCCATTTGATCTTGGAGCATATTTATTTCCTCTCAACACCAAAATATTTTTCCTCTAGATTGTTATATAAAATATATTCTAGCTTGGAAAACATTTATTTCTTCTTCTGTGCATGTCTTCCTTCTCTTTTTCTGAAAAGTTAGCCTCTTTTGGGGGGGAGAAACCAATCAAACAGAAAGAGAAGATACATGGTACAGGGGAGACACTCATTAATGCATCTTCCAGGAAGTCACAAGATAATGCAGTTCTGTCTTTGTGACACTGCAGAAGTTAACTCTTCCATTTGCCACTGTTTCTATTAGGCTGGCACACCAAAGCATGCAAACTCACAGGCCACAGCAGCTAGCTGGAAGACAGTTACATTGCACATCAACCCTTGAGGTTTTGAAACTTGTTTTCATTCAACAATGGAACAAAACCAAAACCTTTTGAATGTTTTTCCCAAAGAGATGCCAAAAAAATATGGGTCATCGATAGCCTGTAGATTAGAGTGCTAACTGGGCATAGAGAAGACCCTGGTTCAAGTCCCTATTCTGCCTAATTCACAACAGAGATTTCTCTCCAACTCTGGGACCAGGTCTCTTCCATCCCATGCAGGTACCCTGACCATCAGGCTATAGACAATTTTCTCCCTTGCTCTCAAAAGCTTCCTGAAACATTTTGGCTTTGCTGAAGCAGCACATTTCAGTGAAAATGTTCCAAACAGCTATACAGGCCACATCTTCCCACCAGAAAAGCAACAATTGCAGCTGACTTATGCCATCAGATACAACAGTGTAACTGAGATCAAAAGCTGTCTATGTTTTAACTAGACCAGCTATTCTTACTCTTTTTCTCATCCTGATTCTCTTCACCCTTACAACACTTGAGCCCTAGGATAACTCTACTCAATTTAGTCAAGCAACTCCTAATTTATTGCCAGTGCAAGTGAATGAAGAATGAGGCCCACAGCACTGTCATCTGTTTTAAAATAATTGCCATGTTCCACAGCAAAACCAGCAGCAAGGCGGCCGAATTTAGATCTGGCATTTTAAAGGTTCAACTCCCCTGAATTTTTAATTTGATATGTTGTTCCCAAAGTATTTTGGGACCCTCAAAGATAAAAGGTGTGCTACGCAAGTTATTTATTATAATTATTTGCATTTCAATGGCAACTCGATGGGGAATCAAGGATCAGACCCTGGAGCAAACAGTGTTCTCACAACAGCTCCTTCTTCTCTCACATTTCTGACCTATGTAAAGCAAGCCATGAGATGCATGTTATGCTTAACATTCCAGCCTCCCTCCCCCTCTTCCTCCACTAAGTCTCCAGTGGAATAAATGATCTCCCAGAGTGGCATGCCTTACCGATATTCCTTGATATTGTTTATCTTCTCAAATCTACTTAGGGACCAACTCAGTTTACTTCACTTTACAGTTCTCTCCCTCTGTTTTAGGCATCCTTTCTCTCTTCTTTATTCTAATTCCTGATCCCTGAATTCTTCAGGTGCGCCAGAGTGCCTCCTCTCATACTTGAAGAGTCTCTTTTCTCTGCTCAGCTTCCCAACTCTCCCCCTTCCCTGGGTACCAATCCCTTCTTTTCTGTTTAAAAAGTGGTATAGGGGCAGTCCAGATTAGTAGGATGTGCTAGTCCTCGCTGCATAGGGGATATGGAGGCCCAGTCATTAGAAACCAGGCATCCAAATACCCTACCCAGACAGCTTTGAAAACCTCAGCTACAGTGCAGAACCGGATGGTTTTCTTTAACCTTTGGTCTCTTCATTCTAACTCACCTCATGACTTTCTCCACACATCCAGTTGGCATAGTCTCAGGCTCGCCTGCCATGCTTGTCTGCTAACGGCTTCTGGAAGGTTTCCGAGGCCTCCTGTATGCAATCCACAGGACTATTTCCAAAAGCCTTCTTGATCTCTGTATCTCCATACTAATCAAAGCAATTTCATCATTGGTTTAACAAAGTCCTTTTTTATTTTATTTTTGCCAGAGAAGTTAGTTTACACCTTTCCCCTACCAATTTCTCTCTCTGCCACCTACATAACCTCAGACAACCATCTCACCTAGCTGTGGTTTTATTTCACAATTTCCTGCGTCAGAACCTAGCATTTTCAGCTGCTCCTTTGGGTGTTCTTTCAGTTATGGCAGCTTCTCCAATTCTAAGGTGACCTGCTGTTAAGAGTTAGCAAATGATTATGTAAATAGTAGAACCTAGAGGGAAGGGAGAGAGACACAGAAAAGTGAAGTGTGTGGCCTAAGGTCACAAACAGGTTACTGGCAGAGCTGAGAATGAATCCAGGTCTTTTTAGATCTCATCTCATGCTCCCATCCAGTGGTTCACACTACCACTTGGCACTTTTTATCTGTAACCACTATACATTTGGTCTAGACCAGGAAACAAATCAATGGAAGCTGCACATGTATCTCTGTGAGCACAAATCTGGCGCACCGCATATAAAATTGTTAAGTAAAATCATAGCAAGTAGCATAAATGGCTACAAAAGACAGCAAGACTTTTTACGGGACAAGTTCCAAAGGGGTAGCCACGTTAATCTAGTTCAGCAAAACAAACAAAGAGTCCTGTGGCACTTTTAAAGAGTAACAAATTTTATTTATCACGTGAGTTTTTCTCCCACGAAACCTCAAGCAATAAATAAATTGGTTAATCTTTACAAGTGCCACAGGACTCCGTGTTTGTTTTTATGGGATGGGGGACACAGTGTGAAAGCAGGAAGGTGTGAATAAGATTAAGTTGCAAGGAACTAGGTGGTAGGGTCAAATTTGCTTCCCCTCTGAAGTAGGTCTTGTATCCTTATAAAAAAAATTAACTCCCTTTAATCAACTCAGATAGGTCGAATGGGCTTCTGGGTAAAATTAGATGGGGCTGAGAAACTATGAGAAAGGCAGCAGAGAAATAGAATACATTCAAAAACAATATTGCTATGCACCCATAGTAACTGTAGACAGAATATGGGAATTATAACAAGAAAATGCCTATCAACAATTCTGTCAGAATTTCTTCTCTTGCTACATACCTCCACCCTTACATGAATCAAAGAACCAGTTGCCAAAGGCAGTAACAGGGAACAAGTGGTAAATGAGAAGTGTATATAAAAAGTGAACCGAACGTATCTGAGAAAGCAGGAAATGACACCCTAAAACAACCATTGACGTTAGCTCAGTGGGGTAAAGACAATGATAAAGAGGGCAGACCTCATTGACAAGATAAATTCATTGACAACCTTTTGGAATGCATTCTTAACTATTATAAACCAAGTGACAAGTGCCACGCAAATTCCAAGCCTGGCCATAAGGACAGAAAATAGCATAAGCCAAACTCAGCACTCAATTAAATCCATATAATCTTTTTTAATTTCAGTCATATCATCTTCAGTAGGCCTGGAGTTTAAACAGTACTGCTGTTGATGTAAATGGGGTTGCAACAGCGCAACTGAGAGCAGCACTTGGCCATGTGTGTGGTGGGGGTGGGAGGGTAACAGAGTAAGAGAGGTTCTCCTGCCATGCGGAATCCATGTTAGTTAACCCAGTGTTCATCTGTGCCTCCTTTTTGCAGCTGTCCCAAGTAAAGAGCTTTGTGTGTCTGCTATCGTGTGCAAATTAATAGACCTAATGCTATAGTTCAAAGTAGCAGCAGCTCTTATGTTTAGATCCAGTGGTCCAGGGTTCAATCACCACTGCTGAGCACACCAAGAATGTCATTACAAGTGCATTCATACATGGAAAATAGAGATTCACTCAACTGCCTCAGAACGATGTGCTGTGGTTTGAGCCCTCAATTCCCCACCTTCTCCTGTCTTTTACAAGTTCCTGAGTAGGTCACAAGGGAAGCATTATGCTTCTTGAGCACAGTGTAATGCTACAGACTGCTATAGAGTATACTCTTCTAAACAATGCCTGAAAAATTTCACATACCTACTTTCCACAAGTTTCAGTGAGTCTTTCCAAACCGTCCTCTTGGCACAATGCTTGATTTCAAACTCTTGACAGCCATATCAGGTCTCAAGACTGAAACTGGGATGAGATTGCTCACCTCTTGCTGCTGGGAAAGAAAGAAAGAAAAAAAAACCTGACTGAACCTTTGACCATGGCAGAGTCTGTGCAAAACAGAGCACCTCAAATCTACTGCCCCTTTGATCATGCAAGACTGTTCGTTCCACTCATTTACTTTTCTCCAGCACTACCGTTAGCCACATCTCACATCTAGGGTGGACAATAGTAACAAGAATGCTCTAAAATTATTGCTTGATTGTCACCGACATATCCAAAAACTAACTCTTGCTTTAATTCTTTAGGTCTTCTCCATTCCCAGCCTCATTCCAAGATGTGTTCAAGACATGCAGCTGCTTCTTTTATACAATAAATATTAGGATCATTTATGAGCTCAGCCAAAACTTGGTTTTCAAAAGAAAAAAAAAAGTTAGAGCAAACTCATTGATTAAACTGCCACTTTCCTTTCTTTTGTTTTCAAGGCTGATCTTGACATCTTGTCCAATTAACAGTCCAAACTTCACACTCACAGCCTTTTTTCCTCCTTGCCATTGGAAGCTGGCAAACAGCTTCCCCATGTGAACAAACTGAGGCGCATCATCTGACTATATATTTTTAATTCTCTCTGCTTCTCCTTCCCTTTCTCCCCTACCAGATATTTTATCTGACTTACCTGATCTGCATACATAGGGAAAAAAAGAGGGGGGAGGAAAGGAAAAGAAAAACCTTAGTAGCAATGATCATTCCTATTTATTTGAATGGCTCAGTTCTCAAAGCCTTGAATTCATTTTTTAAGAAGATGGTGACTTTGTGAAATTGGCTTTGTCATCTTTTCTCATACCTGAGAAATCCCTTCTGTGGGACTAACCAAATTACACCCAATAATAATCTCTTCAGTATAGGCTGGGGAATGTGCCTCCCTTCCCCCCGCTTTTTTTTTGATCAGGCTAAGAACTATATCTTCTTTCAATGACACTTCCCCACTCTTCTTACATGTGTAATATTGCAAATAATTATATATTATATAACCAGATAAAATTCTCAAGTATGCAAGCCACATGTCTAGTTGCTATTAAGTCTCCAACAATAAACAAGATCAAATAATTCAAGGAATTTGCTACCGAAAATCTCTATTTACATCAGCAGATGAAGTGTAATAACCCTTATTATGCCCATGTTATGTTAAATACAGCTTCATGCCCTCTTTTTGTGAGTACTGAGTATTGATTACTGAGTACCATCTGGTGGCAAATGTTCTCTTCATTCAGTCAAAATGTGGTTTAAACCAATTTTTTGTTATCTTTAGAACACGCACAATTGACAGCATACTCCACTTCATGGCAGGTTGCCACTCTTGAATTTGCACAGAATGTAAATGGAAAGGTTGAGCTGTGAGGTTCTCATTCATTTACATGGAGTCTGTATTCTACCTTGTAAAATGCCCATCTAATGTGTAGATGAGAAAGGATAACTGAGGGTATTGGGTATGGGATAGACAACCTTTTGCCTTTTTGGACAACAGGCAATATCTCATCTGTCCATGCCATTAGTGACCCAACCTTACATCACTGATAGTCTGAAAAGTAAAACAATAGGAGTGTCTCAATTCTGATCCTAGCAGATAGTGAACCTTTAGGACTTAGGGTAAGCTATCACAATGAACAACTCATTTGCACCCCACTTGGATGCAAAGACAAATTCAGCACAGAAGCTGGACAATCATCTCAACCCTAAAAGAAGACCCTCAAGAATAAGATTGGTAAGATGCTTGCATAGTCACAGTCGATGACCCACAGAGAGAGCATATAATCTCCATGAGAGTAAAGCCAACACCCTTCAACACTATAAAATTCATTCTAAACTCAATGGATCAGGACCTTCATCTGGTCTAAATGATAACAGAAATCAATAGAGCTGCCTACCAGCTAAAGACCTTGCCAAAGATGGCAACCATATCAAGGTGGAGCTTTGAAAATATGTGGCAAGACAGCTAGCTACATAGCCCCCTTCTCAAATGCTGTTATGAAAAAGGTGTTTAGAGTCAGTTTCAAGTGTGAACAGCTATATCTTCTACAGAAAGCCTTCCACATTCCAGAACTTGAATTTATAGATTTTGATAATTACTAATGAAGACAAATTTAATTCACTTTTGTCTCAAAACAGGATATTTAGCAACTTGTAACACCATTACACCAGTTTCCAGATTCTTCTCCCTGCTACTAATGCTGACAATTCAATAAAGGCTAACTGAAGGAGTTTTTAAAAGGATACATTAGAAATAATTAATACACCAATGGATAACATTCACGATTCCAGAGGTGTAGCAATCGGATCAAATTCAGCATACCTTAAGGAAAATATATTGAGCAGGGGATAAATAATTACCAGATTTAATGCAAGAAAAACACACAACACAGACATTTCCTATGTTGACATTTCTTATTAATCAAAGATTAGCCTGAGAAAAAGGTACATGGGGAAACGGTGAAATCTTTCAATCAATCATATTTTGGAAAGCAAAAGAAACATTCATATGGTGAGGGTCAGACAGACAGCAATGATTATTCTGAAAGGAAGGACAACAATCAAAATCACAGATAATATAACATACTGATACACTTTACACTTAAAAAGAGAGGCACTCCAACTCCTCTTTGTGTGTGTGTGCACGCACACACACACTCACCCCATGTACTCTCTCTCAGACCTACATGGCATTCACCATATATTGCATGAAGAGATCACAGTAACCTAGCAAGAGAGAGATTGACATGGATAGCTGACCGCAATACAAACAAGAGTAGAGAGCATTACTGAGGTCATATATATCTTAGCTTCTTAGTTGAAGCTGACAAGCAGAAGCAGTAAAGAAGCAAGAGAGGAGGTCCAGCACACCCTAAATGCATGAAGTGTGGATGATTAATGAGAAGTTTGATTAAAAAAAAAACCCTTCCATTGAGATGGAGCTTAGACTTAAATGAAGCATTTGCTGGGAAAGGTACTGTAAGTCACAGCAAATTCACTTGCTGCGTGTCTGGTAATGTCTCTCCAGAATGGAGCTGGGCATCATCAATAAGTACCTTACCCGAGCTCTCAGACTCTATACTCGGCAACACGTTCAATCAGTCATATCTTCACCACTCCACTGCAAGCCACTACCAAACAGGTGGGGAAAGGAGAGGGAATTGTACCGGGGCCCTCCCTAAACTCCCAGTAACGTCAGTGTCAATAAAGTACCAGTATCTCCAGAAATAAATAAATTACACTGATGAATATCCACAAAGAGAGGATGAATACAAGTCTGAAGTACAAGCTAAATATAAGCAAAAATAACACTGACTGTGGGTTGGGACCCCAGTGAACATGATATTCCAGGGCCTCACATTTATCTCGATAGGTCTAGCTGTCTCTTTACTGGATCCTTCACTATACCACGGGATAACATAGCACGAGCGTGCTCCTGCATGACCCTTAATAAGGAAATGCAGCACAAGAATAAGGAGTAGCCTATGGAACATGTAACCTTCAGAATAGCATCAGAATTAATAGAGGCAAATACATAAAGTGGTCTATGTACCAATATCGCCTTATTGGCCATAATGCTCATTGAAACTTTGGGGATCCCAGCCCACAGTTCTTAGCGCTGCAGCAAACTGAACCACTCCCGGAATTGTGTGAGAACTTGTCTGTCCAGAATCAATTACGGGAAGGTACTGGAGGATTAGTAGTGCTCAGGTGGAAATAACACAACCACTACAGTGTGGACACAGGCTAATAGCTGATGAATTCTGCTCATTCAAGCTGTAGTCTACCCCCTCTCAGACCAGCCAACTCAAGTAAAAACCACCAGCACATTCAAGTAAGGGTGGGTTTTATGTTTACATGTGACTGGAGTTCAGGGTAAAACTTGGGTTATAATTCAAGCTACCCATGCAGTGAATACAAATCCATAATTATTCCATAGAAAGGATTTCAGAAATGGACTGTCATCATCTTCAAACATATATAAGCTGATAATGGACATTTCAATCATACTGTAGCTCTTCCACTAGATGATGATGATTGCAAGGAGAACACATTCATTTTTTTAAAAACACAGGAGGAAATCCAGCCATCGAGGAGGCAGCAAGTGTCATTTTGTTGTTTTGATGGTTTAACTTCTAAGAAAGCTATTTTAACATTACACAGATTGTAGATGTTTCAGATATGGAAAAATATCTTTCAAATAGGGCTCTCTAATTGGGTGACAGGAAGGAACAGGACAAGCATGTCTCATGGAAAAGATACTTTCCTTCTTGCTTCCATTTCAAACAAGGTTCCTTTTATTAATTGAGAATTTGTCTTTTCTTTTGAAAAGTTTTCTCAGCACTGCATTGATTACTAGGTGAACATGTGGCCTGAAACATGTCAATAGCTAAACATGGCCTGGTCTGAAATCAGGTGTTGGGCTTTTAAAAAAAAAAAGAAAAAAGAAAAAGATATCTTCTGCAACAAACAAGGCAGATTTCCCCAAAGTTTCACACAAAGCAAGCTGAAAATCTACCACTCTGCAGAGAGTACTGGTCTAACTCTGTTCCAAAAAAAAAAAAAGGAAATGAATGAGAGCTTTACCACTAACAGGAGCCATATTATGTCAGCAGAAGTCCTTTGTTGCCAAAAGGAGCAGAGCTTGAGCCAATCATGAACACTTCTGCAGCTTTCATCCTGAAGTTTTTCTTTACAATAAATGGAAATCCCTTATAGTCTAAAAAACATATTGTGATCTTCTTACTGGGATTAACTTCACAATTACTTTGCTACATAGTACTAACAAAAGTAATTACTTGAAATCTCAAAATAGGGTTCAAGTGGGATTTAAATGGTTCATAAAACCAACTACAATTTTCTGCCCTCTGTGCAGAAGTGTGCTTCACCTGCTAAGCACGGAGTTTTGAATCCTGCCAGACCCCCGCCAATTTTTATCATATATTAACAACTGCCTATCAGAAAAACCAATTTGTAAGAGAAATGTTTCTGTCATTCTCCCAAAGTTGGCATAATCCTCCTCCCATCCCACCCCAAAAAAGACTGTATTGGCCCAAGGCTCAGGGTGAGAAACATTATCACCAGTTTAGAGTCCAATATCACAGGACTCAACCAACCTAGAAAAGAGCTTTACATCAAGGAAATAGCAAGAATCCTATTTTTACACACAGCACATAATTCTAATTATGGTTTCAAGAGATCAGGTCCTTAAAATCATCTCACTTTTTATCTTTATAACTATTTTAGATAATTGTTGAAAGGGGTTTAAATGTACTAGTTGATCCCTATACAAGCCAACACTTAAGAATTAAGTTGACTGCCTTCACAGATAGAGAAATGCAAGTTTATATCAGGGCCATTCTTTTGCCATGCCCTCTAAAATAGTTTTTGGTAATATATGTGCCCAATATAGTAAACCCAATGATGTGGTATAAACAGTTTGCTGGCACTCATTTAGGTTGACCTCTGTAACTAATGGATCAACCCACACGCAAACACATACGATCTTTACAAACATACTACAGTATCATATTTCCCCTACTGTTACAGATACATATACACTTTAAAAAGCTTCTTCCTCTGAGAACATGCCATCTGCTTTAGGAATAAGAATGGGAAAGCCCATGTGAATGAATAAAAACTCTGCAGTACTTACTAGGGTGGAAAAAAGGAACATGCAGCAAACACCAAGTGCTTTCAAAATGGCTACTTTAAAGGCCTGGGGCTGCTTGTTTCTGCCCTATTTGAAGGGTACACCCTCAGAACAGCATGCTGTGGGAAGTTTTCATGAAAGGCAGCCCTGCCATGCTTACAGAGGATAACAACAACCAGATAGTTATAAAGAATGGTGCCTTAGAAAGAAAAGGGTGGGTCTTTATTTTGCTTTTCTCTAATTGGAGTGGAGAAGAGAAAGATTTACAGCTTCCAACTCCAATTTTAAGCAAAGAAATGTTTAAATAAGCTAGTAGGGCTTTTCAATATAGAAGAGGCTTTTACATGTGACTGCTGTGTTTATAAACACAGGTGATTCCTAATTGCCTTACTCATGTGCATAAGGTAAATGGGATTTTGCCCCTTCAGTACTAGACAGTAGTTATGCACAGCTGGAATAGTTTTGATGCTGATGTTTGGCTTGCTCTGACTTCTAAAACAGCTATTTGGGGCTCTACAGCATCAATGAAAAGAGAGCTTTCAAAGTGTGAAGTAGAGCTGACAAAAATAGGGGTGAGGAGGATTTAAGAAAAACTTCCAAATGTTAGGTTTTACAGCATTTGAATGTAAACAGTCTTTCAAGATGACTTGTGGCATATTCTTTTGAAAATTATCAAATCTCTAGGGCCATCTTTCTCTCCTTCCCCACTCTTTCTTTTTGCTCCTAAGTACAAAATAATAATGTCCAGAGTGTGCTTTTTTTTCTCCCACTCTCTCTGAAGAGTTATTGAATAGCAACAGAAAAAATTAAACTAACTCTGTTGCTCTGTAACTTTCCAAAGATGGAGTGAGTGAAGAGGAAAATCTGATGGAACCCTTGACATGGTTCTTTCTGTTGTTTTCAGGGAAGCATTGGGGGAGAACCCTGACCTTTATGCCCGGATGACAAAAATGAAAGAGTTGAAGGGGGAAAAAAACAAAGGCTGCTTTAAAATGTTTTCAATTTAAAAAACATTTTGTTCAGAAAACAGTTCTGTACAAAACTTCTCAACTGGCTCTCAGATTACAGATTTCACAGCTGGAACAGTTAACACTGCAAAAGGTTCTGGAAGCTATTTTAGTCCCAACAGAAATGAACCACCCATACTTGAGGAAGTTTGCTTGTCTATGTTTTTTGTACCTAATAGCCTCCTTTAGCCACACTTGGTCACTTTCAGTGTCTACTAAGCACCACTGTTGGAGAGAACATGTGATGGAAACCCCTTCATGTCCATGGACTAAGTTCCAATCCCGCCCATATTTATACATGAGTAACGTTATTCTCACAAGCAGGGCCGTCCCTAGGGGGGAGCGGGGCCCAGGGCCAATCAGCCTAGGCGGGGCCCCCACCCCCACATGCTGGTGGGGAGTGCGGGGAGGTGGCCTGCTCCCCGGCCCCGGGGAGTCGAGGTCGAGGCATGGCCCCGGGCGGCGGGGAGCAGGGCCAGCCTAGGGACCAGCCAGGGGACGTGCTCCTGGCTCGCCCCGCTGCCGAAGGGAGCAGGAGGAAGCGCAGCTGTGGGGGTGCCGCGGCGTGGGCCCCACACTGCCCCGCTAGGAGCGGGACAGTGCAGGGCCCGGGGCGATCACCCCATTCGCCCCCCCAAGGATGGCCCTGCTCACAAGTGACCTCCCTGATGAGCCCCGTGAGTGAAGTTACTTCTGTAAGTGTTTGGAGAATCAGGACCTTAAAACTGTACTGGAAGATATATTTTGAGGACTAATCCTGCACTGACAGGAACATGACTAGATTTATAATTTCTGTGATGTTACAATACGTCTTCTCAAACAAGGAGTCCTGTGGCATCTTCTGTTCACTTCTAGTGATAGTGTAACCATTCTCTGAAACAGAATCACATCAGCCATACTGATTGCATTTGTAATGTCTGAATCCCTTCGCTGAGGCTGGGGACACTCAGAGTAGCAGGAAAGGGTGAAAAGCTGAGAGGAGAAAGAGCTGTTCTACAGAGCACATTGCTGTGGGACTTAGCTCCTATTTAGGGACAGTGAGATAGAAAGGTTGGGGGAAAGTTTCCTCTTTAACCTGAGGCTGTGGGGTGCTAATAATAACAGCTGCTTGAGTAGTAAGGTGCAGAGTTAGAAAGAGGAGGGGCTCAGCTGACTGTAACCAGTCAAACACAAGATCTCTCCTTAACTCCATCTTCTCAGATCTCCTGCCTTTGGGAGTTCAAGTGCAGGAGCTTGAGCCAGATGATTCTGAGGAGCAAGGTCCTGGGAGCCAGATCTGTCCCACAGGCCATATATTTGATCAAGATCAGGGTGCCACTGTGCTAGGTGCTGTACAGACATAATAAGAGACAACAGTTTCCCTGAGGAACTCACAATCTCAAGACAAGCTGAAGAGTAGAAAGGGAAACAAGAAAGACACTGAGAGGCAACGTAACTTACCAAAGACTACCCCACGGCAGAGCCAGGACAAGACCCCGGCTATTCAAGCCACTGGACAGCACTGGAGCTCATCTTGTGGGATGTCTTCCACAGACCTATAGCTAGAAACTAACTCTTAGCCATTGTACTGTTTCACAAGCTCTGCATGTGTTTACAAAGCAATTCTGCCCCTTCTCTCCCAGGTACACATTTGATGTGCTTTCTCTATTTGTAATTAGTGTGGAAGAAGCCCATTCACTGTTCACATTTTTTTCCCTCTGTCTTTTCTGCCCAAGTATTTCTCATTGGGGACCTTAAAGACAAAATATTGATCTTTCTATTCTTTTTTCTCCCCTTTTTTTAATGGCTTGTTCGTTTTTATTATGTTATACTGGCGGTTTTAATTTCTTACTGTCTACTTTGATGTAGCAATCTCAGGACAGCTGGAGATGAAGTTCTAACCCTGAGGCCCAGAAACAAAAGATGCAGCACCTATTCCCTTTCCCTGAGAAACAAGAATAAAATGGCTTAGTTGAAAAAAACCTGCAGTCTTGATGGTGTGAAGAAACCCATCGATCTCCCAACTTGTCAATTAATGCAAAGGATGTTCCTCAAACACCAGAATGGCCTTTCACACAAGCAGGAATCCATCCAAAGGCTACAAAAGGAGACACCCCAGACCTGCAATGAACTGTGCATAGGTGAGTTCCCGTATGGGGGGAAGCCACAAGATCACTGCATGACTGGGACACTGCTGCAACAAAGAACTGAACTTTGAGTCATTTTTAGCACCTGTATATTTTAAATATTTAAAGGTCTCATACCGTGTAGGATTTTCTCTATATATTTGGACACATAAAATGTTGTGCATTTACTGGGTCATAGAGTTTTGACAGGGAATTGCTACAACTAACACTTTTTTTTTCCCAGAGGGACCTAGTAAAATGTCATCTGATGTAAAAAATTGCAGTGATGAACCAGCGGTTTGCATCAAAGATTATTTTTTCATGGGAAATAAGTGAAATTTTAAAAAGACGTACTCAGTTTCTCTCATTTATGGGGCTCAAATTTGAGCTAAGTGCTTCCCCAAACAGAATGAAAGCATGCCCTGAATAGAGGAGGTTTCAAGCTAAGGTCTCCTGCACTGCAGCCCCAATAGCATAGATCTCAACATCAGTCGAGAAAGTAAGACTGTCATAAGAACTGGCCTAATATCAGTGTCCTGGCAAGTCACATGTTGTTTTCAGAACAGCTGCCTCCAAGGTGATCAGGTTTCAACTGGGTTTTAAAAGGTGAAATTATTCCACTGTTTCCATGAATACCACCACCACTACAGATGCTGGTTTCAATAAGAGGTGAGTTACACCCTCTTCTCAGATAACTTGGGGGCGAGAAGTTATTTCGCCTGACTCTGCGGCTCGATTGCCTGAAGCAGGGTTTAAAACAAGTCCTCTCTTGTACTGTGGTTTGAGCCAGCCTGAGGTTTTGCTTTTGCTGTGGTGTTCTGACTGAAAAAAGAGATGCAAAGACTGCTAAATGAATGCCTCAGTAATCCTTATCTAATGCTGACAGTGAAGCCCTTGGCTTCCCTGTTCGCTCTCCGCCTTAGTAGCCATATGAAGAGTTCCTCCATCAACTGAGGAGATGATCTTCAGCTGGGACAATCAAGGTTTAGCTCTAAGCATTCGGCGAGATTGCTCAGACTGTCCCTTATTGCAGCAAATCCCAAATCAAGACACAAACCAATCAGGAAACTAACAATGGCTCTCATGACATTAATTCTGAGTAGGAGGACATTTATCTTAAAGCCTTGCCTGCGGTTAGGCCTAGACAGATTTTCCTCCTACTGAAATTGGATGCATTATATCAGCTTCAATTCCAAGTTTGGATCAGCTCTATTTCACCTGCCGGATAATATCAGAGCAGCAGACTCGGCGGTTTCACTTTATTTTTATTAATTCCCTCTTTTTGCTCAATTAGAACAAGACTCAGCCTTATCAGGTTATTTCATGCACTCAGAGGCTGACTGGAGGGATATTTTCTTTCAGCATATTTTCAAGTTGTTGTTTGATAACTGTTTGGAATTCATAATACGTTAATTCATTCACAAGGTGTACAAGGCCAAAAACAGAGGCCTGGTTCACTGCCAGCTTGCTGCAAACTTACAAAGGCAAATGAAGAGAAATGAACATCCAGAACTTATAAATTTTATATGGGCCAAACTCTGCGGTCTGTTACACACGTGTATATCCAGAGTATCTCTACTGAAGTCAATGGACTTGCTCTGGATTTACAGCAGTGAAGCAGAGAGCAGCATTTGGCCCTTTGAATTTTTTGATTTGATACAGCACTGATCTCATTCTTCCCCCAGATTCCTCTGATGTTGGCAAGTAGAAAACTCCTTCTTTTGATCTGAGGAATGCCTGGTCTTCCTTAGCTTAGTTTCACAGAATCAGGGGAGGAAGAACTGCAAGGGTCATCTAGTCTAACTCCCTGCCAAGATGTAGCATTTATTGCACCTATTGCCATTGAAGACAGATGGCTATCCAGGCTCCTTTTGAAAGTCTCCAGTGAAGGAGCTTCTATAGTCTCCCTAGGCAGTCTGTTTCATTGTCTTATTGGTCTTTCAGTTAGGAAGTGTTTCCTGAGGTTTAATCTAAAACTGCTATGCTGTAGTTTGAACTCATTGCCTCTCCTCCTGCCCTCTGTGGCAAGGAAAACAATTGTTCTTCATCTTTTTAATGGCAGTCTTTCACATATTTGAAGACCACTATTTTCCAAACTAAACATGCCCAGATTCTCCAGCCTTTGCTCAGATGGCTTGTATTCCACCCCTCTGATCATATTTGTCATTAGCCACTGGATCCTTTCCAGTTTCTCTATATCCTCTCTATACAGTGGTTACCAAAATTGGACATAGTCCTTCAGTTGAGGCCTACCCAACACTAAGCAGAAAGGTACTGTCACCTCCTGGGGCTTGCATGCTATGTCTCTCTTAATGCAACCTAAAATTGCATTGCTGATTCATGTTGAGGTTGTGATACACCAAAACTTCCAGATCCTTCTCAGCTGTACTGCTGCCAAGCCAGTTGTCCCCTATAGTGTATTTGTGCATTTGTTTTTTCTTGCCTAAGTGTAGCACCTTACATTTGCCTTTGTTGAATTTCATTGCTATCTATAAACCAGTTTCCCAATTCAGCAATGTTCCTTTGAATTTTAGCTCTACCCTCCAAACTGTTGGTAAGATCCCTTAACTTTGTGTCATCTAAAAATTTGCTTAGTATGCTCTCTATTTCTACATCTAAGTCAGGGGTCAGCCACCTTTGCCAGCTCCCATGCCAGCCCTGCCCACTGCACCCTCAGCAGGTGCCAGGGGTGGGGCCATCAGGTGCTGGGGGCAGGGACATAGACTCCTTCTCCTTGTTAGCCCTGCTCTCGTGCCATGGCTCCTTTTCCCTGCTGGCCACCCTCCCCAGCTGGGGGGCAGGGCCAGCAGGCGACAGGAGCACAGTGCACCGCAGCTCCTTTTACCAGCTGGCCATGCTCCCTAGCAGGGGGCAGAGCCAGCAGGGGACAGGAACCGTGGGCATGCATGGCTCTTGTGGCCCCAGGTCGCACTGGGGGGCAGGGCCAGCTGGGGAAACCTGAGCAACAACATGTGCCACTCAAGTTAGGCTCATGTGCCAGGTGTTGCCGATCCCTGATCTAAGTCATTAATAAAATTTTAAACACCGGACATTGTAGAATCCCACTTGAGACTTCCCTCCAATCTGACATCATTCCATTAATAGTTACTCTTTGTTTGTGGTTGTTTAATGGATTATGTATACACCTAATAGTATTTGTATCGAGTCTGCACCGGCTTACCAATCAGAATGTCATGTGAGACTGTGTCAAAAGCCTTGACGTCCCTTATCAAAAGTAAAGATTTAGTGAGAATGACTAATTTCTATTTTTATGTGACAGGATTGACACTCTTGCCTATGAACTCAATCAATCTTTTGCCCCTCGTGCATTTAGCATTGGCCCACCAGATGTCTAGTTGAAGAATCAATTAAATAAACTCAGACACCCTCTGGAGAAATATGCCAAAGCTCAAACGGCCTCTACTTGGTTTGTTTAGGTTAATTATTTAATGTCTATACGCCATGCTCTATGGACATAAGGGGAAGATCCTCAACTGGTGTTGGCTTCAGTGCAGCTATGCTGATTTCAGATCCTCATTTGGTGTAAATCAACATAGCCACACCGAATTGGAAATGGAATTGCACTGATTTACACCAGCTACAGATCTGGTCTATCAAATGGTACCAGAATATTAAAATAACAGTGCGCTCTTTTTCCTGGTGGAATCAATACTGTATTATGTCCCAGTACAGCATCAGGGGACAAAGAAATGCTGAAGGGACTGTCTTTCAGAAATGATATGTTGCCCACAAAGGGATAGGTATTCAAACAAAAGAGGTCTATTTATAAATGCAAGAAATGCCCTTACAGTTGTACACCTACGTCTGTGCACTAGGTTACTGAGCACTTAGGCTACGTCTACACTTAGAAATTTAGGTTGACTTTACTAAGTCGACTTTAAGTCGACCTTAGTAAGTCGACTTAGAGAGTCCACACAGGGCTTTTAAGTCAACTTAAAGCTGGCCTTACTAAGTCAACTTAGAGAGTCTACACTAGACTCTCAAAGTTGACTGGTTAGGTCCAGGAGTAGGTGAGGCTCCTTTGGAGCCTTGACTCCCCAGGCTAGGGGGGCTTGTGTTATTAATATATAAATAACTTTGTGTTATACTAGTGCCTTTCTCCAAAGTACATGCCCACTTCTCACATAATATTAGCAACATAGCTTCATTAAAAAAAAAAAAGTTAGTGGACTAGGGAGGATGCTTAGGGTAAAGTGATGTCATGTAGAAGAAGCAGAACATTTCTCAAATTTGCAGATACACGTCTGAGTCCTCACGTTTAGATCTGGCACTCAGCCTAAAATTCCCCGAAGTTTGTATCAAAGATTTTTAATATTCTAAATAAAGCTGAGTAAATAACTGATTTTTTTTTTTTAGTTGGGTGGCCAACTGAACAATTGGAGGAAAAATAGGTTCATTTCAAACTGAAACTGATTGTTTTTCAGATTTGCGTGTTGAAATAAAGAATTCTTAAAAATCATTTGTGTCAAACCAAACATGTTGAAAGTCATTTGAAAACAAATTTTTTTAAAAAAATTAAAATTTAAAGAAGAAATTAAAACCTCAGGGGTTTTTGGTAGAAACTGTTTACCGAATTCAACCCAAGTTTATGTATAGTTTTGGTATCCCGGAAAAATGCATTTTGACAACTTTACTATTTACCAAAATACTTTCACCCAGCTCTTATTATAAAATATAACTTCTTCATATGTAGCTAGGAACAATAACAGTGGCTTGCCTCACAACCGTCTAGTGAAGATCACATTCATTAATGCTTGTAAACTACCATCAGTTCATCAAAAGCAACGTGTTTTGTAAGCACAAAGCACTGTTGCATGAACACTTCACAATACTCTCATCTGGCTTCATCAGTCTCTACTACTCATACTCACTACAGCTGACTGTCACCATTAGTCCTTTATAATCAACTCCCGTATGATGCAATTTGCTAAACAGAATATGTACAACCAGTACTTTAAGAAGACTAAACAAAGAGAAGTGTTTGGTTTCCCACAGTTGTTTCCCTGGCTTCAGGGTTCTTGAGATTCTAAGGTCAACCCAGTGATCATCAATCAGCCACATTTCCCCTCCTTGGCTTAATGCATGGTGTACGTAACCTCTTCTGTGCAATGTCTCATTCTCAGCCTAAGTTTTGAATGACCTCACGTGACCTTCAGAAGGTCAAAAACCTTCCATTTATTCAAATACATAGAGTGCCTCATGGAAGTTGTGTGTCACAAATGGTAAAACATCTTGAAACAACAAAAAAAGAGTTCACCCCACAGAGCCATGGAAGAGATGTCTCTTTTTGGCCTTTGATCAGTGTAATCTATTCCTGTATTTCCCTTGCATACGGTTATTGATTGAATGGAGATAAAACTTGATTCAATGCAGGAATTTCTGGGGGAAATCCTATGACTTGTGTTCTTCAGGAGGTTAGACTATTTGTTCATTCTGGCCTTAAAATCTATTAATTTTTTCCATGCAAAGTTTCTTCCCCATTCTCCTATGTAAGCTTTTTCTGGGAAGAAAAAAAAAGAGTTTCAAGCACTAGATTAGTAGATACCTGGTAAATGCGGGCTGAATGAAACATGTTGAGATATACCACAGACTGGGGTTATTTAAAGAAGAAACACACAAAAAGGAGTTTAACTGAGGTAGCCAAAATAATGAATGTATTGTAAAAAAAAAAGATTAAGGGTTCCATCCTACCTTGTGAGGAGATACAAGATGAAACAAAAAGGCAATAAATTTAAGAGAAATAAAATTGATGCTTCTATACAGAACATACGGTAGGTCTGCAGTATTTAGAGATCACTCAGAGCTTACAATAGCATTACTTTGCATCTGGTTCCAACTTGTGGTGCATGACAGCAAGAGCTTCACATTGCCTTGCCCCAATTCTCTGTCTGAGAACTCAGCCCTTCAAGGCACATCCCCCTCCTAGCGCCCCCCCCCCATACCACAGCATACAGTTGTGAAATTTGCTCCCCCAAAAGGTCATTGGGATACACAACATGACAAGACTTCCAAAATCACAGCACGGTGTTATGACCATTAATCACTTTTGCAGCTATGCCAGCTAACATGAACAGGTTACCGTAAAATTTGTATTCAGTTAAATGTTTCAGGAAACTCTTTTGGCAATTTCAAATTTTAGTGAGAGGAGAAAAGACACAAAAATGTTATGATTTTTTACTAACCAGCTCTAAAGACAATATTACAAAGCTGGTAATTTGTCATCAGGCTTCACCATGAAATCTGCTCAGGCAGATTTGGAAGAAAAGGGTACGTCACGTATTCTAGCTTTGTACAAGTGGCCAGTTCTGTTACGGAAGTTCGTCATTAGCTATTGACCTCTGTGGGAGCCAGGAGGAGATGAATCAGTGCATTGGTCTAATATAGCAATGTCCTTAACTTTTCATAATATAACAATAAAGCTAATACCTTCTCTCAGCTTTGCTGAGTGCTAGAGTTTTAAAAGCTTCACTTCTCTTTTCCTAAGGGTGCTATATCAAGTGACAAAGAAATCCTTCTAAGATGATGATGAGGGTGGTAACTAACCACAATATATTCAGATTGAGAAAAGGAAATGGAGATTCTTCCTACGCATAAAGACAATTCAGCAGATGATTAGCGTGGTGAGTCATTCATGAAATATACTTCCTCTGATAAGAAAAAAATCTAACCTTTTTTTCACTGTCACTTCCTCTTTGTGGGAGAGTGCTGTATATTGAAGGACTCAGTAGTCATTACAGATTAAGCAAAGAGTTTGTCTCCTTGGGTGAGTCTACACTTACAAGTTAGGTTGACTTAAGGAGGCTTAAATCGACCTAACTTACTCCCCATCCACACTGGGCTTTCATTAAATTGACTTAAGCTGTTCCTTAAGTCGACGTAATGAAAGCTTAAGTCAACTTAATAACACTTAGTTTTAGATCGACTTAATGCTTAAGTAGACCTTATTGAGTCAACTTAAGCCAGTGGAGACGGGGAGTAGCCCTAAGTCGACCTAGGGTTAGGTGGAGCCTCCAGGAAAAGGGAACCCTTCTCCGCGGTAAGCTCCCTGCAGGGACACAGAAGCCGCTGATGGCTTCCGTGTCCCTGTGGGGAGCCAGAGCCAGCCGCTCACCAGGGAAGAGAGCCACGTCTGGATCCCTTGTCCCCGGAGGGAGCCCTGGCTCCCTTCTTGGCAACTTCCGACAACCTAGTCAGTCAACTTAGAGAGTCTAGTGTAGACCCTCTAAGTCGACTTAGTAAGGTCACCTTTAAGTCAACTTAAGAAACTTGTATAGACTCTCTAAGTCGACTTAATAAGGTCGACTTTAAGTCAACTTAACAAAGTCAACTTAACTTTGTAAGTGTAGACATAGCCCTTTAGATTTACAGGGATCCAGCTGCCATATTGAAATATAAAGCAGCATTCCTCTCACTTACCAATAACTTATGGATCTTTTCCAGAGGAACCCCATTTTTCTCTGGTTTGTGTGCCAGAATCCTCAGCACTGGTCCTATTTCTGCATTAGGATAATAGATGAATTTGGGATTTCACCCAAATGATTTTGCAGTGTTTCTTCTGTCTTCAGGACAGATACTATTATCTGTACATATGCCATTAAGGCAATATGGCCAGTTTCATGCCTCCCATGATACAGGTCTATTACAAATGTCCATAAGGGCTTTCAAATTAATAAAGAAAAGACTTAACCACACTCCACTAAGGAGTTAGATTTATATCACCTGAGGACACAGCAAAAACGTGCAGCTGAATGACTTGGACCTCATCCTCATTACAGACCTGATTCAGCTGTCATAAAAGTCAGTAAACAGGCTCCCATTGACTTTGGTGGGAAATTGGACTTAGCATGAGCAGTTGCACCATTCTAATTAGCACATATCACCCATTCCATGAATTCCTAATATTTTATAATCCTTCTTGTTATCGTATTCAATATGCTTAGCTCCAAGCCTCTTGTAACGAGGGTTAAGTATCGATCTGCTACAGGTAAGGAAAGAGTTTGCAGGATTCTTTAGTTACCGCTGTATCTAAACCCTTTCCAGTTCAGAATCATGGCTCTCCCAGTGGGAGGCACAGCCTAATCAATAAGGAAAAGCATGATATTAGGAATTAAAAGTTCTTAATAAAAGGAAGCATAGAGCCTATGAAATGCAGACTGACCCGAAGGCCTTTCATCCTCTAACATTAGATTATTTGGCATAGCATCTATTGAGAGATACATGACCATGAAAAGCATTTTATCAAATGAAATATAGTACAACATACAGCATGTAGTTTTCACCAACTGCAAATCCTGAAAAATACACTTTCCAAAAGGTATCAAATGTAATGAGATGTAGATATGGGGCCTGATTTTCCATTGCCCTATTACTTTTTTAGTCATTTACATCAGGGCAACGCATCTATAAAATGCAGCCAACTCAAAATAGCAGTGACTTTATATCTACTTTGCACCTGTTTTGCCCAAATATAAATGACTTTATATGGGGCAAGGTTATGGAATGAAACCCTAAATGTGGTTTGAACCAGATGGAATAGCAGTATGCAGGAAAAAAAGTGAGGCCAAATTCTGCCCTCACTTACACCCACGTGATATTCAGAGGCTTCAGTGGTATTTCAGGACTCTAAATGGGAGCAAAAATTGGTATAATATTTTTTAGTGAATCCTGAATGAAGAATGAAATCTGACAGAGATGTACAGTATACTGATTCTACACTACTGTTAAAGAGTAAATGGACATGCTGCGAAGATAGCAACTTTGCAGCAAGGCTTTCCTCACTCTTTTCCCACCAATGAAATGCTCATCCTTATGTGATAACAAAGAACAGTGATGAGAGTAGGAATTAGAGATGGCCAAATAATTTTAACCTTTATTCTCCAGTAATTCCAATACAGTAGCCTCAAGTCATTTAGAGCTGTCACCCAAGCCCACTGAATTCAATAGGAGTCATTGCACTAGCTTCGACTGGCTTTCAATTAGACCTAATAATTTCACAAATGTTATAGTGTTTTTTATCAAAAATTCTGCAGTGGATTTTTTTCCATTCAATTATAGACAAATCATCATCATCAAACATATATTGTACACTGAGGACTGCTATACCAGACTGTGTGAACACAGTTGATGGATCACACCAGGTGTTATGTAGTGAAGGTCCCAACTCCAGCTCAGTCCTACGAATGTTGAATCTCTGGGGCGGCCCCACAGGTGGCACCAGGTAGGGTCAAAGAACTTTGTGCATAGATAGTGTTACACATGGCATTTGTGTATGTAAAGGAATCCATGTTTTGTTCA
>ML685839.1:2806754-2830324 GCA_007922175.1 Pelusios castaneus
AGATGCCCAATCAAGACTCGAAGGGCCCAAGTACATTTTGTGTACAATAGTGCATTTGTGAATGCAGTGTGCTGGGTACAATTTTTCCATCCTGCCGACATTGCTGAAAAGCATGCAACACTGCTTTTAAATGTAATGATCAATTGAAAGAAGGCTAGATCTCTGCAAGATTATGACTTTTCACACAATGTGAAACCACTTTGTGCTGAAGATTTTATGCTGAAAGCACATATGGAATGCCCCTCCAAGCCTGCCTGGAAGATGGTCCAGATTCCTGAACCAATCTGGGTGGTACCCAGGTTTGATAGATTCTGAATTTTGTCTCGGTGTAAAGACTTTTTGCATGCATATTTGTTCTGTTGCATTCATATTTGAGACATGGACTCCATGCAAGCTCCATTTGTTGAAGACCATCCAGTTTGCTGTGACTATAGGATTTCTGCTTGCAGCTTAGGTAAGTGAACTCAATGCTTGCCAAGATACTCAAACCCACCAACACTAGAGGTTCTGGGGGTCCAGCTCTGAAATTCCAGACCCTGATCTTTGCCATAAGATCTTCAATTCCATAACACTGCTGGGGTCTTGGAAATATTGGAGAGAAGGGCTGGAATTCTCTGATTTCTCCACAAGTAGGGCAATATCATCAGCAATATTGCCTTGACTGACCTTGATTCCTACATGACGAGTGGCAAGTTTATGAGAGAAATGAAGATGGATTCATAACTTATAAAGAAGTGGTAAAAAACTTTCAGATCTATTTGTCCAAAAAAACCAAACCTCCAGAATAAATTACAAGAAATAATTTAAATAAAATAGTTAATCCTCATTTTATTTTTTTTAAATTTGTGTCTCCCAACTCCAGTGGGCATCATTGCACAGCTGATCAGAGCAAAGCCATGGATGAGGGAGACTCATCAATTGCTTGTATACATTATCTCCATCTCTACTAGCAATTTCTTCCACAAGCACCAATAAAACCCCACCAGAGTCATGAACTTCAGACATTATCCCCCCAAAAGAAAAAAGAAAAGAACTCCTTCAGTATTTTGATCTTAAGGGCTACACTGAGCCATTGTATATTGCTGCCCCAGGTTCTCAAGCTGCTTCTTACTCTTAGCTCCTGGTGGCAGGTGCCATTTAACCAACTGTAGCATATTCCTCACCTGACATTGGATGGCCTCTGCTGGCCCTCACATAGGGCAGATGGAGCCAAGATTCCATCCACTCTCCATCCTTTCATCTATCACCCACCTAGTGAGGTAAATATTGTCATCAACAAAGCCAGCATGATTTGGTTTTTGCAGGAGATACTGTCTCCGTCCTGTTTTATTGACCTAGGAACCTCATCGTAGAGATACATGGTGGAATATACAAGGGGTGAGTCAGGGAATGAGCCGGCTGTGTCAGCAAAAGAATCATATCGATCATCACAGATATAAAATCTGGAAAGACCCTGCTGTGGCTGCATGCTGCTGTTTTTCTACATGCTGGTCCGAAAGGAAAGATTATGAGGCAAAAGGAAAAAGAGATGATAACTTTCACAAAATGATAGCACTTCAGTACTTTAGGAAACACTTTGAAGTTGTTTTCCAATGGTTACTGG
Organism: Pelusios castaneus; assembly: GCA_007922175.1. NCBI lineage: Eukaryota > Metazoa > Chordata > Testudines > Pelomedusidae > Pelusios > Pelusios castaneus. The sequence goes on from ML685839.1 coordinate 2,808,358, forward strand.
TTTTAAATACATTTGGGCCGCAGCTAACCCCTTGTTGAAATGAACACAGTCTGTCCACTGACTTCAATGGAATTAAATCAGGACCCAAATGTGCAAGAGACCAATGTTATTTTTAATCTCGTCGGCTGCTGTTTGTGTTTGCACGTTGGCACAGAAAAAAAGCAATAGACAAAAATAATGATGAGCCGCCATCTTCACTCCAACTCAGTGAGCATGAACTCACCTGAAAATAAGCAGTAGAGCAGCTTTTGAGCAGCAGAAAAACCATCATATAATAAATCTGCAGCTGGAGGCATGCTTAGCAATATGACTGCCCACAATGAAATCAACATGCATGTAGCACTGGGGAAGAATCAATTTCCGTCACGTTCAGAAACACAGGCCTCCATCAACAAAGCTAGAGCAGAATTACCTGAGGAAAGGGTGAATTAAATAAAGGTCTCCAAACACTGTAGAGGGAAATAATCTTTTTTTTTTTTTTTAAAAATCATTCTATCTAATGCCGCACAAATAGAGGAGGAGTGTCAAAAATATAATACACAAGTGAGAACCCTAGAGGGCATTTAGGTGAGAAGCCAGAAGGAAAGAAGAGAAGAGCTGTGGCACTCAGATGAGTTTGCTTAAATACGCAATCCAGTTTATTCCTGCTAATGGGTTGCTTAGTCCATGCAAATACAGTATGCCAGGCAGGTCTAATATTTCATCACAGCACTGGTATATGTAGATACTAATCAGTAAATTATTGGATCTTATTACAGATCAGTTGCACCTTTCTGGTGTGTGTAAAACCTGGGAGAAAAAAACCTATAAAGACATTTTAATTCTGCCGACAGAACTCCTGAGTGCTGTCATTCCCTACCTATTCTATGGAACTACTTGCATATATTTATGTATGATGGTCTTATTACTGATAATATGCCTCATGTGAATTTCAGTGTAGCAGAAGACAAGTTACAACAGCCCTATTAATGGAAATCTCAGAGATCAGAGAATTGGCACAATCTATTTAAAGACAGTCACATATATATTTGATTGCACAACTAGAGACAAGTGTGTTATGTACTTCATCTTTCACAAACACTCATATTTACCAATTTAAAACATGAGATAAAAGGAAGCCAGCCATGTTTTGGAAAAGGAATAGGGGACAATATCAAAAGATAAACTAAAAACATTTTAGAGGTGTAAGTAGACCTGGAAATGGAATAGCTAGATTTAATAGAATAAAATCTAACTGAAAAGCATAAGAAAGCAACCATTTAACTAGAAATCTGTAAGAATCGAATACCACATATCATCTCAGCTATCAGTGTGAGGTTTTATTTTAAGTATATGCATAGCAGCAAATGGTAAATGAAGAATTGGGGGCACTGAGAAATAAAGATGGAGGACAATAAACTAACAAATACCTTAAATGATTGCAGTGGTCACCATTTAAAAATGAGCATTTGTCTATCAACAGATGCTACATAGTCAACAGAGCCAAAAAATGGATACCCTCAGATTATTGTGTGGTAACTGTTAGCAAATGATTATTTTGACAGCAGCCATGGTATATTGCTTCTGATTTATTTCTACATTTCTACACTGTTTGGTTTGGAAGAGAAGATGAGGATTTATGAAGCATGCAGATGGCACCCTATATTATTAGTAAGAGATTAGGGGCACAGGAATCGGTGATGAAATACTTTCAAGATTTAAAAAGCCAAAAGGAAATCAAAAGTCAAAGAGGCTGCAATAGGCATTTAAACACGTCTGCTCTATTTAGGAGAGATCTCTTATTGACTTGAAAGGGAGTAATACACAGTGATTATTTATTCTTTTTTTAAAAAAAAAAAAAAAAACATGACCAAGAGACATAATGTAGGAGAAATACAAACTGAATCAGGTTAACGTTGGCAATAGAGACATAGTGGGAAACTATTTTAAGAGATCAGGATGAAAAATATTTAGAAAACCATGACTTGATTAAGAACAGACAGCACGAATATCTAGAAAAGGAGATCAAATTTCAATTGTTGAAATTTTTGGACAATAGTGGCACTCAGGTACAGCAGGCAAGTGAAAAGCATATTTTCAGTCTGAGTGTGCCTGGGAGTCCATCTCTTCCCCGCCCCACACACACACACACACACACACACACACACACACACAGAGACAGACTAATTTATGGCTTTTCGTTGCCTGAGTAGACTCCAAGACTTCCCATCTGCTGCAGAAAGGAAATCACTGTCATTGCAAAAAGCTTGATTCTGTAGCTAGAAAGTCTCCTCCAAATTAAACCCAGAGAGCACGAGAAAGCTACTTTAGAATTTCTTAATGCTCTTTGATGCACAGCCAAACATTATTGCCACTCTTCATACTCCAGGAACACTGAGTTCTAGTTTGCTCAGTCCTGCATTCTTCATACCAGTGGTCTTTTCTAAGGAAGCAGGTCAAGACTGCTGGCACTCAAACAGGGGCTGAGTATGCTGCAGAAGAGGCAAGTCTAGCTTCTTGGGCAAAAGAGTAAGTGTCTCATTTGCATCATGGCAATCCCCCATCCTCTACCGTGCAGGAAGCTGACAGTAGATAACAGCCCTTCTCAGGTAGCGAGATGATCCAGATCCCCTGCTACTGTAAGCCAGCTATTGTAAACTCTATGGATAGTAATATGCTTGCATCAGTTTGCACCCTACTGAGTTGCCAACTCATCTTGTTAAATGGCACAACTGTAATGAAATCAATGAAGTTGTATTGATTTACACTAGCTGAGGATCCTGTCAAGAATCGGTAACATGCTGGCCTTGTGTAGGGCAATAGGTTCTCCCAGAAGAGAAGCATTTGAATGATTTAACATGTAGTCACTGAAAGCTGCAGCACATTCACATTTCTCTTTGCAAGTTCACAGCCAGGTCTCATGAGGAACCGGCCACTAAGTGGTAACTAAGTGTTTGTCTTTCCTGGGAGCATGGTTAGCACGCAGCGTGCCCAATGCTAAGTCTCCCCAGTCAGTGGTAGGACCTGTTTGAAGAGAGTTCACTCCAAACCTAGCCACGGTGGGGAAGATGGAGGTATCTCCTGTAGTCGCAGCAGCACAGGTGGCTTCAGGGAAGTGCCTCTTTTACTCTATGGGTGCGTCTACACTTGTAAATTAAGTCGACTTAAGCTTGCTTAAGTCGACTTAATTTACTCTGCATCTACACTACACTTTCCTTAAGTTGACTTAAGCAGCTGCTTAAGTCAACTTAAGGAAAAATTAAGTCGACTTTATTAAACCTCATTTTAAGTCAACTTTGCTGGCTAAGTCGACTTTAGAAAGTCGACTTAGCCAGTGTAGAAGTGGAGTAGCCCTAAGTCGACTTTAAGTCAACTTAGGGGGCTCCAGGGCTTCCCCACTGCCCTCCCTGCCAAGGTACAATGGGGCAAAGGCTGAGCCCCCTGGCACTTGGCAAGGAGTGCCCCCCCACCACCATGGACCTGTCCCAGGTTCACCTAGCCCCTTGAAGTTGACCTAGGCGTCCAGTGTGGACACTCTAGGTCGATTTGGCAAGGTCCCCTTTAAGTCGACTTAAATTAACAAGTGTAGACATAGCCTATGTGCCTGCATGTTTACTGCACCTAGCAGACAGCCCATGGTGCAGAGCATGTTAGCAGGTACAGCAAAAAACAACGAGAGTCCTGTGGCACCTTACAGAGTAACAGATCTTCTTCGGCATAAACTTTCGTGGATATAACCCACTTTGTCAGATGCATGAAGTGGAAATCACAGAGGAGAGGTATATATACACATGCCAGGATGGAGGAGCATAAGTGTAGGCAAAGTCAGTTCAGAAAGCAGATGGGGCCTATTCACACCTGTTGATAAATGAGTGGACAGGACAATCATTTTTGTAGTGTGATAACCATTCCAAGTATCTATTCAGGCCCAGTCTGATTGTGTCAAGCTTGCAAATCAGCTCCAGCTCTGCAGTTTCACGCTGAAGTCTGTTTTTGTAGTTTCTTTGTTGAAGTATGGCAACTTTTAGGTCAGCTACTGAGTGTCCATGGAGGTTGAAGTGTTCTCCTACAGGTTTATGGATGTTGCCATTTTTTATGTCAGATTAGTGTCATCTGATGAAGTGGGTTATAGTCCACAAAAGTTTATGCCGAAGAAAATCTGTTAGTCTATAAGGTGCCACAGGACTCTCATTGGTTTTTGCTGTACAACAGACTAACACGGCTACCCCTCTGGAAATTAGCAGGTACAAAGCAGCATGGCCATAGCTCTCAGGGCATAGCTGTGGCCGGGCCAGCAGGAGTATCTGTGCTCAGAGGTGACTGTCAGATCTCTGAATGGCAGGTAGAATTTTAAGAAAAAATTTGCACAAGCCTCATTCCATTCATCTGTGCCTGCCCTCTACCAAGCTAGCCCTGAGCACTGGAACACAGGAATCAAACCAGAGACCAGCTAGTCCAATATCCTGGCCCCGATAGCAGCTAGCACCAGCTGCTTCAGAGGAAGGTGCAAGAAACTTTATAGTAATGCTCTAGGGCACTGGTTCTCAAGCTGCAGCCCAATCAGCCCCAGCTGCGGCCCATGTGGCATCCTCAGGGCCATACAGATAGTATTGGATGAGTCCCACTGTGGTAAACAGGTTGAGAACTACTGCTCTAGCTCTTACAGGATTTATTTTGAAGAAGTTCTATCGTCTGTGTCACACAGGAGGTCAGACCAGATGATCACAGTGGGCCTCTTCAGGTTTTGGTATCTATGATTTTATAGCCTGCTGCCTTTCAGTTTTATTGAATATCACTTTATACTTGTCTTTGGCAGGAGGAGGGGTTGAAAATACCAGTGCTCAGTCTACCTCCTCTAAAGAATTTATTTTGTGAATCTCTATCATGTGTCCTCTTATTCTTCTCCTTTCTAAGGGAAACAGCCCCAATCTCTTAATCAGTGGTCCAAGAAGATCTAATGACTTTTATTCAGCCTCTTAAAAGCAACACACCAATCTCTCTTCAACTGGAACATATTACTAAGTAGAACTTTATGGGTCTCCTGAATCAGGGAGTAACTTCTCCTAGCTGTCAGAAAAAACAGCTAAGGGAACACATGGGCTGATTTTGACGTCGCTGGGTGAGTCCCTCGTATGCCAAAAGACAAGTGCAAGAAGAAATAAAGAATTGTGTTGGAATCTGTAAACCAGAGCTGCCATCTCATACACCTGTTGAGAAGAAACAATAGCTACTAGATAACGTGCCTTCAGGGTGAAGGACTACAAAGGAATAGTTTACATAGTTTTACAGAAGAGATAATGAAGAGTCAGTAACAGCTGCAACAGTAGATTCAACCTCTATGTAAAGATAATCTTCTTGACAGGGACTTAGTCATAAATACTTGCTCTATAAAGCCTGTGGGAAAGGGGGTGCTAGCATACAATGAACTCCTGAAAAGTCCAACTGGCCTCAGAAGTAGAGGTCTGACATTCTAAAGAGCAGATGTTTCCACAGTTTTCATGAAAAAAGCATTCTATAGGCTTAACTGTGATTTCTTAATAAACCGTAGTCCAGTTTCTTCCAGACCATAAAATAGGAGGGGACATGAAATTCCAGTAGGTTTTATATGTAAATCTCCCACTAAATCCTTAAACTCATAAATAAGGGGTTCTCCAAAGAGGCATCTGCTGGTAGCAAGAAAATCCCCTGCCTTGTAGTTAAGAAGCAGCTCTTCTACCAAACAAGATGTAAGCCAACCCGCCCTGATGATGTCAATCAAACATTTCTACCAAAGAATTTCACTGACACCACATCTAATGAAGTGGGCATTGTCTAGAGTAACTTGAGAGGGACCTTCTGTGGAGACTAGCCAAACCCTGCTGGTCAGTCTATCAGGACTCTGGAAAGTCTAGCTGGGGGGCAAGCAGCACTGACTGGATGTAGGAGTAGGAGAACTTATAGATTCCAAGGCTAGAAGGAACCATTGTACCTTCTGTACAGTACAAGTAAGAGAACTGCCCCATAATCATGCCTAGAACACAGCTTTAGAAAAGCATCCCATCTTGATTTAATAATTGTCAGTGATGGAGAATCCCCACGACCCTTGGTAAGTTGTATCACTGGTTAATTATGCTCATCATTAAAAATATATGCCTGATTTCCAGCCTGGATGTGTCTAGCTTCAACTTCCAGCCATTATATCATATACTTTTCTCTGCTACATAGACCCAAAGGTTAGACGAGACCAATTTGATCAGCTAGTCTGACCTCCTGCATAATTCAGGCCACAAAACCTCACCATCCACCCACTCCTGTGATAAACCTCTAACCTATGACTGAGTTATTAAAGTCCTCAAATCATGGTTTAAAGACTTTAAAGTACAGAGAATCCACTAGCAAGTGGTCGTGCCCCATGCTATAAAGGAAGGGAAAAAACCCTGAGAACCCTAGCCAATATGTCCTGGAGGAATAATTCCTTCCACGCCCCAAATATGGTGATCAGTTAAACCCTGAGCATGGGGCCAAGACTCACCAGCCAGACACCCAAGAAAGAATTCTCTGAAATAACTCAGAACCCACCCCACCTAACATTCCATCTCAGGTCATTGGCTTATCAACCACCAGTAGTGCCCACTCTTAAATATTTGTTCCCGATGTGGGCACTTATGTAATCATGTCACTCCTTAACTATCTCTTTGTTAAGCTACATAGATGGAGCCCCATGAGTGAGTATCATTATATGGCATGTTTTGTAACCCTTCAGTCATTCTCATGGCACTTCTCTAAATCCCCTCCAAATGTATCAACATCCTTCTCGAATTGTGGGCACCAGAATGGCACACAGTATTCCAGCAGCAGCTGCACTCATGCCATACACAGAGATAAAATAACCTCTCTACTTCTCCTTGAGATTTCCCTGTTCATGCATCCCAGGATCTCAAAACTCATCAGATCCCTTCACAGTGCAATCTTTGCACTGTCCTAGGAGAACCATGGAGTTGACAGTGCCTTCTGTCAAGAAAGACAGCAATTACCTGTTACAGATGCCATTTTAAATGAAGTCCCCCTTCATCTTTGCTTTCTTCACTGGCAGTTTGCACTGCAGAACTTGGACAAGTGAACTAGACTGCTGACACAGAACCTCAAGTATTGTCAAGCCGCTGCTGCATGCCAGTATAAAGAATAGTATTATCAGATCTGTTATCCTCAATTGTCTTTGGCTCTTCTGCGAGAGGTGGAAGGGTCAGCCTCTAGCAATTTCAGGCATAAGACTGCTTGGTCTATTTGGCAAAATACAAATTAGACAAGAACCATCTCCAGAGGCAATCTCTGTCTGTGAGCTCGAGGCCATATTCAGTGAAACAATTGGGATTACAAGAATAGCAGACAGGTCAAGGCGAGTCGCTGTGGTACGTGTCTGAAATAGCTCATTGGCAAGGAGAACCATGGCTGAATAGAACTAAGGGAGTAAGAACAGTTGCAGCTTTGACTGCGGGCTTGTCTTCACTGATGGTGGCAAATGTGCTGCTGCCAGTTCAAACTCCCTGATAGACTGATCGAGTCTGTGAAGGCCCACTCAGCTAATTCGATCTCAGAACATCACCCCAGCAACTGGGTAGCGCTGAGTTGAAGGGAGGTCCTCTCCCTTCGACTCAGTACAGTGGACGTGCTGGGAGTAGAGGAATCGAACTGAGATACGCAACTTAGTTTAAGTAACTTGCATATCTCCATTCAGCCGCCGCCAAAAAGGGCAGGCAGTGTAGACCTGCCCTGATAGTTCAGGAGAATAGACCTTTTATTACAGTGCAAGTAGCTTCTTAGCCTTAATAAGAGTTATTGTTCAGCAGTACCCTGTCCACCACTAAGCCCTTGTCCAGCAGAGGAGAAAAGTCTGGTGGGGATGAATCATTATGTTCCTGAAGCCAAGTCCTCTTTTATTACATCTGAAGCCTATCTGTATTGAGAAGCCAGAGCTACTGAAGGCTGCTTCCTCTTGTTATTATTTGGTTGTAGAAAAATCTGAAGGGGCTGGATTACTTCAGAAACTGCCATGCACAGCAGTTGGGACAGAGAGATCCTGTCAGATGGAATTCTTCCCAAAGGGAGGTCATTTAATTATCATTTTAACTACGTGGACATGTGGGAGAGCTAACTAAACTGAGGGGAAAGAGATGATACAGAGACAAGTGGAAGCAAGTGTGAAAGCCAATGCCTGGTACTTACCACTGTTTACGAGACAGAACAGACTCATGAAAGCCAGCAGGAGCATCAGGGCAAGCTGAGTTGGTGTTCAGAAACTCTGCACATAGCACCAGAGCCAAAGCCCAGTAAAGTCAATGAAAAATGCCCATTAACTTTAACAGGCTTCAGATGAGGCCTTTACTTTGCTGGCTTATGCCAGGTCACATATGAAAGGAGTGAAAACCATCTCTAGAGAGAGACTGACTTTGTCCACTTGGAGAAAGAGTAAAAAAAGCAGAACAACAGTAGGAGATGATATGATTGTCCGAATGGCCTCTTCTTGTTCTAAAGAGGTCTCACTGTATAGCACTATTACCCACAAGCTAGATATATGTGCTTTTCTTACAAATTGCTTTATTACGATATTTTTCCCTGTTTGAAAACTTTTCTTCATTCTGCAGAAAATAAAATCAATGCTCTAGTTGATACTTTGAGCGACTGTGGCCCCAACACACAAACACACACACATTTGTTGTCAGAACTTTTCTGCCTTTCTTTTTCTGTCTTTTAATACAAGTCTGGAATCCACTGAGTGTTCTTCAAGTCTAAGCGCCAACGTTTCAAACAACACAAAAGGTATGACAAGATGAAAGAAAATGTCCACAAATAGACAGCTAGACAACTAGTTAGCAGCTGTCTGCTTTTCTTCAGGGTTTTTTTTTTTTTCCTGCAGGGGAAAAAAAGTTTATTTTTCATTCTTGAAGGAGCTGACTGCAGATTCCTTTGTGCTGGCAATATTCCAACCTGTTTAGAGTTGAAAGAGGGGGAAAAACCACTTATGATGCCATATGTAATCTTGAACCCGAAGTCTTTCTAGCACAATATGTATACAGTTGCAATAGCTTAAATGACATTGCTCATTTTCCATCTTTTGTAGTCCGGTGATTGCAGTTTAATGAGGTTTTGGTGTTCTATCAAGTTGGGGCATTTCTTTAACAAAAGGAACCAAAAGAACAGGTTTTGATTAAAAATGTGCATGGACTTTTGGGAACTGATTTAAATGTATTTCAGATCTTGAGCAAGCATAGAGCCTGCAGTTGAAGTCATTTATCTTCTCCCCAACAAATTTGGCCAGGAGGCATATTCTTAAATCCCTAATTTTAATTACTACTGTTTGTCAGTATTTTTCTTCTATCACACATGCTCTCTCTTCCCCTCTAAACAGATGATGAGCAAGCAACATGCATGCTTGTCTCACTTGCAAATTTAGTATGAAAAATTAAGCACTGACACAAATATGAAACATGAACTGCAGTTGGGTTTTCTTCCAAATCTTTTCTGTAATGATAACCTTGGTGAAATACTGTGTTATGCACAAAATACATTTCCCCCAGTCTCATTTGGGGGGCATTCTGATTGATCATGTACGCATGCAGAACTGGGGGAGGAAAGAGAAATAGAACATTCTGCTGGTAGATGCTATTTCATCCTATCCTTGGACATCTAGTGTGACAACTGCACTCCTGCAGCAGCCTCCAAAAGGATTAAGAGATGTTACCATCAGTTTGGGCTATGGAAGATTGATGTGCATGATCAGCTCTGGAGGCTTGGACTTTGTTAGCAGATGAAGCAAGACAAGACAGAAAGTTTCTCAGCTGTTTGACAACTGTTATCTGCTCTGTCCTTTTCATCTGAGGTTTAATCAGCTGATGTGGCCTCTACCCTTCGGTTTTTGCTGTTTGTTGGAAGGTCAGGCTGTTTATTGGATGAGGGGTGAATTTTGGATTGTGAAAGGCAGTACCATCTAAATCAGTGTTCCCAACCTTTGTGGCACGAGGGTTGCAAATATCATTCTTACAACCCTGAAGGGCCACTAGTCTGTCAACTCATAAAAGATGTATTGGTGTGTACACCATTAAGAACAACAAAGCACTGCCTATTGAACGGAAACGTGTTGATGCCACTGTGCTCATTTTTACGTTCACTATTTTACACCCTACAAATGACTCTCAGCATGTCACACACTCACAGAGAAAGCACTAGCGTAGATGAGTGACTGTCACCACACACTGAAGCACACGGCAGCAGCTAAGTCAGAGGGTGGCCTGCTAAGAGCAGGACAAACCAAAAGGAATGGATTTTTAGAGTCCTGCCCCTCCTCAAGCACAGTGGGTCCCAGCTGTTCTATCGGCAGCCCCCTCTCACCTGCCCCCCCAACTGCAGTCAGCCGGAAGGATTTCAGTGCTGCAGCTGGGAAACCATGTGTCCTGCAACCCCTTGTGCTCCACCTGGGTCCCCGGGCAGTGGCTCGCTTCTGCAACCAGGGGACAGGAGATCAGTGCTCTCCTCCCTCTGGATCCAGCGGGGATCCAGCACCTATGGACCCAGTGGAGCACTTTGCCATGCTCCCTGCTATGATCAGGGGCAGGAGAGCACTGATCACCCATCCTCTTGCATGCAGCAAGGAGCCAGAACCACTCTTGTAGTCCCACAGCAATGTGCTTCACCTGGGTCCTTAGGCGGGGGCGCCCTTCTGCAGCCAGCAGGAGGGGAGGGAGGGGCCACTTTGAAGGACCCTGAGGGCCACTTTTGGTACCCGGGCCAAAGGTTGGGAACCACTGATCTAGTGGAAAGGCCATTGCTTTAAGACTCAGGACATCTGGATTCTGTTTCTGGCTTTGCCACTGACATACTATTGGCCTTAAGCAAGTCATTTCATTTTTTGAGGTCTCCATTTCCCCGGCCACCCACTGTCTGTCTTTTTTACACTGTAAGCTCTCTGGGACAGGTACAGTCTCTTACAGCGTGTTTGTACAGTGCCTGTGTGGAGCCTGATATCAGGCCTTTGGGCGATATGGTAACACAAATGCTCTGGGACTTGCCAGACTGTAGTAGCGCTCTGGACACATCTTCTATACTGGGGTCCGAAAGCGAAGGATAGAAGAAGGGTCTGCTATCCTGGCTCTACTCCCACTGCAGATACTTCCAAACCAGAGGAATCTCCTAATGGGGAGAACTGGGCCCTCTGGCCAACCTGCTGTAGATCTGGCTTCATAACCCTGTCTGGATTTGCAGTCCCAATCTGTGCACTCTAATGCAGTACTAAACAGGTTCTGGAGCTGACTGAACACTGATTTTAAAAGGCCCTGCTTACGTAGGACAGAGTTAGGAGAAAAATGCATCCTAGGAGATAGATCCTGAACACCAATTGTGGGTTTCCACAGCCTGGCATTGCTAGTTGTCCATCTCTTTCTTGCTTTCCCTATGGACTCCATTCAGTCTCTTGCCTAGCCTTATCATTGTGTCTTTCTTACTGATAAGTAGAAAAGTGGTTGTTTTTCCTCTCTCTTTATTTATTTAAAAGCTCGTGTAGCATCAAAAAAAAAAATCAGGTTCAGAAAGTTACACAGAGAAGATAGTACCTGTAGTAAGCTCTCCATCTTAGACCTTAGATTCTTATTGGAAAGAAGTTCCAGAACAACAGAGTGAAGCTTTTGGCCTTGAACTGTGATTTTTCTCTCTCGTAAGAGGGAGTTGTGCTTATTGCACTTCTTTTAACCTTGTATTAACTTACGCTATGAAAGACCCAATTCACCAAAGCCATCCAGATGGCATCATCATGTATCCCTGTGCCACCTGAGTGTGATACCACCAAAGCACGAGGAGAGGGTTTTACATCCACTTTGTGCTGAGGGAAATGACTACATGAATGGCTAAACCAGCGAGAATGGCTTATCTCCTCCTGCCTATCCCCACACTTGGATTGGGTACAATTTAATTCATGCTTTATATGTGCAAGAAGTTAGACGTACAAAGTTGGAGGCCACCTCTATAATGATTTGCTTTATGGTAGCACCTAGAAGCCCCAGTACCATTGTGCTAGGCCCTGTGCAAACCCATGCAGAGATGCCCCTAAGGAGTTTACGATCCAAAGAGATGAGATATATCAGGTGTGAGGCGGAAAAGAGGTGGCGTGACTTTCCCATAGACATACTGTAGGTCAGTAGCAAAGCCAGGGAGAGAATCCAGATCTCATGAGTCCCAGCTCTATCCACTAGACCATGTTGCCATTCACAATCCATGGTTAATACATCATGAATGGCCGAAACTTTATCAAAAAGTTGGAAAGGAACCAGAGGGACAGAGACTTGCCCCAGGTCACACCGGAGGTAAATGGCAGAGCAGACAATATCACTCAAGACTTTGGAGTTCTAGCCTAACGCCCTACCCACTGGACCACATGGCTTCTCAGAGGCCAGGGTCTCCCAAACTGCTCTAAAGTTCAACAGGGCTGGGTCCAACGTTGAAGTGACTCTTCTGAGACACCCTTCTCTTAGCTGCACCTAGTGGATACAGCTGAGAAGCAGAGCTAAGCACACCAAAAAAAAAAAAAAGGTTGATGTTACAAGTCTTTCTCGCGCTTGAAAGTGTATGAAAGGATGCAGGATTGGATCCAAGTCCTGCATGTATAATTTATCTACTTTTGTGTAGAGCTATGTTATTAATAGACCTAGAAGCCCTAGGTCCATGATTCCATGATTTGATTTGTGTATGCATGGGGGGTGAGAGTGGGTGGTGTCTGTGGGCAGGGGGCACATTCTGGTATTATTTAATCCATTAAAGAAAGCAAAGGTATGTGAATCCCCTTCTTCCTTTTTCTCTCTCCACCTGCCCCCCAAATTCAAGATGAAGGCTGTATCTGTATGTGTGGTGTTGGGATACCAGAAGCTGGAAGAAAAGTAGGTTGGGTATGACTAGCAAATGTGGGAGTTAGAGCAGCATGTGAAAGAGAGCTAGACGATGCATAGTGGTGTGTGAGAGAAAGCCGTGCAACCGTAAGGGGAGCTGTGAGGGTGATAGGACTCTTCGAAGCAGTTGTCTATCTTGCACTTGAATAGCACTGCAGCAGTGACAAACTAGACTACAGGAAGAAGTTGAGCTGCATTAGGGCATGACACTGTGGAAAAGCAGTGCACCGGCGGTAAGGGAAGGGCACAGGGGCAAACTAGGGAAAAGTGGGCCTCGAATGATCAGGTAGAGGGAAGAGTAGAAAGGGTTTCTCTGTGGTCCAAGTGCTGCTCCCCATAAAATGCCATAGCATGATTTAAAGGATTAAGGAGGGTGGGATGAGTCCATACGCTATCTATGGGCTTATAGCTGCCCTGATGTTCTGAAGACCAACTTCTGGGTTGAATGGAGAAATATGAAAGCAACTTTTGTACACAAAGAGAGCGGACAACCTGTGTAGCAAGAAGAAAAGGAAGCAATCTTGCCTCATCACTGAAATTTGTGCAGTTGTTCATCTGGTGGAACTTGCAAGCAAATTTGAACAAGGGTCTAAACATGCAAACTTTTAAAGCCAATGACATATCAGAGGTGAGTAAAGATGCACATGAGCTTAAGTGCTTGTGGAATCAGAGATTTAAATGCACAGCTGAGCTCTGTCGCTGAACAACGAAGCCTGAAGTATTGAGTTACGTGCCCCACACTGGTATGGATAACGAATGTCTTCTCAGATGTTCCAACAAAACAAAGATCTCTAGTGACACTGACACTTATGTAATGTTCTCATTTAAAGAAAACAAATGTTGGTTTCAATCTCCAAGGCCTCCATTATTTGAAGAGCTTTTCAGCTTCTTTGTTCCTGACTTTTCCATAAAGAATGATGCGGCCAGTACTGCCAACCCCAAATGTTCAAAACTGGATTGGCTTTAAAACCATGAGATTACAAGGGGTTGTTTTTATTTTTTAAATGATTTCAGGTTCTTTTTATTTGCCTTCTGCTGTTTGAGCCATGAAGGTGCACTGGAGTCATGTTTTGAAGCTTTCTCCACAGCCACAAGGGCTAGAAACTTATTTTTAGTGTAAGAATGAAGAAAGGGATCATCACATACCTGCTGACTTCAGGAACTGGGGCTTTAAGGAAAATCATCATCATGAGAATCATGACAAAATCATGAGTGTTGGCAACACTGTGGGTCCTCTTTACAAACCTAGCTGATCCCCAAGGTATTTTATACCCCATGTTTGGTTACCCCCAGATCTTTTTCTGAATTCTTTCACAGCTGCATCCTTATGTTCAAAGACAATCCTGACCTGCGCTGCTACCTTCAGCCATGCTGGTCTGTAAAATGAAAGTGTTAGTCACTAATAGCAGCATTACCAACTGCTCACTTTACTTAACAGAATGTATGATTTTTGTCTGAAGAATTATAGAGGTGGACAGGACTGACTAATAAAAGTGTAAAAGAAATGTGTACAAGGATGAGGAAGTACACCATTATCTGAGTCACCCTGCTCTCTATCACAGAGGAAAGATTCTGATGTCGTCAAAGGAAAGAATCCCACCCAGTCTGTGTTAAATGGAATTTTATAAGGGGCTTTGTTAAATGAGGTTTTATAGACACCTAAAATCCCTAGCACAGGTCCTGCTAACTGAAGAGATAAAATTATACTTTTCTTTGGTAAGCTCTCTTTTACCCAAGTATGTTCCCAAGTAAACTACCTTTTACCCAAGCCATCTTTTTACCCAGGTATAAATTGCAACGGGTGCAAACTGCATACTCTATTACTTTGGAAGGAAAAAGAGGTAATCATGACAAATTATAATCATCTTGCTCTGTCTCTGTCAAATTGTTCCTCAAACACAGCGGTCTGCAAAGGCACCTGAATCTCCTTTCTCCCCTCCCCCTTCCTCTCATTGTGCTATTTATATTTCTTGGATAAAACATGCACTTTTGCATATCTCAGCCATTTCAAGGGCTAAGATGATGAACTGCACTGGTTAGTCTTTTCCATCACAGTGTCACTAGTGGACATGTCCCTGACTATCTTTAAGGACAATGCATTTAATGATCGCTTCAATCCAAATCTGTCTATAATTATGATTGAAAGTGATATCCTAAATTATATACGCGAAGGAATGGTTCATTTTTCAAGCCTGCATGTTGCTTTCCAAATGCTCTGTAGCTGTAACATAACCTCAAGAAGTGAATGACTTTTTGCCCAACTGATCATAGTTTCTCCTGTAAAAAAGATTGTACTTTTGTTCTGCTTTTAGCATTTCATAGCTGTTGATTTTGTCTTGTGTTTTAATCCAGATGGAGCCCGTTCCCATGTGTCGTTAACTCAAGGTCCGGAGTGGACTTGTGGGATGAGGGAGCGAAGCAGAAAAAGGATAGATCTCAAAGAAAGAACAGTGTTTTGCTTTTGTAACTTAATTCTGTGTCCAGATCTGCCAAGCCTGTTTATGAAAAGAGATGGGACTCAGCTTTAGTCTACTGGAACTTTTAAAGTGAAAATTTCTCTTCTGCCTTTTGCCCTCTATTGAGAGAATTTCACTGCAATTACTGAAATTAAATTCCTTAACCCCAGCTCATAGCTGTTCCTTTAGCCAGTCTTCTTTCAAACTTGATTTTTTTCATGTTTTCTGAGAAACAGGGATGGGAGGAAATACATTTTCCTTAGCCAGTGGCTTCAGGTTTCAATTCAAAACTTTTTTTAAAATAGTGTAAAGGAGCAAACTTTTTTTAAAAGTCATGCATCAGAATTATCCAATCAAGCAGTTTAAAAGTGCAGCTTATGCTTTAGAAATGACTTACAAAGAAGGTTTTTACAGAACAGTGAGAACACTAGTGAGGAGGGGGCTCCTAAAATGAATGGGAACGTTTGTTTCAAATCTAATTTATCTCGAGGTCCCAGCGCTTTCTGGACAGTGAAACATTCTTCTCCTTCATGTGTTTGGAAAAACAAGGATCAAGTTGCAAGATCGTGTTCTTGAATGCATGGGTAAAGAATGCACTGAGTGGCTTCTTCAACCAACACAACTCCCACATCAAGTCAGCTTCTTAATTCGTTGCCTGTGACAGCAGGATTATCCACCTCAGTCAGTCCATCCTTCCTATGTGGGAAGCAAAGCCACCAGTGTTATGTCTAATTGCCAGATTGCTGCATTTTTTCCTGTTCAAAAAATTATTGCATTTTACCAATATTTATAAATACAGTTTTGTAAGTCCACCAAGCTGTTTATCATAGAGCAGCCAGGAACTTCATTTACCATCTATTTGAAGATGTACAATTCCTAACACAAAGGAGGGCCTAGATTCCAACCAGACTGGGGCTATTGCAACATAAATATTAACAAACACCCACCAGCACCAACAACAATTTATAAATTTAAGATTAATTATATTTATACTAGGGTCAATTTTATTCAAGGGAAAATGTGTGAAAAGGGCAGGAGGGCGTATTTCTTCAAAGGAGACACTTTATCAGTGGATTCCCCTTTGGGTTAATTCCTTAACACATACAAATAAGGCCCATTATTGATTCAATTGACATCAGTGAGAGCAGAATTTGGCCCTTGGTGACACAAAAAGATAAATAGAATACAACTTCATATGGAACCCAATCCTGAGCTCCTAGATGATATCTGTATTGGCTTCAATGCGAGTTTGGTGTGAGTAATGTGTTGCCCATAACTTGCACAGCTAACCTCAAGTCTCTCTTCTTCCTGCTGTCCAAAGGTGCTTGGAATTAATCAGGACTGATATTGATGTATGAATATTTTAAAAGAACTGCACACATCTCTCAAGCTGAACATTAAACATTGCTGCCTAAAAAAGAATGTGGCAGTGATTCTATAGGGTGAATCTAATCAGAACAGACAGATTAAAATACATGGTAAAGGCAGAGAGAAAAGAGATACTAGATGGTATTGCATAATATATTCTGGAGAAACTGGAAAACTTTTCACATCACTGGGAGAGAATGGGGAGGAAAATGAACTTTTTGGTTCCATATGAAATAAATCAAGGAAGGAAGGAAAAAATCTGCTCTACATCCCAACTATTAGAACTGAAAATGAAAGAGAAGTGACAGTGGAAAAAGGAAAAGGACACAGAACTTTTCATGTGGTCCACTGGACTCTAGCTCTTGCTCCTCTCAGGAACCATTACTGGTGCTTCAAAGAAAGCCAAAGTAACCAGGATTCATCTAATCAATTGTACAATGTCATACAAGGCATGGAGGAATTTTCCTTCCAGACACTTGTAGTGATCAGCTTATTCCTGGAGGAATAGTCCTTTTCACTAAGAGAATGTAGACAGAGATTCCACCACAGAATGAACTATATCTTTAAAGGAATAAAGAATTCTAAATAATGGTCATTGTCACATAGTCAACCCCACCGCTAAACACCTTTGCTCACTTCTTCCTCAATAAAGCTGTTTACAGGACTTTTCTAATGAATGCAAAATTTACGCAAATACATACTCAATTTTTTTCAGCTTTGTTGCAGAGCGAGTTCTCCACTTGAAGGATGCTAAGAGCGCTCGTGTTTACCTCTGAAGCTAGCAGCCATAATTCATTTGCAGTTTCCTAAAGGAGTTTAATTCCAAAGGGGTAGCCGTGTTAGTCTATTGTAGAAAGACAACCGAGTCCTGTGGCACTTTTAAAGACTAACAGATTTATTTATCGCATGAGCTTTCGTGGGAGAAAATCCCACTTCGTCAGACGCTTTGAAGATAGGAAAGTTACAGAGTGGGAGGAAATTAAGTGCAGGGGAGTGTATGACATAGCATCAGGTCAGGCTGTAACAGCAAATCAAAATAGGTGTTAGGATTCAAAACACTGGGGAACAGCACATAGAGGAGGGGGAGGTCAAATCACTTGTTGTAATGAGAGAAAAATCCATAGTCCCTGTTTAACCCCAAGACAACTGAGTCAAATTTGCATACAAGTTCGAGCTCTGCAGTCTCTCTTTGAAGCTGTGATTTGTTATTCATCTGTTTCAACACAGCTATTAACAAGTCATCAAGGGAGTGAGCAGGGAGATTGAAGTGTTCCCCTATTGGTTTTGTAGTGTTGCAATTTCTGATGTCAGATTTGTGTCCATTTATTCTTTGGCGCAGAGACTGTCCTGTTTGTCCAATATATAAGGCAGAGGGGCATTTCCAGCACATGATGGCATAAATCACATTGGTGGATGAGCAGGTGAACGAGCCCTTGATGGAGTAGGTGGCTTGATTAGGCCCTGTGATGGTGTCATCAGTGTAGATATGAGGGCAAAGTTCGCAGCGTGGTCTGTTGCAGGGCTGTGTTCCTGCTTTAGTGTCTCTGTTGTGTGATCTGTAGTTGCTGGTAAGTATCCTTTTAAGGTTAGGGGGCTGTCTGAAAGCAAGGAGAGGTCTGTCTCCTAAGGCTTGAGAGAGTGAGGGATCATCTTGTAAAATAGGCTGTAGATCTTTGATGATGTGTTGAAGAGGTCTGGCTTGGGGGTTGTAGGTGGTGACCAGTGGCGTTCTGTTGTTGTTTTTCATGGGCTTCTCCTGCAGTAGTTGACTTCTGGGTACCCGTCTGGCTCTGTCAATTTGTTTCTTCACTTCTGCGGGTGAGTACTGTAGTTTTAAGAATGCCTGGTCGAGATCCTGAAGGTGTCTGTCTCTAAAGCGTTAAAGGAATCCTATGACACACCAGTGAGGAACAGCTTGTCCAATCATGTTCTGGATTTCCCAAGATCCCAATAGGTCTGCCTAAAATGAACTAGAAACCAATTAAGAATCTGGTTTGAGTAAATGCAGCCATGACTCAGTCTGTGTCTATGATCATACAGCCAATTTTATGGACACCAAGTTTCCCATTAAAGACCTACTCTGTGAGTTGCACGGTGCTTTAAACAATCTTCGTCACCCTTCATCATTAGTGCATCACCAGCTCATTAATATTCTCAACTTTTCCATGCACAATGAAGTACATTTATTTGTATCCATTTCTAAATCTATGTAATAGAAAAACAGAGTCTCTCAGTGTGTGCGCCCATTTGAAACTCTTGTGAGCTGACTCTTGGCCAAAGGTATTATGCATTAATCCTTAGTAACCTGGCCAGTTCTCAGTTATTCTGTAGCAGTTTCCTGGGACTGAATTAGGTCACTATGGATTTCTGTGCTGAGACTGAGGGAGCTGGTAGCCACTTTTTAGAGTTCTTGAACTCCAGTACCTTTGGGTGCGTCTACACTTACAAATTAAGTCGACTTAAGCTTGCTTAAATTGACAATTTACTCTGCGTCTACACTCCACTTTCCTTAAGTCAACTTAAGCAGCTGCTTAAGTCGACTTAAGGAAAAATTAAGTCAACTTTATAAAACCTAGTTTTAAGTCGACTTTGCTGGCTAAGTCAACTTTAGAAAGTCGACTTAGCCAGTATAGACGTGGAGGCTCCAGGGCTTCCCCACTGCCCTTCCTGCCAGGGTGGCTGGCACAGCCCTGCCCACCCTGGCCCTATGCCCTGCCAGGGTCCCTGTCCCCCTTTGCCCCATTGTACCAAAGTACAATGGGGCAAATGCTGACCCCTCTGCCACTGTGGACCAGTCCCAGGTCCACCTAGCCCCTACAAGTCGACCTAGGCATCCAGTGTGGACGCTCTAGGTCGACTTTGTAGGGTCCCCTTAAAGTCGACTTAAAATTTAAGTGTGGACATGCTAAGTCGACTTAACAAAGTCAACTTTAAGTCAACTTAAATTAACAAGTGTAGACATAGCCTTTTTGATCTGTCTTCCTTAGCCTTCCCATAAGGCTTCTCCCAACTCCTCCCTTTCCAGGTCTTATCTCCTACTTTTCACTAGGAACCACCAAGAGCAGGTAGCTCAGAAAGCCAGTGTTATTTTTGGGACAGAACTTTCCAGAAGAGATTTCTGTAATGAAGAGATCAGCCTTCAGGTGAGAAACAACAGCCATGAGAAGCAGAAAGTCATCTTGGACTAATGCAGCCTTTATGACATTTGATAAGGGAGGTACAAGAGGCATCATTCTTTAGCTTGATGTGAGAGGGAGAGGCACTGGAGGCAGAATTCGGTCTGTGAAAAGGGTTAGGGGAAGAGGAAGAGAAAAACAAACAAATGTCTCATCTCCCTTTTGAACTCTGTCAGAAGGAGTATCATTTCACAGCAGTTGCAACAAGATGGGGCACTCTCGCTCCAAGCCCCTACATTTTAAATGGAACAGGTCTGGCTGATGGCAGGGAATGTCCACTCTGGATGACACAACAGAGCGTATATGCAAGTCCTATGGATTTACATAGCTTCTGAAGTTTGTACTGGGCAGGGCAAAGGAGTGTAAATGTGTTGGTGAGTTAATACATTATTCAGACTGCTCTGGTGCTCTGAAATTCTCCTATTCCAACTCACTGCTGGGGAGAAAGATTTATATTTTCATTAAATAGTAATTATAAGGGACCCTCTGGATCAGCTGTGGGGCTCACAACTGTACACATAACCGTCAATGGAAGTCAACAGAAAGAGTCCCATTAACTTCCATTTGCATGGGCTGGGACTCAGGAACACTATGTCTCCTAAAAAGATCAAAAAAGACAAAGCACATATATAATGTATATAATACTCACACAAGGTACTTTGTAATATTTATAAAGCTCCTGCTGCATTCATTTCTTTCATTTGTTGGTTGGGCAGTTACAAAGACTCTTCACCACAAGTTTGTGACACTTGTTTTCACCCCAAAAGGACACAAGGGCAGCTTATAATACAGAGAGAAACCAGCAGGGAGTCCTTATAAATATGGGGAAAAGAGATCAATCCAGATTTCCAGTTTAGTGGTCTTAAACTGATTCACATAAATAAAGAAAAATGAATGGATGAGTATTAAAACTAACTTGCATATACAGTGCTTCATGACCTGACATACCATAATTCCTGGAACTACCAGAAAAGAAACATGTGGAAATCACATTTCCCCTCACATAACATTCACATGTGATTGCTAATTTTTGAGTGACTAATTAGGTTAAGTAATCAGATGTACGAATAAAGGAGAGAATGTGTATTTCAGAAGGACAGTTTATTGGCCAAAATAGAGGCAGAGGTTAAACACTGGGCAAGCTTTTTAAACTCAAATATCAACCAAGTTCTTCTAAATAAATTCCTCAAAGGCAAAATTCCAAAAAGGCAGACAAGCAATTCTAAGAAATCGCTCACACAAGAAACATCAGAATGGAATCTTAGATGGAAAGAATGGAAACACTTCACACCCACAGGAGGTAAATCTTGATCATGTTCTGGTTTTGCCCATATACAGCAGAATTCACCCAGGCTTCATAAAGTGCCGTGCAATTGGAGAAACATTCACAACACATACCTCTGAACTACTTAAACCAGGATTTTTGAGCCTGAAAGCCAACAGTCAAAGTAGATAGGGCATTTCCCCACAATGCCAATGTTGTGGGATTGCAACAAGTGAATGGTTAGAATAATCCACCTAAATGAGGAATGCCAAATCTGTTTTTACTGCTGGCATGAAAAGCTGGAAAATCTAGAGATTGGTGGCAGTTGTGTTTTAGTGTCTTTGCAGCTGTTAAAAAAAAAAAAAAAAAAAAAGCTGTTTTTCTCAAAGAGTCACCCAAGGGGATAACTTACTTTTTCTTCAAACATTTTTCTGTGTTTTTATTACTAAGGGGGAAGTGCTGCAGGACTTATTTAGGGAGTGATAGTGGATGACAGATTAAATATGAGCTCTCAGTGAGAGGCTGTAACAGAAAAAGGCAAACATCATACTGGGATGTGGAGAGGAATTACTTGCAAGACTACAGAGGTAATAATTCCTCTGTACACAGCCCTGGTGAGGCCTCACTTGGAAAACTGTGATCAGTTTTGGGCAACTCAATATAAAGAGGATTGCAATAAACCAGAGTGAATTCAAAGAACAATAAAGATAAGAGGGTTGGAAGATATGATGTATGAGTAAAGGGTAAGAGAACATGACACACTGTATATAGAAAGAAAGAAAGAAAGAAAGAAAGAAAGAAAGAAAGAAAGAAAGA
>ML685839.1:2830334-2892661 GCA_007922175.1 Pelusios castaneus
AGAAAGAAAGAAAGAAAGAAAGAAAGAAAGAAAGAAAGAAAGAAAGAAAGAAAGTATAAGTGCTGTACAGCTATCATATTTGAGAGAAAATAATGCAAAGTAATTGATGGAAGGCATCACCCAGTATATATTTCACAGATTGCTGGTTGGGAAATGGTGAGTATTTTCCATGGAAAATTTTAGATCAAACATGTTTTTATTTTTTCCCCGAACATTTTTGGCTTTACACTTTAAAATGGGAAAGTATCAAAATAAATGACTTTTTTAATTTAGGGGCAAAGAGACCAATTTTTCATTGAAGGTGTATTCTAACAAAAAATGTTAACCAACTCGAACTGCAGATCTGGGTCCAAGATTGAAAATGAGGTGCCCTTACAGGGCAGAAGGGAAGGGAAGGATGTATAGCCAGGGAAAATGGAAGAAATCTCACTTATCTTTTTAGAAAGGTGCAAGCCTTGTTGAATACAAAAGCAAATAACATAGTTGCCTTTGAAAATAAAACGACACTATAACCTAATCTAGCCATGCACAAGTTCTTCCATCTCAGTTCGCCATGACTTATATGTGGGACATAAGCACATGACAAAGAAATAAAACGAGGCACATTCCAGCATTAGTCTCATGGGAAGCTTAACATGGTGTAGCATCTTTTCCTTCAGTATTTCTGATATCACTAATTTTCAACAGTAGAGGGAGGATTCCATGGTTGTAGAAACACAGGTAACTTTGGGAACAAAAATGTGCAACATCCCTTGAGGGACACTGGAAAAGCATACAAACACCTAATCATTTTACTGTATTCCAACCTGTTCCCATTGAACTCAATAGCAAAATCCTCAATGAGTTCCATGGGGTGGTATTGGGCTCTGTGGGTTTTAATCTCTCTTGCCTACTCTCCTCAATCTTCCTACCAAAGTAAACAGACTTTGGACACACAATAATGAATGATCAGAGTCTTATAAATCTACTAAACAGTGACACCTTTATCTCCCTCTTCCCTTTTGCTTCCCAGAGATATTCTTACAGAAAGATAGAAAGTGCTGTATTTTCCTGGTTAACTTTTATGTATCATATCTTGAGCCATTGTAAGAATATGGCAGCAGTATGTCTGCAGAGATTTCCTCTGGATGGATAAGAATGGATGATCTGGACTGGTGGTCAGGAAAGAGGAGCTCACATTGCTCCACGCAAGAGGTGTTCTAAGAGGTTTCAAACGGCCAAAGCCCAGAATCACTTGGGTCTCACCAAGCACGACTAATAACAAGTTAGTTGAGCAAAAATGGAAGCTGTGATAGTGAGGGAGGTCAGAATACAGGAAGACAGTAAAATTCAGCCCGGAATAATTCAGGCAAAGTTTCATTTAAGGGGGAAAATTTGGTCTCTTTTTGCCTAACTGTTATAATGCAAGTTGGGTCTGAGCCATCAGAACTTGGTTGGTATTTTGGGGTGGGGAAGGTAAGGAAAGATCAACACTGTACTCTTTTAAATTAAAGTTTCATAGGAGATAAGTCAACAGTATGCGCTCACCATATAACGCAAGTGAACCATCATTAACCAGGTTCCTGACATAAATGGACTGTGCAGTCACTGGAACGCTGGAACAAAATCCCCAGCTGTTACAGCATTCTGAGCCATGTGCCAATATCACAGCATTAGCTGTCATCCACAATACCCGAGTCTTGGCTTTCACAAGTGTTATGCTGTAGTTAAAGAACTATAGGCACCTTACCATTGCTAAGAATAACCGAGTAATAGTTTCACAGCAGAATCAGTCCCAATGTGTTCCCTGTGAAATTATATACTTTTAACCTCAAAAAAATATATATAATTTGGACGTTAATGTATTTTGCTGCAATAGGTACAGATGCTTTTATTTCCCCCAAAGGACTGAGGCTGAAAGATGTGTTACCACCACTAAATATTTGGGAAGAAATTTACAAAAGATTGACCTCCAAGATTACATTTGTGAGTAAATCACTCATAATTTCCTCGGAAATAACATTCTTTGTTATATTTCAATCTATTGCAATGAAAGATAAATCAGCCAACATTGAATGAGAATAGAACATTTTGTTGAAGATACTTTTGAATATATCAATATAAAAATAAAAAATAAGTAATATTAAAATATTTTTCACAACAGACAGAAAAGTCACTTAAGAATCCCCACTAGTGTTGAGCAGGGATGGGCCTGTAAAAGAACTCTCAACTAGAGAGATTTGACTTGCAATTTGGACCTTTAACTTGGTCGGTTTTCTTTTTTCCCCTCCTCCTAAAATGGGCATGAATCCAAATACAGCATCCACTAACTAAGTTCAGAACCAAATTCAAACTCTATCTAGTTTGGGCCTAAAAACTTAGTTCGAACCAAAATCACAGCTGAATTAAAATTCTATATACTCACTCCCTGCTATTCCGCAGAGCTGAGAATTTAGTTAAAAATATGAAGATGCAATGTGATGTGAATATCCACCTCAGCTAAACACTGAATGTGTGACCCACATCAAATGCCACAATAAATAATTTAGATATTATCCAAATACATTTTATATATATCTATATATATATACACACACACACACACACACACACTACCTGATCTAGACCTTTTCCCCTCAACTCCTAATGGTAAAAGCTACTTATGTTACTTAAGAGAATTTCTCATGGTAAAAATATTAGTATTGATTTGCTTTCAACAGGAAAAACAATTAAACACTGTCATGCACACAACACTGAGCCAGACCCTGTAGAACAGTGGTCAGCGGCCCCCGGCATGAGTGCCAAAGCGGGCACACGTGCCTATTCACGGTGGAACACAGGGCTCCTGGCCCTGCAGTGCTGTGGCTCCTTTCCCCTGCTGGCCCTGTCCCCAGTGGTGCCTGGGACCACAAGAGCCTCACATGCTGTGGCTCCTTGCCCCTGCTGGCCCTGCAAATCAGAACTAATTGGGAATTTCTCAAAAAAACTCTATTTTTCATTAGAAAACAATAATTCAATCAAAAAAGACACTTTTCTCTATTCTGTGGTGGATGAGTCCCTTTCTTGTTTTTGAAAGGTTTTCATGAAAGGTCTCTTTTGTCCTGATGCAGAAGGAGAAAGTTGCATGCTTGAAAAGTCTAGTCCGGTCTTGTGCCCTGATCAAGCTGGCAACTGCATCCACCAACTATCCACGCAATGGAACATCAAAACTCTTTGAAAAGTTGGGGCCCTATGTTTCCTTGCCATACAAAACCAAACTTCTTAATTGACAACATCTGAAACAACAGTTCCTGTTCAATGTTTGGAAGACCTACTTGGATGCCCATTTATATAAATACCTCCTCCTGCTACTATATGAAACCATGAAAGAAGGCTTCAACTCAGTAAGTACAGTTATAGTCTTCAAAGAAGCACATGCAGTATCATTCAGTTTAGTCCTTATACAGTCTGTACGGCTATGTCTACACTTGTTAATTTAAGTCGACTTAGCATGTCTGCACTTAAATTTTAAGTCGACTTTGGGTGGATCCTACAAAGTCGACCTAGAGCGTCCACACTGGACGCCTAGGTCGACTTGTAGGGGCTAGGTGGACCTGGGACTGGTCCATGGTGGCGGAGGGGCACCCCTTGCCAAGTGCCAGGGGGCTCAGCCTTTGCCCCATTGTACCTAGGTACAATGGGGCAAAGGAGGACAGGGACTCTGGCACAACATAGGAGCAGGGTGGGCAGGGCTCTGCCCTGCCCTTTGGGGGGGCATGCCAGGCTCTCCCTGTGCCAGTCACCCTGGCAGGGAGGGCAGTGGGGAAGTCCTGGAGAGCCCTAAGTCAACTTAGAGTCGATTTAGGGCTACTCCACATCTACACTGGCTTAAGTTGACTTTCTAAAGTTGACTTAAGCCAAAAGTCGACTTAAAACTAGGTTTTATAAAGTCAACTTAACTTTTCCTTAAA
The DNA here is from genome assembly GCA_007922175.1 of Pelusios castaneus. Taxonomy (NCBI): domain Eukaryota; kingdom Metazoa; phylum Chordata; order Testudines; family Pelomedusidae; genus Pelusios; species Pelusios castaneus. The sequence goes on from ML685839.1 coordinate 2,834,264, forward strand.
TCGACTTAGGCAGATGCTTAAGTCGACTTAAGGAAAGTGTAGTGTAGAAGCAGAGTAAATTAAGTCGACTTAAGCAAGCTTAAGTCAACTTAATTTACAAGTGTAGACGCACCCTACAAGTGTGTGTGAGACAGCAATCTGTTCTCTCCTTCCTCCCAACATAGCTGCTGGTTCTTAAATATTGGCGGTCATTCTAAAATATGTGCCAGTTTTTGTGATGACTGTTCTGGTGCCCTATGACATCATCATCTCCAAGTAGACAATACCTTGGCAGAACTTCCATAGGAGTCTCTGGAAGAATCAGCCATAGATGAAAGTGCTCAGATTTTTCACCAGGAATAAAGGGCAGTTCCACCAAATGGGAACACCAGGGATATGTCTACACAGCAAACAGAAACCTGCAGCAACTTATCTTGGAGCCCAGGCTGCAGACCTGAATGTCTACACAGCTTTTTGAGCACCACAGCACCAATCCCATAAGCCGGGGTCTGTAGACTCAGGTTCATACTCACTGCCCTGGGTTTCTACTTTCTCTGTAGACGTACCCTACAAAGCAAAGACACATCCTACAGAGGGCCCTCTCTCTAGATAGAGGGTATTAACAAGAAATGTGCCCGAAGAAGTCTAACAGATCTAATAGGACTGCCATTCTTGAAGAAGAAGAGACTGGGACCACTGCATCTACTCACATTAAATGGACCCACTGTTGTAGTCCAGTACAAGCAGTTCCTATGTTCATACTAATTTGGGGGGTTTTAAGACTTTTTCCCCCACAGTGATTGTAAAAAAAGTCTCTAAAGAAATCCTATAAACAAAGTGAGTAAAACTGTTTAATTTCCCATGGCACTCACCTCTCAAATATCTGAGCATCTCCAAGGGATTTATCCTCACAACTTTTTTCTGAAGTAGGGAATTTATTCACTCCATCTTACAAATGAACTACTTGCCCAAGGATCATTCAAAAAGTCTGCAGCAAAACCTAGAGGGACAGCTCAGAACTCCTCAGTACCAATCCAGTGTCCCTCCTTCCAAGCACTTTGAAAAAATATTCGTATTATTTGCAGTATGGCTTTGTGTCTTATTTGACAAATCCCATGATTGTGGGTTGTTTGGGTGTATTACACAAAGGGGTTTTTTTGGGTGCACCACAGTGGTTTTGAAGGAAGCGTGTAGATGGGAAACATGTTTCCATTTGAATTTCACAAGCAAGCACAGTGCAATAGCTTAGAGATTAAAAATAGGATCATTTGAATGCGTGGATTTGAATATGATTTATGGGTCACTTCTAAAGACATTATTGTTGCTTATCATTCAGACAACTCTGAATGTGAAGGCTGTATGGGGAACCATGCAAGAGATGCATTGCCTATAGAATGGGCAAAAAAATATTAAATCTTAAAGTGGCTGATGCAGCAATTAATATTGCAACCTTCACTGCTTATGCACAGAAGAGTAAGATTGCCTAGATGCCTGATTCCAATAAATAACTGATTTCACGCTTACAGTGAGAGATGTTTAATTGCATATAACAAGCCAAAATCCATCTTGCACTGTTAACTTTAAAGAAAATGCTCTAAAATATTTCTAACTGTGGCTGAAAAGTATCCAGGGATTTGTATGCAGATATGCTCCTGCGATAGCACCAGTTATCTACAGACAGAATGGATGGGAGAATATTAGGGGCAGCACCATATTTAATAACTCCTTGTATGAATGACAGTGGGCCAATAAGGAAAGAGATATTATTTTGCACCCACAACAATTTGAGGCTGCAGATGGACATCACTGTTCACTGATTGGAACTGTAATTTCAGGTGTGTAAAGGAACTTTAATTGAGAATCAGGCCCCAAATATTTGGTCATTTAACTTACCCTTTTTTCCCCCTCCTTAATCATTTGCCCACACAAAAACTGGATATACAAACACAGAAGACCAATTCAGGACTAATAAATCTGATTCTCTTCTTTCCCATGTCCAACACTGGTCTAATTCCTTAGACGTCAACAGTGCTAATCCTGATGTACAGTGGTGTCTGCAAGACAAGAATCATGCCACATATATTTTATATCTGTCTCACCCACAGAAGTTGGCCCAATAAAAATTATTGCCTCGTCTACCTTGTCTGTCTCACACCCAGGGACCAACACGCTACAACATTGGTCCCCCACCAATAGATCATGATCTCTTTATGATGGGCAGTTGCCATTGAAATCTATGAGCGTTGTGCCATCTGCTGGCGGAAGGTTGGTGACTATTGAACTACACTATCAATGCAAACATTGAGAGAGAAGAGTGGACAGAGTGACCTAAAGCACCCTGCCTGCAATTAAGCCTTTGTTTTGACACTCGCAAGGTGTCATGGCAAATAACAGGATGTTTAGCCATCACAGTTCTTGATGTGAGCAGATAATTAGGTACCGGGTACAGGACTTTAACAACACCTGCAAAGAACTGTGACCGAAGAAACCTTCTCCTAGCATCTCACAGGCATCACATAAGTTTAGGTCTGTTCTGTTGTCCATCTTATTTCCTGCCTAAGTCAACTGACTGTCCTGCCAGTTCAGAGGGTGTGAACAAAACTGAAGTTTTTCCTTTTCACAGAGTCAAAATGGAACCATTTTTCATTATTTCAAGATATTTTTATAGCGGGAGGGAATTATTTCTGTCAACACCTTCATTAAAATCATTATCAAAACGATCGTCCACTTTTGTGTTCTTTATTGAAAACTGAGTATTTTTGGTAAATGAAAATTTTTCAGCTTTCCATAAATGAAAAAAGAAATTGAAACTATTTGAGATAAATTTTAAAAATTCAATAGAAAGTTCAAAAATTCATGGAAAATGACATTTTGCACACAAAAAAATAAGGAAAAAAGGCCCATTTTCATTAAAAAACCAAAATTTTTTGTTCAAAGAATTTTAACCTGCTCTACTTCAATCCTTCTTTGTGTAGCTGATTCAAAACCAATTGTGGAGGTTGACAGCTATTTATAGGTGTGTATAGTTGCCAGCTTTTAATTAAAAGGGTCTAAGAGTCCCCTCACCTAATCTCATTGATAGTGGTAAGATGATAATCTATAAGTGAAAAGTATGAATGGGTTTGATTAAACATTGGATTACTAGATTTCCATGGGCGTGACTCCATTGCTTTCAATACAGTAGGATGGGTAAGACACAAATAGCACAGGGATAAATCTAGCCCAAATATTTATTCTCCCCAAGCAAACAGTATTACAGATAAAGGTTATCAATGTAATATTATCTATAGATAATTTATATATCAGTATGTTATAAGCAATGTCTTTCTTTACCTTTACCTTTTCACTGCCAGTGGTGCAGTCTCTATCCTGAAATAAATCCTGTCCCTTTACCCTATCATCCCAGTCCCCTAGCAGTATTCAACAATGCATCCAAAGTGCAGTGTTTCTGATGTGATGGAGGAAGAGCCAACAACTGCTCACATCCTCCTGGGCTCTGTATAGTCAAGCTCAGGTGCAGCTGTCTGGATAAAAGAGTGAGGGGGCAGGGAAGGGTCAACTGGAGAATTAATATAGGCACAGCCAGAGAATTTGTAAAATGGGGCAAAGCAAGCCACGCCCTCTACTTTCCCATAGTTTATTTTAGTATCTGGTGCACACCAGCTGCTGCAGTTTGCTGCTAAAAATGCCATCCCTCAGCCTCCTGCCTTTTGAGTGTATTTCTTGGAGCACATTTTTTCTTCATTCAAAAAAAAATCCCACTGAAATGAATGCAGATCGTCAGAGTAAAGACTGAAGGGTTTGGCCAACAGTGAGCGAGTGAGTGAGCAAGCGAGTGAGGGAGCGAGTTGCACAATATGTGATAGATGTGTCAGAGGACAAGGGACCATCACAGAGAAAAAAAGGAAATACAGCATGGAAAGTCCTAGCTAGCTCTATTAATTATCCCCTATCCATTTACTTAGGGGACCTAGTTACAAATATATCCTCATCACAATGACAGGAAATCTATGTGAGAAGTCTGCAAAAAGGCTACTAATGAAGACAATTTCTGATGCCTATAAGCTGAAATCCCTTTTTTGCTCTTTTCACCGATAGTTCCTGTAGGTCATCTCTTGGGTCAGTAATGGTGCACAACAAAGACACAACCAGTGAATGAGGGAAAGAAAAAAAATGCAAAATATTTCAATATTGTCAATCCTTTATCCATGAACAGTACACTAGAGGCTGACATTTAATACCTTAGGGACACAGATGCTTGAAAGCTGGTTATTGTAACAAAGGAAGCCATCCAAACTCTGCAAAACTGAATGGATCAGATAAAGCTGACACTGTTGATAAATCTGTTTTACATCCATTCTTGCAGAAGTTTTGCTAATCTACGTAGTTATAAGCTTTCCTAGAGTGAAAAGGGAGGCTGGGGGGGGGGAAGGATCCTATATTATAGCAAGCCAAAAACTTGGTCCTATTTTTAATCTCCCAAATATAACTCACAAGTCAAAGATAATTTTTCTCTTAGATCTTCGATGAAATTCATTAAATACCGAGAGATAAAGGAAAAAAGTGAGAAAGCATGCGCAAAAACTTGCATGTTGCTTCTGACTCCATGTTAATGTAGACTCTGGCAGGTCTTCACTGATGGCAGCAACTTCACTGCTGTCTGTTCAAACTTCCAGATCACCTGCTCGGGTCTGTGAAGACCAGCTCAGCCGATCAGGAAGTCATCCCTGAACACCACCCCCGTAACTGGGTAGAGGTTGAGTCAAAAGGAGGCCCCCTCCTTTTGACTCAGCACAGTGGAAAAGCCAGGAGTTAGGCATTCAAACTGTGATACGCAAGTTATTTTAAGTAACTTGTGTATCTCAGTTCGACTGCCGCCAAAAAGGGCAGGCAGTATAGACCTGCCCTCTGTTCATATGTTTAACACATGAATTTAGCTCTTCCATAGACACAGGCTCTTCCAACCAGTCAGAAACATCTATTCTTCATTAGCCACTGACGCACTGCTAGTTCAGACGGCAAGACAACTCTCCTAAGGCTGGTGTCTCTAAAGAAATATACAGTATGAAGTCAGAAGGTGCAAACGTTAACATTCATGTTTAGAGGGAAAATATTCCCAGCATACCACTTTCCAGGTTCATTTTTTCATGCATTGTAGACAGAAAAAGCCCTCACTTACACCTCCTTGCTGACAAATGAATGATAATTTTGCTTTAGCTTCTTTTATATGTCAACTGTTCATGCCTCAGGTACTTAACCTTTACTTTAAAAACATGGTTCAGATCCTAGCCTGGGTACTGGGGCGGGAGGAGACAGGGGAAGCGGTATTCTTGTAAATGTTTCATTTAACAAAGGCACCACTATAAGAAGATTCAGCACTGAGAGTCTGAATGGTATTTATTGTTTCAGATTTCAGGGCTTCCATACATCTGCTGCCTGTCGAGGGCAGATACCACATTCATAAAGCAAGTCTCCTGTCTGAAAAGAAGTCTCTACTCTGTGATTCAGCCTCCAGTATTATGCATGATGTTAAGTTACAGGAAGTGTTCATATTAGCTATAAAGAAACTATCATACAGGATTTTTTAGCTAAAGAATGGAACTTGTTAGGCCCTGATTCAGCAAAGCATTTAAACACATGTTTAAATGCATCCCTAATCAGCACAGCACTCAAGCACATGCTTAGAGTCTTTGCTGAATAAGGACCTTAAAGAGAAACAATTTATATTGACAATTACCAAGCAAGCATGCAGGACCTCTACTTCCATAGGCCTGGAATGTGCATTTTCACTCCTGGTGAGGAACATGCTCATTCATTTCTTATGATATCATAGGCTTCTCCATGGCAATCTTGTGCTATGTGAAGAAAAACAATGGAAGGAAAAACTTTTCATGCCGAGAAAACGGCGGATAAGGAATTATGTTTGGCCGGGTGGCAAAATATATAAGGGGAACAAAAATAAAACCTACAATCCCCAATCCTGGGAATCTGATTATTTGGCATTGCCCATAAAGTGTGGGCAATGAAAGAGGAGTTGACCTTAATGCCTCCTTAGTGGCAATCAAAAATTCATTTCAGTGTGTGTGAGTGAGCATTTAATTAGCTTCACTGCATTTACAAAAACTTCAGTCATTTTAAGACACTCTAAGCAACTCCGCCACGCATTAGATTACTCAGTATGGAATGTCTACCCCTTAGAAGGAATGTTTGGAGAGTTTTAATTGAAGGGGATTCCTCTGTTTTAATATCTGTGATGTGCCATCAGCACGTCCTGCACCACAAACATATACCAAGGGATGCAGCTAGTTCAAACCACTGATTTAATCAGTAAATTGCAAAATCCTAGGAACTTTTAAGGTTGTTCCATGCCGAGGAAAGAGTCAGATAAGACCTATTTTTTTATACAACACGTTCATTACATCCCCTTATATGTTTTGTGATAGCATTTACCTTCCCCATTTCCAACGGGCCCTGAAATACATTCGATGCACGCAATACATACAAATAGAAGTCAAGATTAGCTTATTAATTTTATTATGGCATCATGAGTTTTATATACCAAGATCTTCCCCATGGCAAGTATGAGGAATTGCTAGTTACAATTAATTTCTGGGTTGATCTTATTTATACACTGGATACTAATCCCCTTTATATATCTCATGTGCTTCTTTCTTCTCAGAGATACTGTCCCTTAGTGACCTCCTCAGAGCATTTCATTAAATGCCTTCAGACTCAGTAAATTGCAGCTCTTTAAAACCATTGAGTTTAGCATATAAAAAGCAAGAGAGTTTCTGTACACTGCCATGGGATAAGGTGCAGTTGAAAATCCCATACAAGCTGAACTGTACTTCCTAATCAAATGGGTGTAACAGATGGCTGCTAGAGCAAGCCATCACAATGGAAATATCTGCAGTTCTCATGGTAACGGAATCTGCCAGGTCTGAGGGATTTGCTGTTTTCCAGGACATCTGAACAGCAATCTCTTTCGAGCTGTCTAGCAGTCTCAGTCTCTCTCGCTCTCTCAGCATGATGGAGATAGAGTTGAAAGGTGGAGCCTGATTTTGCATTCCAGCTGTGATTAAAGACACACGCGTGCACACACACACATACAGAATCAATAGCACTGCATATTCATTATGCTATCTAGAACCTCATTAGTTGTTTGGGCAGAACAGCAAGAAAATTATAACGTGCCTTCTTCAAGGGAAGAGCGAGCAAGCGCATGTATATGAGGAATTAAGATGCACGAGATGTAGCTTTTAATAAAGATACGGAACAATATTAAAACTAGCAGTTGTTTCCTTTTTGTGGCAGCATGTCAAGATTACTTAACATAGCAGGATGAAACATCTGGCCTGAAAAAAATATCCTGATGTCCAATTTCCAAAGCATAATACAGAATTTATGTGGGGGTGGAGGGGGAGCCAAAATAAGAACAGATAAGCAACCATGTACCTTAATACTAAGCGAAAGCATGTGACAGACTTCCTTATACCATGTAAACAGCAATGTGATCTCTCTCATAAGGTGTAGGCTAGCATATAGACACTGTGCTTTAATTATAAATCAAAGGACTGAGTTTAAACTCAGAGGATTCTGTAAATGGGATCTTCTATTTCTGCGTGCTATTCATAACTGGTTTATTTTATGGAAGGAAAAATATATTCATGAGTCTATTTTATTAAAGTCTTTCCCTTCAAATCTCTATCAATATAAAAAATAAAGGAGACATATATGGCCTTCCTTGCTATACTACCTGCAAGAAAGCACACAGAGGATTGATTCACAGCTGCCTATTCTCTTGGGTATTTCAGCCTGAAGATCAGAGAACATTACAATTCAGCCATGGCTCAAAAAGGAAACAAAGAGGACCTTTCTTAGCAATGTGAAATGAAAAACTAGAGGCTGTACACAGTAGCCCCCTAGCATGCTGATCCACCACATTGTCCTTGAGGGTACTACTGTTAAATACACATGACAAAAAAAGAGATGCAGAGAATGCTTTCCAGAATACAGTGATTGGATCTCCTTTTTCATGATGTAGATAGAATAAGCAGGACAATGTAACCCTCTAAAGTACCACTCAAGAACAGGTTCTTTAAGATGGTATTGTCTACCCACCATGTGGTATTGAAGAACATATTATGTGATCTTTTTCTAAAGCTTGTACTGCAATTCTTATCCACGGCGATAATGAAGTAATGACTTTTGGACAAGAAATGTGATTCTTAAATTGAGTTGGTTAGTTTCAAACAAATGTATGGAGTTTGTTTACAACAGCAAGGGCTTTTAGACCTCTGCGCACATTAACTAGTTAGAAATGTCTGCGGATGCCAAGCAAAGATGTATGCCATAGAAATAACAGTAATCTGAATTTATATTGAACCTTTTAACTTAAAAGATGTCAAAACACTCTGCAAACTAAGTGACGGATTCTGTCATGCTTACTCACATTGAGTAGTGCCTTACTCCTTAAGCAGTTCATTTCAATTCAAGGGAGCTACTCATGAGTCAGGGTGGCAGAATCTGGTCCTTTAGCTATATCCAGGTCTAGGTTCTTCCATCCTTATGCCTGTTAAATAGCACCTTACACCAGAAGCAGTTACACTGATCTGAATGGAACTTCTCCTGGAGTAAGTTATTAATTAACATGAGTGAAGATAGCAGAATCTGGTCACTATTTCATCCAGTGAAATGCAGTCATTTCTGAAGGGAAACAGGGTTGCCCATTTAACCAGTCTAAGCCATGATGTACAACACTGTAGAGAAAGAAGCAAAGAAGAACACCCTATTCTTGTAGAGAAAGAAGCGAAGAAGAACACCCTATTCAACAAAGAGCAAGAGAATTCAAATCAGAATTGAAACAAAATGCAACTTCTTCAATGAAACCTTGCGTCTGCCCAACAGATTGTCCTTCTATTCTACGGAGTGGCTGCAATGCACTAACCCTCCAGCAGCTCTCCTTTGGAAGCAAAGGCCCTGCTGGCTCAACAGTGATCAGATTAGCCTCTTGGCCGGCTTCTTGTCCACACTTGGACAAAGATGGGCTGAGACACACAGCAGCCTGTATGCTGCAACTGAGTGAAAGAGACTCTGCCACCCACTGCCCAGATTACTGCTTCTGTGCTGCAGGCCACACTTGCTGCCATTTCTCACATCAGTTGCAGCTGCTGGACTGCAACCTAGGCAGGTATAAATGGCCACAAGGTCTGTGGTGCAGGTGCATCTTCCACGTCCTCACTCTAGGCTGCTGAAGGATCCCGTGTCGAGTGCCCATGCAGCCAATGTTACTACACTGCTCTGACAGAAATCTTCCTTCACCCACTGGGCCGAGTTCCCCACAGCATAAATCAGCATGCCACAGGCAAAGCTATGCCAGTTTACATGCATTGGGGGCCTGACCCCCTGCCTTAAGATGCTCATTTCCCTTTCCTGGGGTCTGGCTTTACTAGCAACTCCAGCCAATACACAGACCGACATCCTCAGTCCAAGCATGGCTCCTTTTAGCAACAATACCACAGAGGTACATAGACACCCTCCCCCCCACAACACAAAGACCCTTCCCCATGCCCTGTGTATCCAGAATGGTGTTAAGTTTCAAGTGTCTTGGTGAGTCTGCTTGAATCATTTGGCAACTGTGTATAAGTGTCCAACATCTGTACCAGAGTGGGACACCAGACAAGCCCTATGGCCTATTCACAGGTAGTACTGCCTTATCCTTCATAAATACTGCATAGACAGAGATGCCCTACGGAAGCATGCTTCTATAAGTATAGAGCATTTTCACAGGGAGGCTGTATGCACGGTACAATAAATGTTTTGGCAATGAAGTGACATGCAGGTCTTAATGGTCGGCAGTATTCAACAGAAGACGCTTTCCATCTGGAGGTACTTTATACTCAAGAGATCCAATGCTGGCAGCAGTCAACACCATCCCTATTAGCTTCCCTTGAAAACATGCATGGTTCTCCCTCATTTCTACCAGCTAATGTTCAGGAAGCAGTTGATTTAATAAGAAGGTTCAGAAATGTCAAGTTACAGATACCAAGCGAAGGAAACCTAGGAAAGTATAATTGGCAAATAAACAGAAATCAGAAACTGTAGGGATATCTGAGAAAGAAAATGTTTTTTCTACAGCCAGAGTTTTCAGCCCACAGATGGTTACCTACCAACGTGACTCCCATTTTGGAGAAGTAGCGTAGTCTGGTAGCTCACACACAGGCACAAGAGTCACATGATATGGATTCATGACTCACCTCTGCTACTGGTTTTCTGTAAGAAGTCACATCACACTTCTGTGCCTTCAGCCATGTCTACACTGACTGTGACAAATTCGCCACCATCAGCTCAATCTTTCCAGATAACTTAGTAATCGGTTAAGACCCACTAAATAAATCTGGAAATCAACTTAACAACACCGCCCTCCCCCTTCAAGTGGCATAGCACCATGTTGACGGGAACGCATTTCCCATCAGCATAGTGTAATGAAGATGCTGTGTTGAAGGGGAGTTAGGAAACAACGGGAGTTATGCAAGCTATTCTGCGTAGCTTGCGTAACTCCCGTTGACTGTTGCCAAATTTCACCACCTGGCCTTAATTTCCCCAGTGGAAGAAGAGGTAACCCTGACCTTGGTAAAGCACTGTAACATCTATGGATGAAATGGACTTACTGCAATTTCCTAAAACCAGAGCAGGCATTTAAAGAAAAAAGAAAAGTGATCACATTTTACAGTATGTATTAGCAGGGTAGCAAGGAACTCAGTAACATCTGGAAGCATATTTCAGCATGCTTAATAGACAGCGCTACCTTTCATTTTATTGCATCATGCAATGAATGGCATTGATTTTTATCTATATGCAACGATATCCCTGGTTGGGTCATCACTGTGCATTGAACCCAGAATCTCTCGACAAAGCCCCACACTCTTTCAGCATGGGTTGCAGGTATCAAGTCCTTTTTGGCTTGGGCACTGGTTATTTTAGAAGATGTTTCTTTATTTGGTTGAAATTCTCTCATGTGGAAAAAGTTAGAACAAGACCTATGGATTTTACATGGTACGTAAGTAGAGCTTTTTGTCCTGGCTCCCTATCCAGGGTGAATTTCAGTCTCAACATTTGTGATCATCTGGGATATTCAAATATGTTCCAGCAGTTCAAATGGGCTTAGTCCTGGACACACTTATGTTAGCATAGATCAATGATGCAAGTAGCCCCACTGAAGACAAGAAGAGTGCTCATATGAGTTATGGTCTGTAGGGTTAGATTCTTATTTGCTGGGAAGTGATGTGTCCTTCTTGGAAAGCCTTTAGCTCTAGAATTTGCTTTTCCCTGGCAAAACAGAGCCCATGTTTGTTGACTTTCTATGCATGCTGCAAAGTCTATTTGCATAGAGCTTTATATATAATCTGGGAGTCCTTCCTGTCTTTGTGAGATGTGTGAGCACCAGCTGATTGTTTTGTGTGTTTTAAAGTTGTTCCCTGTTTTCTGCCAAGAAATTAAGGCCCCCGATCCTGTCAAGACTTACATACACATGTAATTTTCTGCATTGCCATTCTTTATAGGCATTGCACGTACAGTAAGGATCCCTAGACTAAAATCCAGGTTTACAGAGTTTAGGACTGGCTCATCCCCACCAGGAGACCATGCAGCACTATATCCAAGGAGTACTGTGAAGATTAAGTACTTCAGGAAATACAGCCCAAAAAGTCCAGAGTGACAGCACTTAGTGGCCCTTTGATTAACCCAAACTCACAACAGCTCCAGGAAGTCATCTGGGCAAACATTCAGACACTCAGCCATCTGCAACTCCAGAACTCACCTCATTTTCTGCTCTGTGGTCTCTGACGCCAGCCTGACTCTGACCTTCACTCTTGCCTATTTGTCCTAGCTCTAGCTATGACTCTGTTCCCTGCTCACTGATTACTCCCAACCAATTACATCCTTGATTTGGGAACACCAGACAAACTGTGACCACTAGGCCAGACCGCCTATGCCCCATCCTCCTTCATACGGCAAAACAAGTCAGAAGTTTTAAAAAAAACATGAAGCAGAACAACGCAGAGAAGTGTTGGGATTCTTTAGTTTGTTCGTGCACCACACTTTGGTGAAACCTCTCTTTATGAAACACCGCCATCCAGAGCAATCAGGCTTCACTGCCGGGCAATTTACAATGGACACTAAACTTGAACTCTATATTTTATCTGAAATCCATCATGAATTTAACTGGCCTTTGATGTCACAAGTAGAAAAAGGCAGGCTTTAATTCTGTCAACAGAGCTGCCTTGTAGAAGAGCCTATGAGGCAGCGGTTCTCCAGACACTCTCCTGAGGCTAATTCAAAAATCTACATGTCTCAGGGGCATGGGCATGTTGCAAAACCCAACAGGTTTCACACTAGATCTGGGATGAACCAGGAATGTGTCCTGGCTCCAGTCCTATTCTGCCACACAAGAGATTGGTTCCTTGAACATACCTCCACAAGTACTAGTATAACTGGAGCTCCAACCTCTTTCTAGCCAGCATTATGTGGATAACGTCATCCTCTTTGGTCAGACACAAACCATCTCAGAGATGCACTAGACAGGTTCCAGCATGAGGCATCTGTCCTTGAGCTAAGAGTTTCTTGGGCAAAAACAAAAATCCAGAGCGTCAGCACAAAAGCTATGATCCAAGACTTCTGGACACACTGTGGATGCAGTGAATATCTTCATCTGTCTAGGCCATAAAACATCATCAAATGGGTCCAGACAGAAAGACATCAAATGGGTGCAGACAGACAGACATCCTAAGAAGAACTGGTTTAGCAGCCTCACCTGTGAAGGACCTGCATACGGTGTGCAGCCACAAAGAAAGTGAAACTATACACAAACGTATGAATTTAAATCAAATCTGTGAACTTCCAACTTCCTTATATGGATGTGAAACAGGGATGTTACTTGCACAAGACATTAGGCGGGTGGAGGTATTTCACATGTGTTGCCAGTGGCAACTACTAAATATAAGATGGGTTGCTTTTATCAGTAATAGAGAAGTACAATTAAGAGCTGGCCCTGAAGGAACTGAGACCACCACCAGCTGGCCTTTTTGAGTCATGTTGCCCACCATGGAGACAAAGACCCCAACCAAGTCTAAAGATAGGATTTGATGTTAGGATGGGACATGAAAGGTCACGGACTGGTGACGGTCGTATGGCCACCCTTAATTTACCTGGCTGCATCCGATCACCAATGCCCTGAGAGCCTTACAGAGTTATGTCTACACAGCAATTCGATACCCGCCTCTGACCCAGGCCAGCTGACTCAGGCTCATTTAATTACTATCTAGACATGGGCTTGAGCTGCAGCCAATTCTTTAGGATCCTCCTGCCTTGCAGAGTCCTACAATCCACAGACTCCAGCCTTAGCCCCAAAGATTATGCTGCAATTAACCAGCCCCTTAGCCTAAGCACTGCAAGGCCAAGTCAGCTGGCCGGGGCCCAACGCTGGTTTTTAATTGTAGTGCGGATATACCCATAGGCATCTGGAAAGAAGCTGTATAGCAAGGTTCTGGATGCTCAGTGCTACAGACCTCCACTGTCTAAGTGCCACACTGTTATGTCACCAGACCTCACACAGCTGCCTGACCCATTCCATGGGGTTCTCTCCTGCCTGCCTTCACCAGCCCCTCCTTCCAATGTCTCTCCTCTCTGATTGAGGGCTCCTCTTTAATATCCCTGCCCCTTTTACAGCTAGGTTCACTAATAGAGACTAAGCCTCCGGATCAGACTCCACTGAGGAGCTGCTACACCGTAGGTAAGGCCGAGGGCCGGCCGGCCTGTGACACACACAGATGTTCAGCAAAACCTCAGGTCAGCTTCCTGAATTGATGCCACACTTTGTGCAAGTAAAGAAAATAGGTAGGAGTTGATTCTGGGGGCTCCCAAAATTTTGCACTCAAGCTGTTACAGCCCCAATGCTGCCTTAAGGAAGCAGTGTGGACCAGCGTCTGGAGCAAATCAGTAGAGACAAGTTCCACTCCGGGCTTGCTAACCTTGGACCTCCGTTTCCCTTCCCCTGTTTTGCCTGATCAAACATTTAGATTGTAAGTTTTTGGGGCAGGAACTTTCTCTTAGTAGGCACACATGCGGCACCCAGTACAACAAAGCCCTGAATTCAGTTGGGGCCTCTCGGTAATACCACAGAGTAAATAAAAAGCACGAAGTTCAAAGGCGCACACCCAGACACACCAACTGCATCGAAACACATTCTAGCTGATGTCTGCCTGAACTAGGATTATCTGAAGTTCATTTGTATCTTGTTTATCTCATTGCTCATCCACAAGCTCCTTTGGTTGAAGTTTAAACGACGGTGGCACAGCTGAAACAAAACAGAGGACAGACACAAAGGCCCATTTCCAACAGGAAATCCAAAGCACTCCCACTTAATGGATAATGTGAACATTTTTAGGGGGAAGTGATCACAGTTCTCGGCCTCTGGATTATGGAAGAAATAAGATTTACTTCTGACCTCACCGTTTGTCAGTTAAAATCAACAGACGTGCCCACGTTTTACTCCTGGGTAAGCATAACTTTCCATTACACCAATTTTTCTCCTTATACTTAAATGTTCTTCTGTGAACTGAAAGAGGATGCTGAATTGTTTATAAAGAAACTTCCTCCAGTTCTTGGTTGCTGTTGTGGTGACTAAATATACATTCATCTGAGATCTAGATAAAGGGAAAATACTTTTCACCTGATCAAGAGATTTTGAAGGAAACAAAGTGTCTGGAACAAAGCTGAAAAATCCAAAGCCCAGAATTGTTTGCACTTCTGGTCCAATTTATCAACCATGCTTAAGTATTTACCTCTCCTATCTGAATAGCAGTCCACATTGTTGAAGCTCACAGGAGAGCTTTTGGCCTCTGCCAGCTTAAATAGAATGATTCAAAACTGAATCATTTCCTGCAATTTAATTTCATAGCTGAATGCAAACTATAGTGAGATAAGGTCAAAAACACATGGAGTTATCATCAGAAAGCTATCAAACTCTCTGGGCTGCTTTAAGTTGAAAGCAAATTGAATGCAGTAGGTTTTGTTATTGTTATGACATGGAAGTAAGTACTCCAGGAGATGGACAATGACCAATACCAGCTGAGCCAGTACAGGGATCATATACCAAACAGGTTTTCCACCTATTACCATAGAAGAAAGGAGTGTTTCACAAGCTCTAACCATTTGAGTTGTTTTTACTGAGGATCAATAAGAGAGACAGAGAGGAAAAAGCTACGGCAGCTTGCCACATGCACAGCAAAGGGAGATGAAAGCATGCTGCAGTTTGAAACCTAATATGGGAAGTCACCTAGAATGAGTGCCTCCTTAAAAGAGCAACCTCAGCCCACTGCTTTCCAAAACCCTTGCGTCAATACCTGAAAAGCCTTAGTGTTATTAGACTCATTGAGATCTGCCGCATACAGCTAAGGGAGGGACGGATGGCTAGGAAACAAGAGAACCCTGCAAAATATGCATCTGACCAAAGCACTAAAGAACAATCTCCAGTCATCAGGAGTGGCATACAATTTACATCAGATTAAGGGATGCGTTGTCTTTTCCACTAATTCAGAGTCAGTACTGGAGAGCAGTTTTGGTGGGGGAGAGCAGGGAAATTTACTGAGAAAGCAACCATTGGAACAAACAACAGAGCTCAAATAAGGTCTGTCAGAAGGTTAAAGTTCCAGTCCAACGTAATATGCCTTTAAAAAGCACCATGTCTACACTACTGCATTGCTTACTTTCTGAAGCTAAGCCAGAGGGATGTACATAGTAAGATCTTTGTCTCATTTCAGGGAGGATACAGGATAAAGATTCTGTGCCAGTAATCTTTCTTGGATTAATAGTTTCTCTTTTATCTGCTGTATTTCTGCTCAGATGTCTTTGCTCTGAATGAGTCAGTGGAATGCAAATGATGGGTACCGTCAGTCTGAAAATATTTAAATCTAGCTTTACACTGCACTGCAGGTTTGCAAAAAAATAAAAATACACATAAATATACATGTTGAAGGAAGGGCAGATGAAAATTATAGATATATCAATAATGCAAAAAATAATGTGGTGGTTCAAAGTGACAATAGAGCCATTGTTTTTCTTCTTGTTTTTTTTTTTTTAAATCAACATTTATATGCTGGTTATGAGCCGAGAGTAAAATATATGCAACGTTCCTTTTCTGAGCCTCAGACACTCAACAATAATGCATCCATCAAAATCGAAAACTGATTTTATTTAAGATAATAAATGACAAATCTTCATTACCGATGAGCATGTTCCTAGAGATAGTATTCTTTTAATCCTGATAAGAGAGAAACTAGGCAGTTTAGGCATGATTCATTTGGATCGTCTTCCTTTCCTCTTTCATTGATAGGCTTCAAATTCTTTATTTTATTGGGGGGGGGGAGGGCTATTGTTCTTTTGGTTATAAGTTTCTGATATTTAGTCAGGATTGTGATCAACATAGGTGCAATTCTATGTTCAAGAACATTGCCTCTGGACTGCAGTAACCCTACAGAGTCTGTGCTGTGCAAGAATGTGAGGATCCAGTTTCCAGAGAAATCAGTGGCATCTTTGCCATGGATTTCCACAAGAGCTGGTGCACAAATGGCAATTTCCACTAGAGCTGGCGCGCTATATACAACCTCATAGACTTTATGATCAGAAGAGACCATTACAATAGTTTAGTCCGACCTCCTGCACAATGCAGGCCACAGAACCCCTCCCACTCATTCCAGTAATAGACATCTAACCTATGACTGAGCTATTGAAATCCTTAAATCATGATTTAAAGACTTCAAGGTACAGAGAATTCAACAGAGAATCCAACAGCAAGTAACCCATGCTCCAACCTGCAGATGAAGGCAAAAAAAAAAAAAAAAAAAGCCCAGGTCTCTGCGAATCAGGAAAATTGGTTAAACCCTGGGCATGTGGGCAAGACTCACCAGCCAGACACCCAGAAAGAATTCTCTGTAGGAATTCAGAACCCACCTCATCTAACACCCCCCATCAGTCATTGGGCATATTTACCGCTAGTAGACAAAGACAATTGCCAAATTAGGCTGTCCCATCATATGTAGCTGACACCTAGATATGGTCAAGAACCTTTTATGGATTTCAGTGTGGGGAGAGCAAGTCCTTATATTTCAAAATAGTTGAAAGTCTTGTTGGGTTTAAATAAGGTTTCACATGAGTTAGCTCTGCTGTCCTTGCCCTTGAGAACCAGATTCTCATACCCTTTTATACATTAAGTGGCACCAGCTACACTGTGGAACCACTCATGGAGTAGAATGCTACTCATCACAAGTATCAGAATGTAGACTAACCAGAAGTTGCAGGAAGGGACAAAAAGCTGATAATATTATGGGTTAACTTCTGCATTACCTATTAACAGATCAAAACATCACAACATATTGTACAAACGAGATAATGTGAAATGTTATGCTAATCTTTTTGGCATATCATAAGGTTAATCAACACATACATAACAGGAAACCTTATTGGAAAAGAGCTTCTCCACAAGCAAGTCCCTCAAGAAAAAAGCGCATGTATTTTGTAAGCCAACCACAGAGGACCTAGAACTGGTTGATAAAAGGGGTAAGATTTTGGAACTTTGACATTTTTCATGAAGCAGTTTCCATTTCACTAGGTTTAAGATGAACCCATTTTTTTATATGGTTTGCTAAGTTTTCTACAATGGTTGTAATGGCAATGCTT
Source organism: Pelusios castaneus (assembly GCA_007922175.1). NCBI lineage: Eukaryota > Metazoa > Chordata > Testudines > Pelomedusidae > Pelusios > Pelusios castaneus. The sequence goes on from ML685839.1 coordinate 2,851,976, forward strand.
ATCAACATTTTTACTGAAGTCATTTTCAAACTCTCTCACTTACCAAAACCTCACTTTGCAGTAGGAAAATAGTTTTCTGTATGTGAAAAATTCTCGAAAATGGATGTGGTAAAAATATTGGTTAAAAAAATTCATGGAAAATTTCTACATCAGCAATTCTTTTAAAAACATATTTGTACAAAGTATTTCTACTACCTACGCATTGAACCTTCCTTTCTACAGCACACAAAAGTACTTCTCATGCCGTAGACACAACAGATTTATTTTGGCAGCATTTCGGCTACATAATGGCTGTTTATGATTTATCTGGGTGTTCGGTCCCCTCACCCCACAATCATACAACAACATGGCGGCTGTTCATGGAACTCAAACAGCTGGGTGGGAAGAATTTGTCTGTCACTATGCAATTCCCTAAAATCCTCACCAACCACATAATCACTCAACAAGCTATACAATGAAATGTGAAACCATCACCAATTCATGCAATGTTGTGATTGATGGTTAACTAGTGATGCCTGAAACTTCCCTTGACTCTCCCTGAATGATTTATGACTACAACTCACCTAACAATTTCTGAAATTTCCACATACACTCACCTGAACCTCAGGATTGGAATATCTCAGGGAGAAAGTAACGTTGACTCAGAAAAAAATCTCTAAATGCATGTCTTAGTTGTGTTTGTTTTATTGTAAGACAATATCTAAAGCAGCTCTGCAAAGTCATTCATGGAAGACAGAAATAACATATGGACCATGCTGAGTGAGAACCAGACTGGGATCATCTAAATTCCTACTGGGTAGTATCTTACTGCCCAGAGTCTCATTGGTGTCAATGAAAAAACTCATGGAGTAATATACTAAGTAAGGGGCTTGCCATCTATACCCAAGTATTGAATCCAAATTATTCAAGACGTGGACTGGAACAGTGGTACTTACTCCATACGTGGTTCCATTTATTTCAATGGGGCTATTTGCAGAGTTAGAAACTACTCAGTGAGAGTACCAAAATCTGGATTTGTATTTTCACTGAGGTGCTTTTGGATTATTTGGAACCTGGGTTTGACACTGACCCATGCAATGAGTTTTTGTGCTCTCAGCATCTCTCCTTGAGGATGGATTTTATTCCTCCCTTCCACTCTCCAGAATCTTACCTTGCTGGTAGTTTTCCCTTTGACCTTACAATGCTCTGAATACTTATGAGATAATTTGGTATGCAATCAAGAGAAGACAGTGGAGTTTTAAGGTTAAGATATAATCAAACAGCTGAAGTATTTCACTCCAGATGTGACCAGACTTCCACCTGGCAGTGTATGAACATGAGCTACATTTTGCATCACATAAAATAATTGGCACATTATACAAGTGTGCTATAGAAACAATGATTATTCATATCTCTTTGGAAAGATCTGATACATTTCCCTGCCTGAGACCATTTTCTCCAGCGACCCATTTATAATAAAACCACTGTGTTTAGAAAAATATGTGTTCAGCATAAGATTTGAGTATATGAGTCTTGCCCACAATAAAATGAAAAAAATTGAATCAAAGTGTTTTCTTAAAACTATATTCTCTTTTCCGCATGGCTCTCTCTTTCCTCTGCAAACACAAAACCTAGCAGATGATAGATTTCAAACCATATTATATAGCATGAAGAGAAGCAAAAAACACAGCAGAGCTACTCTAAAAATATGTCCAACACACACAAAAATTAACCTTTCATGGCTAGGCGAACACATTTTTGAGCCCAGTTTCAACAGCATCACTCCCTCACAGGACAGAGCAACTTATCTGCGATCTGATAGATCTTGAGTTCCTGGCTCAAACAATGTGAGAAATGAATAAGTCCATTCATGCATCAGACAGGATAATTCTGGCAAAGCTGGGGCTGACAGCGTTAAAGAACAGTGATGGAAGAGTATAGCCTTGTTGTCATTCTAATTGTCATCATGAGTGACGAAAAATGTGTTCCCTTTTCCAGCAAACTGATTTCTCAGATTTGAAATATCTAAACTTTGTTCTTGTCACTTGAAATGTAAAGAAAGAAAAACACAAGTGCTTACACATGGGTGCTATTTGGGGATGAGAATAGTTCCAGCATGCCAAAACAGTAAGGATTAGTAAATTCATGGTGATGGAAAGAGAGGAAGGATGGTCTTGTGGATAAGACACTGAACTGGGACTGCTTTGCTAATGACTGCATGAGTGACCCTGGGTGAGCCACATAATAACTCGGTACCTTAGTTCCCCCTCTGTAAAGGGGTTGGGGGGGTCTTTGTTTAGATAGATTTGGGATAAGGACCGTTTCTAAGTATTGAAATTGTATACTGCTTAGCAAATGGGCCTCCAGCCTTGAAGGAGGCCTCAAGATGATCTTGCAATACAAATAATGAAAAATAAAAAATGATTGCTCTGTTACACCAAAGAATCACAATGTAATGGACCAAATTATGCTCTCATTTACAGCCCTGTACCCCGTCACTGACTGCAGAGCTCAATTCATGTTAAGCATTAAGAAAAATGGTCTTCTCAACCAAACACGACATTTTTCATAGTAAAGAAGGAAACCAAACATTATCTAACAGAAGCCATCAGAGATTAACATCTCCTCTGACCATTTTTCTTAATAGGGCAAAGTGGGGATTTTGTCCCAGTCAAGCGAGTGAAATAGCTCCCATAAGCATTCTTCTGCTCCTTCTTCAGAGGGTCCTTATTAAAAATAAACTAATGCTCTAGACAGCTTCAGAAAGTGGCTTCAATTGTATTTATTGCTTTGATAGGGTCAGTTTACAGTATGTGCATGTTGCCTTTTAAGCATACGTTTCAGGCGAAGAATCAAAGCTAATTTCAGTGTGTGAAAAGCAAGCAGATTTCATTACTGATTGTGACTTCACTTCAGAACGATAAGGATGCTGGATGTAGGTTCTCAAAACTGGATGTCCAAATGGGAATTTATGATGTAGAACTTCAGCTTTATCATGCATGCCTTCGATACAGAAAGAAGAAAGAAATTCTTTGCTAACAGGAATCTCACAGTTAACCCATAAACCAGCTGGCTTGTTTATTCTCCCTTCTCCCCTGAGTCTCCCTGCATCCATTTCCTCACCATAACATGTTACCGCAAGAATAGCCATTGGCAGTAACCATTTTTGGCACCGAACTAGGTGGATATGAAAAATCTGAATTTTTTTCTACCATCACAGTTCAACCCTACTTTGGCTCCTTGGGCAAGTGTTAGCAGAATTAATAACTTCAACCAGAGCTAAATTACAAAGATGTAATCAAGTCCCACTATAAAGATTCTTTTGTTTGTTTTATTTTTAAACAAGGGGTCCTCCCTTATAGTGTTTTTACACATCATGGTCCCAACTGCAGAAGACCATCTGTGCTAATAACCCTCTCGCAGATGTAAAATATGAGTAGATAATCTGCAGAATTATTAAAAGACTGCAACATAAGTAGCAACATGTGAGCATTGCAATATTTTAGCTCACTCTTTTCACAGTGCAAAAAATATGCAAAGATATTAGGTGATGACCACTCAAACACAGGCAGAATGATCTCTCTTAACAAAGGCCAGCATTTTTAAAGTTAGATACCTAAATCCATATTTAGGCACCAAAAAAGTACCAGACTCAGCAAGGTTCTTGAGCAATGTGCTTAACTTCAACTTCAGTGCAATACTCATGTACTTAAAGATGGGCACGGGTTGAATTAAGTATGTTGCTAAACCAGGGCTTAAAGGTAGCCTGATTCTCACAGGTGCTAAATACAACTTCATTTTGAATCAAATGGGAACTACACATTTTCAGTGTCTGAAAATAATGAGCCCTTCATTAAGTGGCTAACTACCTAAGTTTAGGCATGTGAGTTATGGGGATTATTTTAGATTTTAACCAGAAAGTCTGTTTATATGTCCCATACTTCTTTAACTAAGTTCTTTGTGAAACTCCTTCCAGTACCTTCACCTACTACCCTACTAAGCATTAAAAACAACATATCACCAGTTTCAAATGATGGCCTCTAAAACAATCTAAGCAGTAGATAATGACCTCTGATTATTATCTCAGCCAGAATGATAACAACCTTCCTTACACAGTGAAATACCTCTGGGAACTCTACCCAAACACATTAAGATAGTGTATCTTCCATGGCTTTAACTCGCTGGCTGCTGCTTCCATTGTAACTGGCTAGCAAAGGCCATGGTCCACAGAAGGAAATGTAAAATGAGGGATTAGCAATTTGAGGGGGAGAAGAAAGTGATTGAAGGAAAAGAGGAAAATATGGCATGTTAAAATCTCTCAGTTTAATAGTCCCACTGCCTAAACAATTGAATAGCAAATCAATGGGTTAGCATTCAATCCAAGTTTAGATCACACTGAAATCTATTAGAATGCTTCAGTAGTGAATGAGTTTTACTTACTTATTTGGTAATCTATTTTAGAATTAATCAGCCCGTTTGTTATGCAACAACAGTCAGGTGGGTAGAGAGGACAGAAAACAAGAAAAACAAACACTTTGATTTCCCTTGTGGTTAACAGTCTGACAATACTCAACAACGCTGACTGCCACTGAACAGTCAGTGAAACAGTGCAAGTTGTAGCTTTTTCTTTTGTTGGGGCACCAGTAAGGTGAGTACTGGTTCTCTGTCCTCCCCCTTTACAGCTCTCGCACCGTACTCCTAGAGTTGTACCATCTGCTGGAGCACAATTCAGAGATAGCTTTAAAATGATGATAGCTCTGGGAAATGGTAATTGCTGGGTCATAGAAAGCTGTGCTGCAGCGTATAAATAAGATAAAGTGCTGAGCAGTGCACGTTTGCATTATGAACTGTATTTTCTCCTTTTTCTGTAAAAAACCTTTCTTGAAAGCTTGCGGAAGGCAGCAGAATTGAATACCGGAAGGAAGGCAAAAAGCTGTCCAAGAACCTACGAATGAGGAGGGGATTGGAGGAACAGACGGCTATAACACTATTCACTGTGGAATGAGAGAAAGGAATTTAACAGTTACCTCTATTTCACTTGGTTCAATGGAGGAAAGTCAAAAGCTCAGTTTCACATTAGCCCAGAATAATGCGTACTTTCAAAATGATGCAAAGCAAGGCCATGTTCCCAAGCTGTGATAATGCTATAAGATGCCCTTCTGCAGGCTTCAGGTCAAGGCAGCAAGCTTCTGCATACTGATTTTTTTTGTCAAAGCACTCAAAGGCAGATAAATCATTGGGGAAGGAAACAAGCTACTGTTCAGGATGGCCATCATGTTCTCTAGTAGCTCCTGAATTTCAGCGCTAAGTAGAGCAAATGTGGCCAAACACAATGCCTTGGAACAGAGAAGTGAGTGTTGCTAAAAGAAGGAAGAAGCTGAGGCCAGGATTCGTGACCCAAGCGAACAGTCTCAGGTCTCTATATGCATGGTGGAAAATGAAAATAGGGAGTGCTTTTTGGGGGCTATGTCTACACTGGCAAGTTAGTTCAAATTAAGGAGGCTTAATTCGAACTAACTAAAGCCATGGCTACACTAGGCTTTAGTTAGTTCGAATTAAGGGCTTCCTTAATTCGAACTAATAAGTTCGAATAGGGTATTCAAACTAAAGGGTTAATTCGAACTAACTAGTTCGAATTAACCAATGTGGCCATGTTAATTCCAACTAATTTCTTAGTTCGAACTAACCAGCCATTGAAATGAATGGGGATCACTAATTCGAACTAAGCAAGTGTCATGAATGGCACTTGCTTAGTTCGAACTAAGTTTTCCTAGTTTGAATTAAGCTAATTAATTAAGCTAACTAAAATTAGTTCAAATTAGTTAGTTCGAACTAACTAATTCAAACTAATTTTAGCAAGTGTAGACATAGCCTTGGAGTTTGAGAACCAAATGAATAAAACAAAGAAGCCCAGTGCAATGCAGAAGTGTTGGGAACACGAGTGGAAGGTAATGAGAAGGCAGATACAGAATCTTTTACAGAAACTGTCAGCCCACTTAATGATAAGAGGAGCCTAGCTGACGTGGAAAGAGAATATGAGGATACCCAGGTTGGATAAGGCAAGGCTACTGAACCAGCAGGGAGGACCACTGTAATAGCATTATTGGATTCCCATGACCGCAAGAGGATTGCCACATGGGTCCATAATACAATTAAATATAAAGCAACCAGGATTCTTCCCATCCTGCACCTGAGCCTAGCTGAACAAGCCACGAGGAAGGGATTCCTCCTACTTAGAGAAGCCTGGGCTGAGATTTTTCTCCCAGCCAGCTCACGCTAACAGAACTTGTTCTGTGGGAGGCCAGGTCTGCAGAAGAGGGAATTTATCATCTGATCATTCTTCTCAGTGATCCTGTTAAACCAGTGGGCCCCGATGGGGTAGCCTGTCCTCATTAACTTGGTCAGGTAGTAACCAATGGAGCATGAGCATCTTTTTCCTCCCTCATCCAGAACAGCTGGGTGCAAGAGAGAACCTTGGGGAACTGGTCAACTGAGGCCTACCTGGGATACTGCTTTTAAGCAGCAGGCCCTATAATCCCCCTGCTGTTCCAAAGCTGTTGTTTCTCTCCCAGCCCCTACTCTGCCTCAGCACTCTCAGAGGCTCCCTCCTTCTGATGCTGGACTGCCCCACTCAGCTGTACTCTCAGGACCCCTTACATTCCTTCCCTCATGTCAAAGCTGTTTCTTCCCACCCCTAACTCCCTCTTATAAATGCTGCTTCCTTCTCTCCACAGTCCTTGGATCAGCACCATTCTTCCCCAGTGGCACTGCAGAGAGCCCAGAAGGGAGGAGAATGCTCATGCTGAGTCACATTGCAGCTTTGTCCCCCACCAGCCCCCACAGCTCTTCAGGCTGCTCTCTTCCCCTTCATGCAGCTAGCAAGTGAAGTGGTTCCCCCCACACCTCCATCCCAACTGCCCTTCTTCCCCCACCTCTGATTCTGCTCCCCTCTGCGGGGGCTGACTCTATAGGTTCCCTCTTCATATTCCCTGAAAGGAAGTATGCCATGGGAGGAGACAGTCAGCTGGGACTACAGGGCTCACCATTCCCAGGGCAGGTTTGGTCTCTCTACATAGTAGTTAGAATCACCTCAGCTTTCAGCCTACAGTGGATCTGTGACAAGTCTAAGAACTGAGTGTGGAGGAAACAGAGTGTCAGAGGCATCTGGGCCAGGCAAGAGTCAGGAAGTCCTTAAGGGGAACATGGGGAAGGGAACACCAGTAGCCAGAGCCCAACCAGTGTTCCAGCAAATTGACAAACGTTCTATCAACCCCTAAGCCAACACTGAAATGGTACAGTTTGGCCCCAACAGATCTGTAATACTTCGACGAGAGTGTCTTTTTTGCCCTCTAATGGCTAGATTACATGAGGTTTCAGTCTGGTTACTACTTCCAGGTATGATAAACCTGGTCCTTAGCTATGGCAGCTCTAGGACATACTAGGATGCCCCTAGGAGGCAGAAGTTAACCTCCTATGGTCTCCAAGTGATGGAAATATGCTACAGAGAAAGCCATGATTAGCACATGCTGTAGGAGTTTCTTGTCGTTATCCTCCCTCCCCACAACCCACCTTGCTAAGGACTCATGGGTTTAGATATCTGGAAACAACTCCTCATGTCCTATAGATTTTATAAATGGAAGAGAGATGGTGCCTATGGACTGCATAGCAGCTAAATACATTGCGCAGATACTAGACAAGCAGATGGACATCAGACACAAATTCACTGATCTCCATCCTTTTTGATACTGCCAAACTTGAGTGAGTTCCCTTCACTGTAATAATTAAATGGTCATCACTGACTGCATCTGGAAGCTATTCCTGGATTTACTTTAATAAGAATATATGCATTAAGGATGAGACACTCAATACACATCTATTGCATGCACCTCCATGAATCATTTGGGTTAGGACAGAGGAACAACCAGGGACTAGGTGTAATTCTGGTTCCAAAGTCCAAAGCATGATGACTGCATCTGCCTCCAAATGTTGCTTAACTGTGTTCTTTGTCTGGCCTGAGGCTCCAGATGCAACAAATGTCAAAATCCATTGCCTTCCAAGAGAAATCCACACATGGAATTGCATCAGGCACAGCTCCCCACTTTTAACAGTCTTGCTATGATATTCTGCATGGAGCCCACACTATTTTATAATAGCACCAGCCTGCTAGATGTTATTTCTGTATACCCATTATGCAAATACTATTCTGTCTGAGCATAGCTTGTCATTATTTCCTATATTTAAAAACTCAAATTGTTAAATGAAAAGAGAGAGCGTGCAAATAATGTTGTTAGAATTAATGGAAATTCAAAGGTTTTGATCAAACACCACTACTAAAAAAGGTAGATGGGCAAGGGTCCAATGCACTCTCAAATTTAATTATTTATCATCCCTATGGCTATGTCTACACTTGTGACTTTAAATTGACTTAGTAAGTCAACTTAACAAAGTCGACTTTAAGTCGACTTTGTTAAGTCAACTTAGCATGTCCACACTCAAAATTTAAGTCTACTTAAAGAGGACCATGACAAATTGACCTAGAGTGTCCACACTGGACACCTAGGGCGACTTCTAGGGGCTAGGTGGACCTGGGACAGGTCCACGGTGGCAGGGGGGGCACCCCTTGCCAAATGCCAGGGGGCTCAGCCTTTGCCCCATTGTATCTTGTACAAGCAGGCTTAAGTCGACTTAATTCACAAGTGTAGACGCACCCCATGGGATTAGCTAGTAATAGTTATGAAGTCTTTCTAAGAGAGGTATTAACTGTTCCTTTGTACTTATCCAAACAAATAAGTGATTAATGTTTTATATGTCACTAATTTTTTTAGATGATTCATCAAATACCGATGAAAAAATTTTAAGGTAGGGTATGGCAGGTAATTGTTTCCATGGAAAGTCTAACTGTAGAAGCCCAATGTTTTCACTTCACAGAACAAACATCAAAGAAAGGTCATAGGTCCTAATTTTCATTTACATAAATGTGTTTCTACTCTATTCTGACAGTGTAAGGAGATTCTTTTAGTGAACTTACATTTTATTTGCATTGCCAAAGTGATGTAGAGGGGCCTTAGTGTAAATGAGGATCAGGTGCTCAATGTTTCCACACCACTCTCCTACAGACATGTCAGGATTTTCCAGACAGGAAAAGGCAACTTAACCCTACAGGTGTATTTCTAGCTAGTTCCTTATAGCTGCAGCTCCCTTTTGTCTCTGTGACCATTCTACAGACTCTTCCCACAGAACATCTTGTTTCCAAAACTAGTATTCTTCATTCTGACCACCGTACATTGCAATGTATTGTAGATCTTTCAGGGCAAATGGATCCTTGGTGTAACCCTCACTGCAGTCAATGGAGGAGAAGACAGCATCTCATATAGCTAGAAGTCAAAGTCTGATATTCTTACTCCATCCTGTACAGCCCTATTGATTTCAGGGGAATTATATGTAATGCAGGATGCTATGCAGTAGGAGGAAAGGCATCCCAATCCAGCCCTATGAAGTTAAAGCATTTTGTCTGAATTCCCTATTTAGCCTTGATTTTTAGAACTCATCTCCTATTTATCTTGCTCACAACACAAGCTCATTTTTACCGCTTCTCATCTGCAAGAATCTTTTGCTCAGCCACTTCTGCCTGTTCTTCTAGGATGTTCTTGAAGTCCAAAACCATCTGGCTTATCAGATATTGCACTCTCTCCCAGCCAAAAATAACCTTGCTGCTAAATAAATAAATAACCTAAACTCTTAATGTAAGATTCTTGCTGAGGTACAAAGCCATGCTTTATATTGGACAAATAACACTTCTTTCAGACTGAATTATATCCCTGCAGTAATACATCTCAGAATCCAGCTGGACTTTTCCACTGGACTGGATGACAACTTGGAAATATCCTTGGAAGTACCTTTCTTCATCCCTTTTCAGCATGTTCCACCCCAGACAGCGTGCTTCCTTCAGCCAGATATTGACCCCAGGTTTGTTTTACATTTACCTGCATTATCTGCTTGGTTTATGGGCTGGTTCACTGAAAGGATCAAAATCTTCCTATAGCTCCTTAGGTTGCTGCTGTTACACTGTACATTAGTAGCATCAATAAATGTTGATACCTTATTATTACTAGTCTCAATTAAAGTCAAATCCTGACATGTATACAGAGTGGACATAGAGCTAGCCATGTCTTCTGCTCAGGCTGACTCAGGCCCAACACAGCCATGATCAAATTCAAAACACCAATGTGGATCCCTAACCCTGATTCCTGCTCTGGTTTAGCGAGACCTCCTCCAATACCCTAGCATTTGGAAAGGGGGTGTTTTCATCAGCTGAAGAGGCAGTGAAGAGCAGCCCCAGCATGGAAGAGCCAAGGGACAGCTCTGAAATTGAACCGGCACTCATAAATTCATGACCTACTGGAGTGGCTCATTACCCTGTTCCTAGGACAGGCATGGTGGTACTGCTCCACACAAGGAATGACTTGGGCTGGGGAGGCTTTGAATGTGTCCCCCACCCTTAGCTCCCCTACCTCGGGGTGGTCTGTGCTCATGACCACTCAGACAGGCACAGACCTCTCGTAAGTAACAAGGCACTTGCATTCCCCTAGGTCTCCAGCAGCTCAGTCTCCGAATTAGGCCCTTGTTCATAGTGGGCTTGATTCTACTATAATTGGTTCCAGTTTTGTATGAGGCAGGAGCAACACTGATTTAGACCAGCTGAAGGCCTGACCCACTGACTTCGCTCCTGTTTTACACCTGTGCAATGGAGACGGGACTCAAGATCCTAAACAAGATATAGACCTCTCTTTCCCTTCATGCCTGAGTCATGCTATAACCTTACCCCTGTGCACCCCACTGGTAACCTTTTTCCCTTTAGAAGAATTTCAGCATCTTAGACTTTTGTACTCCATCATGTAGAAACCTTTCAAGGCATTTTACAGAAACATTAGCAACAAAGTTTATCCCCACAAAGGACTTAATTATTAATTGAAATTGGTTATAAGCCAGTGAAAGTAAATATATTTTTAAGTTTAGATTGAAAGGGATGGAAAATGGAGACATCTTTGCCATCAAGGGACAATAGTTTCTGAAAAGCAACTGCTCAATAATTAAAGGAACAACCACCCACCTACTTCAGAAGTGAAGCTTCAATCAAAGGGGCTTGTAGTTGGAACCCTAACTGATGTCTCTGGTGTTATTGAAGCATGGGTGCTGGAACAGCAGGGGCATGGCCTCAGGGGGAAGAAGTAGTTCAGGCACCAGTGACACCCCCATCCTTCTAGGGAGTTTCTGGTGCACCTGTATCGAAGCCAATGGAGAGACTACCATTTATTTCAATGAGTTTTCATTCAGACCTTGGGTCCCATCTTATACAGGGCTTTAAAGTCACATAAATACATTGGACAGGTTAAAAAATGGGTACCTTAAATTAGGCTCCTAAATCCATATTCAGGCACTCAATTAGCGGTCTCATTTTAAAAGTGGTGAGCAGTTCCCATTGACCTGAATGACCTGGGTTCTCTGTACTTTAGAAAGTTAGGCAGTATATTTAAGTGCCTAAAATCCTACTCTTTACAACTTAAAACTTGATGAGTAACTGGGCTAAGATGAGGGTGATCATATGGCTGACCCTCTTCACTCCAGTCAGCTGATGTGTGTTGAGGTGATGTCTGCACTACAGCTTACATCAGCATAAGCTATGTCATTCGAGAGTGTCAATAAACTCCGCATCCCTGGGCAACGCAAGTTATATTGACATAAGCACCACTCAGAGATGAGTTTTTTATGCTTACAGGAGACTTCTATCCCATCAGCATAGAGCGTCTTCGTCAGATGCACTGCAGTGCTGTACGTGTAGATACGTCTTCAGTCAAACAAGTAAATGCACATTACAGCTGTCACTCTGCAGAGCTACAAAGGGTCTCATTTTGCTCTCAGATGATATCACTCCATCAAGGGTGTCATTCCTCAACTGTAAATAAGAGGAGAATCAGGACTACAAGATACAGACCAGTATCTGAGGCAGAAATCTAGAGCATTTCCATGCCTAAGTATAGATGTATTTGTAGCACTTTCACAGATACACTTCCTCATTTTCCAGAAGTGGTTCTAGCAGGACCATATAATGTATGCAAAGGTTTGGCTCTCATCAAACAGAAACAGAAAGGATGAAGTGCTGTGAAAGAATCTATTTTTTTCTGTGAATATTAATCATTTCAGTTTTGATAGTGAAATGACAAGTAAAAAAGCCCAGAATTGCTCCAGGGCTCCAAACAGATGACTATTGTAGCAGAGATATTTGCTGGAGATAACATTGCTTAAACTCAGAATCATTATACAGTACAGAGCTAATTCAAACTAACCTGCCTGCTCCCCAAGTCTTACACAGAATTAATATGACATCCCAGCAGAGTCTGGGCCTCGACAACTCAGAAAATATGACATATTAAAGCAAGTTCCATATGTGTTTTGATCTCAAATGGCAAAAAACTAATATGCAAGATAAGGGAGCAAGACACTCCCATTGTACTGCGTGACTTCCTTAACTATTTTAAACAACCTTCAGTGCACTCAGCATTTCCACCAATACGTGTTGCTGATTAACAGTCTTAGGTTAAGTAGTTGTCTTATTTCGGGATTATATGGTTGGGGAGCGGCTTAGGAAGTTAAGTCCTGCCTGTGGTGCTAGAGATATTACTTGTAGTGTCCCACTAAGTCCTTTTAATTTCAATATGACGATATTACATGTAGCATGTTTTTCAAAATATAAAGCACCAGGACTGCCCTAAAAGTTTGCACAGATATGATGGAAATCATAGCTTAACAGTGTGGGCAAGTCAGAAGAGGTTTTCGATCAACCTATACATTCCATCTAGACATGGATATCTATAGGATGGTGCAATGTGAACGATAAGTGAAATAACTTGTTTTTAAGCCAAATAATAAAATATCAGAGCAACTGGAGAAATCCATTTTCTCTAGAGAATAGGTAAGGATTATAGGGAGAAATTCCATTTGGATTTCTGAGAGTGCCACTCCATTATTATTATTAATTTGTATTACAGTAGTTTTTACAAACCCAGCAGCGGTCAGGACCACTTTGTGCAAGTTCCTGCACAGATATACAGCAAGAGACAGCCCTTAAGCTAAATAGCTTACAGTGTAAGTAGAAAAGACAATAGAATTATCTGTTTTTTAGAGGGACTGAGGCACAGAGAACTTACCCATGGCCACACAAAAAGCCAGTGGCAGGGGTGGGAATTGAACAGAGATTACTTACGTCCCAGTCTTCGTTTGCCATTGCCTTTAATACAGTGTGCGGTGAGAGACAGAGAGAGAGAATTTGGCCAGTAGCCAAAAAGAAAGAGATGAGTAACCAGTAAACCCCAAAAGGATGTGCATTACTCAGTCATTGATGCACACCTCTTATGCACTGTGAGGGAAAAGGCTGAAAGCCAACTGTCTTCAACCACCCAAGATGCACAGTAATAACCTGCTAATGCACACAGCTGAGGCGTCTTATTGTTCTCAGAATAGGTCTCATTCATTTTTTATAAACAAAACTTTAATAATCAGTGCCATAGTGATTTATGCCACATATTCTTGTACTATGTAAAAAATAGTTCCTGGTAGAAAGGCAAGGGACTATGGAAGAGAAAAGGTAATAAATGCCATTTCTTTTCTTTCTTTCCCCTTAACCTTTCTTTCCCCAAAGTTTCCTGGGCTATTCAGAAAGCTAATGAAAAAAGTCAGAAGCTGCCACTACAATAGCAAACCAACACTTTGGAGGAAGAGGACAACTTACAAATGTCCCTTTTTCTCCTTTAGTTTCTCCCCCCCCCCCCCCCCCATTCTAACAGTTTCTCTTCATCCCCATCTTCACATGGTGCCTTATCTTTATACTTCACCTTGCCCTGTCCCCTCCTCCTATATATTTCATATAGCAGGGGATTTTTCATCTTTCAGTGGAGAAGGCCCAACTGTGCATCACTGGGAATGGATCCGTACTTCTGGCATTATCCAAAAGGCCAAACCAGCCATCCAAAGCAACACTCTGATTGGTCAGGATATATCTTCACCAAATTTTGGAGCCAGCATGAGTGAGCTTGTCGGCCAGCATTGATAGACTTGGGATAGTGCTCTAAAAATAGCTGTGCGGACAGTGCTTTGCTATTGTGGTTCAGGCTGGAACTTGGGCTTTGAAGCCTGAGGGGGATAGGATAGAGCAGCAGAGTTTTCTCTCAGCTGTGAAGGCAAAGGGGCAGCGGGATGACAACCCTCAAGTCCTAGATGGCCACTGATCTGTTACAAATAGGTGGCACTTCTGGGAATACGACACCCGCTTAGCACTGCGCCAAGGCCAGACTTCAGCACTGACCCAGACTGAAGAGGTCATCTTCTGAAACACCAACACAAAAATAAAGAGAATGGATTACTTGTGTGAGGCAAGAGAAGAAAGGCAACATGAAGAGCATCAAGGGGCTATATCTACACTAGAAAAAGTTAAGTCGACTTTGTTCAGTCGACTTAATAAGGTTGACTTTAAGTTGACAAAGTTGATCTTATTAAGTCGACTTAAAGTGGCTCCTTTTAAGTCAATTTTATTAAGTCGACTTAACATTGGGCATAGGCGTCCACACTGGCATTGAGTCGACTTAATAAAAATCGACTTAAGGGTTACTCCCCATCCACACCATCCTTAAGTCGACCTAAGGAGGGGTAGTTATTAAGTGTACTTACACTTTCATTAAGTCGACTTAAGGAATTTCTTAAGTCGACTTAATGAAAACCCACTGTGGACAAGGAGTAATTTAGGTCAACTTAAGGGTCCTTAAGTCGACCTAAATTGCTAGTTTAGACATACCCAATATGAGCAACCATGACACTGAGAAAGACAACTACCCCAGAAACATAGCAGCAAATGGGCTACGATGGCAACTTCATGGATTCCTTTTTCATTAGTAATAATATTTGTAACTATTTAAAAAAAATTACTCAGGAAACAAAAAACCTGAAGAGAACATATGCTTAAATATTGATATATAAACACCAAAAGACAACATGGAACTTTGTACCAAACACCTTCAAAATGCAATGCATAAAGCAGTGAAGATGAAAGCTAATATACATTAAAGCAAGGAATCGCACAGCATTTTAAGTTTTTCTGTATGTATAATGATTAGTGTCCCTCATAAGGCATGTCTGCAGTACAGTCAGAGGTGTGACTTCATCACATGCAGATGAATGCTACCTCAGGTATGTCTACAAAGTACATCTCTGATTGTACTGTAGACATGTCCTAAGTCACATGATGCATCCCACATTTGGGCCTTGACAGATCTCTTATGTGGGAAACAGATCCAAGGAAGGCCAAAATAAACAGTGACAACTATTTTAAGCTGTCTCTCTTACCCAAGTGAGTGTAAATAAATCTGCCAAGACATAGAAAGGTGGAGTTGCACTGGAGATGGCTTTGGCTTGCCCTGGGACTTCTACTGGGATTGATTAGTATGCTTTATTCTAACCATTTAAAAAAAAAAAAAAAAAAAAAAATCTTCATTTTCATTGCAAACCCTTAGCTTTCTCCAAGAAGAGGGCAGGGCAATCGAGCTGGTGTTGAGATGTTACAATCAGTCTAACAGGCGGAGGGAGTAAAGATTTATTTCCCCTCTATCATACATCACAATCACCAGCAGTAGTGTTATATACGTCAATGCCCACAATCAAAATGTGCCTACCTGATATTTTATTGACAGTCCCAAAAATATGTTTGAATTTCAAAAGTGTTGAGTTGCCTGGGGCGTAGGGAATACTTTCCCCTGAGGATACATAAACAAGATGGATGGGCTAAACTGTGAATTGCTTAATGATCAAAATGCAGGGAGAGCTGTTGTGGAAGGGATTACACTAATGCTTGCTGCTGTATGAATTCTGCTAAATTACTTCTAGGTGTACGGATTCATAAACTAATTAGTCACTTGGTCCATGCATCTTGCTCACAACCAGCTCTTGATAGCTGCCTAACATCTACTTTGAGACAAATACCCAGTTAATGTGTGTCTAGTGACAAGTTTGTATCTAACCAGCAACATCATCAAGCAAGCACTAAGTGTAATGGAAACATATGCCCAAACCATGAGGTTAGAATCCAGATTTGAATCCAAATCCACATTTCCTCTCTGTTTGTGGGGAAAGAAGCAGATGGGATTCAGTGTTCACATAGATGCCAACTGAAGTAGTTTTCATTCAAAAAGGCTAAATGGTTACCTCTGTGGATAGATTGATGGATAGCAATAAGGAATTCCGACTTCCAGGACACATGCATTTCTCTTCATTAGATATAACACAACATCTCTTGCATACAGAATTATTTGTATCTGACATCCAGCAAATGGTAAGGTCAATATTCCATGTTCAAAGGCATCCAGAAAGAGACGATGTTTCACACAGCTAAGGCTTTCCAGAGTTCTCCCTCTGTCATTTCTTTAGCATTATACTGGGCAGCCTTGGTCAGCACACTACACCTAGGGATGGATTCTGTTTCCTTTCAAACAAATCCCAGGTCATCGACTTTCACCTATAACATTCACTGTGTAAAAAAGGGAAGATGAGAGGGACCAAACAACATTCAAAAGCATCCTGTTTCATAATTTCCAATGCATCTCTCTCACTCTTTGTGAGTTTTGTTTGTCATCCACTCCTCCATTACACCATGCTTCCTCATGTCAGAAATAAACTAGCTGTCCTTAACTAGAGATATGATGATTAGGAGAAATATATAGATGACAAGTTCCAAAGGGGTAGCCGTGTTAGTCTAGTTCAGCAAAACTAACAAGAAGTCCTGTAGCACTTTTAAAGACTAACAAATGTATTTAACACATGAGCTTTTGTGGGAGAAATCTCACTTTATCAGACATGGGATTTCTCCCATGAAAGTTAATACGTTAAAGAATTTTTTTAGTCTTAAAAGTGCCACAGGACTTCTTGTTTGTCTCACATAGATGATGATCAAACTACCCCATTTACAACATGATTCTTCCACCCTTATTCACCTGAAGCACTTACTTATGAAAATAATTTGTATTAGCCATTTGTCACCAAGGCAATTTTTTTCCATGAATTTTTAGATCCCACTGTTTTTCACAAATGATTCCATTGTGAAATCTATGGGCCAAATTCTCCTCTTAGATACATCAGTACAACTCTACTGAAGTCAACAGAATTCCTATTGGTTTCAATTACTGTAACAAGCTCAGAATCTGACCCTTTGAAAAAGATCATATTGATAAAATGATACATTAAGCAGCAAGAAGTCACCAGGACCAGATGGTATTCACCCAAGAATTCTGAAAGAACTTAAATGTGAAATTGCAGAACTCCCAACTGTGCCATGTAACTTCTTGCTTAAATCAGCCTCCATATCAGATAATTGGAGAATAGTTAATACAGCTTTTTTCTTTTAAAAGGCTCCGGAAGTGAACCTGGCAATTACAGGCTGCTACTCCCAGCTTCACTACCAAGTAAACTGGTTGAAACTATAGTAAAGAACAGAATTACCTGACACATAGAAGAACAGGATATACTGGGGTAGAGTGAAAACAGTTTTTGTAAAGGGAAGTCATGCCTAACCAATCTTTTAGTATGTCAATAAACATGTGAGAAAGTGTGGCCCAGTGCATAGAATTTCTGAAACCCTCTAACTAAGTCCTGCACCAAAGGTCCTTAAGCAAAGTAAGCAGTCATGGGATAAGGGTGAAGGTGGACTTCTGGATCAGTAACTGGTTAAGAGACAGGAAACAAAGGGTAAGAATAAGTGGCCAGTTTTCACAGTTGAGAAAGGTAAATGGCAGGGTCTTCCTAGGATCTGTATTGGGACCTGCATTGCTCAACATATTCATAAATGATATGGAGAGGGGGGTAAACTGAGATGGCAAATTTGGAAAGGATACAAAATTACTCAAGATAGTTAAAACTAAAGTGAATGCAAAGAGTTACAAAGGAGTCCAACAAAACTGAGTGACCAGGCAACAAAATGGCAGATGAAATTTAATATTGATAAATGCAGAGTAATGCACATTGAAAAACAATCTCAACTATACATACAAAATTAACAAAACTAACAGGATTTTAAGAGCCATTAAGAAAGGGATAGATAATACAGAAAATATGTTTCTATATAAAACCATAATATGCCACACATTGAATACTATATGTAATTCTGGTTAAGAAAGGAAACAGAAGTGACTAAGGATATGGAACAGTTTCCATATGAAGAGAAATTAAGAAGACTAGGGTTGTTCAAGATACTATTAAGAGGAAATATGATAGAGGTCTATGAAATCATGAATGGTGTGGAGAAAGCACATAAGGAAGTGTTATTGATCCCAGCACAAAATACCAGAACCAAAGGTCACCCGATGAAATTAATAGGCAGCAGGATTAAAAAACAAAAACAAAAAGAAGTACTCCTTCCACAGGTTAACTGTATGTTGTATGAACTCATTGTCAAGTGAGGTTGTGAAGGCCAAAGTTATAGCCATGTTCAAAAAAAGAATTAGAAAAGTTCATGGAGGATTGGTTCATCAGGAATTATTAGCCAAGATGGTCTAGAATGCAATCCTAGCTGCAGGAGTCCCTAAACTTCCGTCTGCCAGAATCTGGGACCGGCTCACTCCATAATTGTCTTGTTCTGGTCATTCCCTTTGAAGCATCTGGCAACGTCAACTGTTGGAAGACAGGATCTTAGGCTAGAAGTTTAGTCTGATCCGGTGTGGCTGTTCTTATATGCACTGACTTTTCACATCTTTTGGGATGCTTGTTCAAATGCATTGCTAAACCCAGTATAATTTGCTCTCTGTTTACCCGTGTAGGAGGTTGACAGAGCCCTCTTGCTCCCAACAACCACTCCCAGACTTCTGCCTTGCACTCTCAGCAGGGCTTTTTATTTATTCATTAGTTCCTACCACCATCAAGCAAAATATGGTCCAGCCTGACGACTCCAGAGGCCTCACTGCCTCTGTTCTAGGGAAGCTCACCCTACTGCTGTAGTTTGTCCCTTCGCTGGCTGTTTGTCCCCTCCTGCGCTTCCTTCCTGGGAGTCTTTATAGTTCCTGGCTAACAAGCCTGGCAGCTGCTCCTCCCCAGCTCACTCTGTGGAAGTTTCCTCAGCCTGTTCCAATTCCCTTCAATTCAGGCTCCAGTGGTAGGGAACTGAATCAGCCTGGCTTCTCCCAGCACCCTGTTACACCAGGAACAGACAGTCCATGAGAACAAGGGTTCAATGTAGTGAGCATTATTAAGACGGAAAGGGAGCACACAAAAGATCACGGACACTGTCAGAGCTGCTCAAAGTAGGCATTGGTGACCCTTGGTCAGTGTTTTTTGCATCAACCATGGCTCCACATAGGCTCAGGTGGGCCGCCCTACAGAGGTCATTGTCCATATGCAATCAAGGCCCAAGTTCCTGGAAGGAATTTCCCGCTCTGAGCAATATGCATATGTTTTTGAGCAATTGTGACACCAGCACAATTTTTGGAGGGGAGGAGGAGGAGAGGAGAAGCATTCTTTTTTTTTTTTTTTTTTTTTTAGGGTTTTTAAAGTACTCAAGGAAAAAAGAAGTGTCCTAATTTTAGGTTTTGGGAATATGTGACCTGTAGGGTAGCAATAGATGAGCGGGTTACCACAATGCATCATTCAATGGCCATTGAGCATATTTTAACGGAGTTCAAGCCGGTGACTCTTCTTCCCTTGTTCCAAAAGAGGCTATTTTCTGTCCTTTCAACCTGGAATCTCTGAGCAAGACTTATTCCAGGCAGCCAGACTATAGCACTCTTCCCATCCATCCTAGTCACTTTTTAGTGGCCCAACTTGAACCTTAGGGATACATTCAGATAGTATGTTGATAAGGACCATCGAATGGGAAGAGAGGGAGGGAGAAACTCCTTGACAGTTATTAGGTTACTCCACTCACAAGTAATTGGATTAAGTCTCATTTCAGAATGGCAGGACTCTAAGAAGAAATGGCCAGGCCATACATTTTAAACACTGCCATCAATATTTTCAAACCAAAGCCTATTCCAGAGAATGAGTGAAAGAGCCTCATTGCAGTGGGAATCCTCAAGTGGAACTCAATGTGAATTACCCAGAATTCTGTCCGAGATTCCAGACAGTGCATCCTGCAGCCCCAGTATGGTTCTGTCCTCCTGGCCTGGTACAGAAGGGTGCAGGGATATGGTCCAATCCTCACCCCCTCTATTTTTATACTGCTGGTGTGATGGCTAACCCAAGCAGCATCTGTATTGCCAAAGGGTGTCACATGTAGTGCCCATGTAGAGACACAAGGAGAAAGAGACTTTCTGCCTTCTCTTCACTTTGGCCACGTGCACCGAGCCAGGCACAACTGAGCCCTTTGTTACAACAAAGAGCAGATCTCAGAAGTATTTCATAAGAATCTTAAACAGGATTAGGGAAGAGTAATTAGCAGTCCATTAGCAAACAGCCATCTTGACAGGTTGACTCTAGAGTTGGACCCAAGGAACTTGCTCACTCTCCGGATCCAAGAGAACTCAAGTGCTCTCATCGTGTGATTGTCTGCACTCAGCATAGACCTAACTCTTCAGACGTGCCGAGTGTCACACTTCAGTGGGTGAACATCCCACCCGTAAAGCTGCCATAGGAGCCTGCTCTGTGATTTAACACAAAAAAAAAAAAAAATAAAATAAAATAAAGAGCAGAAATTACCTTAGGAGAACTTTGAACCTCATTGATTTTCCATTCTCAATTAACGTGCTGAATCTCCAATGCCTACTTTACATAATCAGGTTGAACTTTCTAGAGGGAAGACAACAGAGTCCTGTGGCACTTTTAAAGCCTAACAGATTTATTTATTGCATGAGCCCAGTTTAAAACTGCCCAGAAGACTGAAGAGAATATGTAGTCCTTATACTTCACAAATGAGACGCAGTACTGTATAGGAACCAGGCACTGGACAGGGACAAGAGAGACCTGGGTACTAATCTTTGCTCTACCACTGACCTGCTGTGTGACGTAGAACACATCACTGTCCCAAATTTCCCTGGCAGGCAATGACATAGCCTTAGTAACACATCCCTTCTCCAACTCCCAGCTGCATTCTAGCAATGCAACATACGTGGGAGAAAGCCATCAGCATTTAAGATGAATCGCCTAATCCAGAAGGCAGGAGCACATCCCCTCAGCACACAGGCTACCATAAGCATCACAGATCTGTCCTTTGCTCTGTACACGGGCTTGTATCGAGTCAGGTTCGAGGTCTCTGTCCTTGTTTTCAAGGAGCCCAGTGGTCTTGGCGCAGAATCCCTAACAGACTGCCTGAAGCTCCATGTTGAAGACAATGGCCAACGACTTCACTTCTCTTTGACTGAGACAGAGCTCCCTCTGGGGCCAGTCAAAGATGGGTAGAACAAACTCCTCCCTAAAGACCAGCTCCACCCTCACCACTCTCTATACCAAGTGCAGGCCACACTCCACTGACCATGACTCCAACACACACACACAAGTTTGAAAGCTAAACCAATCATTATTTTCTCTTTGGAAAGAAAAGAAAGTGGAGGGAGGGGAAAGCAAATCATTCACAACAACTGCAAGTCATGTCACAATGGATTTTTGGAGACCACCACACTGCATTAGGGCAGCATAAAAACTGAACCTGTTTCCACACCTCCTATTTGCATGCTGTGTCTATTTAGACTATAAACTCTTAGGGACAGGAACTCTCTCATTGTGTTATAGCATCCAGCACAAAAGAGCTGTCATCTCTCTCTCAGCCACCCAGCATTCCACAGTACCAAGAACAACAATTTATACCAGGAGCTAAATATGTGAAACAGCATATCAGAATCATTTTCCTTCTCCACAGACAATTACTTTTCTTTTCTTTTTTTTAAAGTTTGAAATCCCAGTACGTGTTGAGCCTCACCCACAGCAGAATTATTTTGGCTTTCCTTTTAAAAAAATTTAAAACGAATTGGAACCAACCAGCCATTTGTGCCAAGCTTTAATATAGCAATTGTGAGGTAATGGAACAATCATGCAGTCCTAAGAGAACTGGCCAAGATTTTCAAAAGTGACAAATGATTGGGCGTCCCCAATTTGAGATCACAGCTGGTCAGGAATTTTCTGACAAAATCCTTTTTCACTGGAAATGCTGATTAGTCTAAACTGAACCTTTTTGTAGATGCTCATCAGTGAAGATGAAATTTTCACCAAAAAGGTTTTCCAGGTCCAGGATGGATTTCTGGTCAAAAGGAAAGAGAAGCATCCAGAGATACAAAATACTTAATAGTCTGAATCAGGCACAGAAGGGATTTAAATGTGGGTCTCCCTATGTGAGTGCCCTAACCACCAGAGTATTCTAGGGTCTCATTTTCCTCACTGAAACTTTCTAATAGCCTTGTTTTCATTTCACTGTGGAACAAAACCAAAATTTGAAAACCCTCAGTATTATTCACAAAATTAGATTCTTATTTACTAACCAGCCCTTCTGCATAAACAGCCTGGTTTTCAGAGCTCAGACACTCAGCAGTTTTAGAAAATCAGACCCCTGTGGGGTGTCTGACATTGGACATCCCAAAACTGAAGTCCCCAAAGTCACTAATAACTTTTGAAAATCTTGGGCCCTGTTTTTTGTTGAAGAGTACACTGGCATTTAAACCCATTAACACACAAGGAAATAACCACAGATTACATTTATTTTTAAAACCAACTATTATTTTGGAAGTTCCAAAGGGGTAGCCGTGTTAGTCTAGTTCAGCAAAAACACAAACAAGGAGTCCTGTGGCACTTTTAAAAACTAACGAACTTATTTATCACATGAGCTTTCATGGTAGAAAATCTAACAGTCGGATTTTCTCCCACAAAAGCTCATGCAATTAATAAATTTGTTAGCCTTTAAAAGTGCCACAGGACTCCTTGTTTGTTATTTTGGAAGGCTCCATGCAATCTTGTAAAAGGATAGATTATTTTTTTAAAATACAGTTGTTTTTACTATATAGTCTAACAGCAGCTGAACTAGTCAAAAACAAGCATTTCCCTGTACCCATTATCCAAAGAAATCCCGTGCCATAAAAAAAAAGAACTGTTTTAGGACTGTTCAGATGGACTGGCTGGCGGCTCAATCTTTGGCCATGTAATTAAATAGAGGGGATATGCTTAAATTTTTTTGGTCTGGAACTATGGAGGAATAGTACACAACTGGAGTGCAGACTCTGTTCTACAAAACCAGTGGTGGAGTATCATGGAGAAATGTGCTTGCCCTCCAAGTAACAAGGGAGGTAGAGTATTTGGAGATGACCTATGTACAACTCTGATACAGGAGAAGCGGAGAAGGAGCTAAAGGATGTGCTTAAATGCTACAACTCCCAGAGCCTTCACATTAAAAGCAGGAGACTTTCTAGCAGATACACTCTTTCAACTACAAGTAGTTGGGCTAGATGCATGAATCACCAAGTAAAACTCTACAGCCTGTGCCATGCAAGAGGTCAGACTGGAGGAGCAAAGTGGCCCCTTCTGGTCTTGAACATCTGTTCAATATTTGCAATGTATTCATCATAGCAGTAAAATATGATCCAGAATAAAGGGGGAACAGAGTGGGGTTAGAAGGGGGTTTGCTGCTGGCACACCTCTTTGTGATTCCTCTAGGGATTAACTCACCACTGGTCAGATGCCCCTTTCTGCAGTTACTCAGGCCATCATCTCAGTCTCACCCTCCAGGACCAGGGTAGTCTTCTTCCATGGTGACACAGCTCTCTGGTGAGGTCACTTTAGTTCTCCCCTTCTAGGGTCTGTCAATGTCTTTCTGGACAAGCTGTCTCTCTGCTAGTCCAAGCAGTCCTCCATTTTGCACCCAAAGCTGTGCAACTGCCTCTGTGGTTGGTAGGGAACCCTCTACTCCAGATTCCAGCCCACAGGCTCTGTGCTCCACAGCTATGGCCTGTGTACTCTCAGATCTGGCTGCTGCTTCTCCAAGCTCTATCCTACTGTCACCTTCTATTCTCTAACACTGCTAGCTTTACTATCTGTTCAAGTTTCCTCCACTGCCCCTGCCACTTCTCCTTTGGCTTATTCCCAGATCTTGGGATCCCTAACACACCTTCCTCCTGTGCAGAAGTGACTGCAAACTGTTTTCCCCTTCTGTTCTCAGCTTCATAGAAGCCCACCTGTTCCTGTTCAGGAGCTGCATCCTCAATTAAGTATTATTGAGCCCTGGCTCCCCTCCAGGTGCAACTTATGTAGTTCACTGGCCCATCTAGCCCAGCTTGCCCCACACAGAGCTTGTGTGATGTGAATACCCCATCCCCAGGGGAGATCAAGGGCACCACTTTTCCTATTGGAAGTGCCCCAAAAATTCATGATCATTTAATCTTAGAAAGGGAGAAGTATCCTCAGTACAAGCCACACATATGAAAAGTGATCCCATAGGGGGTATTAGAGGTAATTCTTCCCCAGTGTAGTTTGGCTTTGGCCAGCTGTAGGTAACTAGAATTTGGAACTGGCATTGGTGAGGAGCAACAGAGCCTTTTGTATGGAACTCTGGTTCAACTCCAGTCCAGGCTAGTAGTGGCTACACATCGGCGGACTGTTTGGTAAAGTGAATTGGAGATTTGAGTCCAGTTCCTGTTGCCCAGGTGTCCACACATCAGAGCAAAACAACTGACCCCTTTTCTGGCAGACTCAGCAGTGAAGATAAAGGATCTGAGCCAATCAAATACTGCATCGACCACCTTCCACTCCAGTTGAAGTCAGTGGGAATTGAGATCCCTCAGTCTTTTGCAGGTTTGAGCCTTCATTGGCTTAGCTTTCTTAATCTTCAGTTATGGCAGAGCATATTATGGAGTGCAGTGAGGAAGTCAGAATTAGTAGCGCCTGCCTTTTTGCCTGTTCTGCAGATAAACAGAGAGCTCCAGTCTCCAATGCTGTCTTTTACAAGAAAAGAATTCAAGTGATTCTTTTTTGCCAGCTGTAGGAAGAATTGTGGTTCCAAATTACTGTGATAACAACCTCCATGCCTTCTAATGTAGATACATGCAGGCTTGTACCATTTATTCTTTTCCAAGTGCTTTGTAAAAAAAAAAATACATAGGAGATTTTGATGTAGATACACATTCACAAAGACATACACAATCGTATTTCTACAAGAATCACATTTTAATTTCATATTTTGGGGTATGTGAATTTTATTTTATTTATATAAGTAAAGACTCATTATGCAAAAAAAAAAACCAAAACACAATACAAACATCATAAACCACAGCCAACGAAGGTTTTCCTAATGTCTAATTCTTTAAGAAAGCATTACAGCATGTGATTGTGGTTTAATATCTTCTCTCACAGTGGCTGTGGTTTAAATTCCTGAGTAGCAAAGGAATTTTTATGGACAGCTAATGCTTTCTGTAACATTTATCCTGGATGGTGGGGCTTCTCAAATAATTTTGTGGGCTTTATTGCCTGCATTGTTATAAAGCTTTATCTTCGCTGTAATAGCTTTACAAATACCACATCTTCTGCCTACATAAAACAGCATTTATTTCTCAGTTCCACCACACAAGTTAATTAAACACAAAATCTGTGTTGTTATAACACTGATACCAGAAAACAAGGAAATGCTAAAGGTAAGTTGTCGTGCCCTTGACAGTCTTTGCTCAGCAGGCCAAATGCCGCCAACAGTTAGATTTGGAGTAACACCCTTGATCCGGAGCCTGATTTTCCTCTCATTTATATTGTTGTAAATCAGTATTAACTCCAATGAACTTAACAACATTGGACTTATAGAGGAAAGAGCTAGGCTATTCTCAATGGTGACAGAGGACAGAACAAGGAGCAATGGTTTCAAGTTGCAGCTGGGGAAGTTTAGGTTGGATATTAGGAAAAACTCTCACTAGGAGGGTGGTGAAGCACTGGAATGGGTAACAGATGGAGGTGGTGGAATCTCCATCTTTGGAAACTTTTACGGCCAAGTTAGACAAAACCCTGACTGGGATGATTTAGTGGGAGTGGTCCTGCTTTTAGCAGGGGGTTAGACTAGATGACCTCATGAGGTGCCTTCCAACCCTAATATTCTATGATATAAAATGGAAGCAGCCTGGATCTTGAAGCACCACAGATTATATTGGGCCAGACTCACTTGTAGCGTAAGTGGGGATGCCCCCATTCCACAGTGGACAGAAATTGGTCAGAAAACAGGTGTAAATGGTAAAATGGTATAATCTGCACTAATTGGGGAGTCAGTGGGTGGGTAAAATAAGTACAACAGGAATGCTGAGATGTCAAACGGCTATCACAAGAACAGTAACTAACGACAGGGGTGTAAAATATAGGAAATGTCCACACACCATTCCATCTGACATCATCATGTTAGTGGCTATTTGAAGCCAGGCAAATAGTTTGTAAAAAATTCACCACTGTTTGAATAAATAGAATTGGCAAACTCAATCAGCCGTGGGTTCTTATTAGTCAGAAGGCCATAGGACATGCCAGACCAGAACACATCAATTGCACATCTAATTCAGTATCCCTGTGTCTGACCAGATGTCTCAGTGGTAAGTTAAAAGAAAATGCCAATAAAGGACAATTATAGAATAACCATCCTGTAGAGAATTCTTTTATCAAGTGAATGGTAGGGGGTTCTCACAGGATGTTTAAATCAAATAAATCAGCAAGAGACATTCTAAAATGATCATTGGGGACTTAATGTTTCCCTAATTCCATTATTCCAGGGATTCCAATATTTCCCTAACATTTTCAGTTTGTCTTAATTCAGGTTTGGTTACGGGTAAATTCCACACATAAGGGATATCTTCCCATCTCAAATTTATACAGTGAAATATAATGCTGATATTGTACTCTATTTACATCCTTAAATTATTTAATGTTTATTGAGCCACAATCAGGGCCCTGTTGTCCCAGGGGCCATACCGACTGAAGGTAGACATGGCCCCTGACCCAATGATTTTATAATCTTTGCCCCCACCTCCGCAATTTAGCAAAACACTCATGCACATGCTTAATTTAAGCACACCAGTCAATCCCAGTAATTTAAAATTAAGCACACATTTAAGTGTTTTTCTCTAAAAGGGCTTAGGGCAAGAATATAGTATGGGTTGGAAAAAGAAGGACAATTCAATATGTACAATTTTATATACATCCAAATTTGTTCTATAATTATATAAATATAGACTTCCCTAACAGCCTCTAAATGTAGTCATGGTTCATATGTTGATTTGTTTGTTTGTTTGTTTGTTTATTTATTTATTTTGTAGTCAGACCAGGAAAAGTTGGCTTCAAGAAGGGATCTGAGAGAGGAGAGAGGACAGTACATATCAGCTCAGATATTAATAATTTCCTCTTGCTGCAAAAAGCATCTGTTTTCCAGGGCTTTGGGGGCTGAGGTGGATTGGTTGAGAAAAACGGATGCAAGAGGATAATGGAAGTCCTGTGAGTACGACTGATTATCTCTTTGAATGTATCAAGGGATTGTACGTGATCCTGTATGCTGTAATGTATTGTAAGGGGGCCCGGCATGTGGAATGTTTGCTTACTATTATTATTCCACAAATCCAAATAAGTAAATACATTCAGTGCACTAGTTCTGCCCATGTTAGTGAAGCAGAATATTGGAGCTGAGCCCTGGCATATGGTTATTAGAGAAGAATTATGCCCGTTAAAAAAATACATTTATACACTTACTGGTAACTGGCAACAAAAAGAAAAAACCGGGGCCAAATTTATTTCTCATTTACACTCATACTGTTCCGTTGATATCCATGGAATAACACCAGTGTGATGGAGGGCAGAATTAGGCCCACTCTATCTAACATATAAGAATAAGAGAAGTTATTGTCCCATACATGCAATTGAATTTGATGATAAATCTTGCAGTTATTGGTCCTGCTTATTTTTCATGCGCTCCTGAGATTTCCAAATAGCCTCAGCAGATGAATAGGCAGCAGATGACTCACAGGGCCAACATCCCAGGAAGGAAATATTGCTTCACATCAGGTTACACTCCTAAAATTCATCACATTTCAAGCATTTCTCCCTCTCATGTTTTAGAAATTAGGCTCTTGTTAGAAGAGCGGAGAGATGAGGAGGAAGTATTCTGCTGTATCATTTTTAACTAATCTCTGCAACCAGCAGAGGCTTTCCAAATTTGACTACTCTTTAGCTTCTATTAATTCAAGAATGTTATTCTGCAAAGAACCCAGTTTTGACCCCGTTTCAGCAGACATTAGAGCAACCTGAACTGACTGAGGTTAAACAACAAGAGGTCATGGTTTTAAAAGTAAAATTGCATAGACCACAGTGAGTAATGCAAAGAGAAATACAAATTACCTAATAGTGTTGTTAGCGGCATAAACAGGTACCAGCTAAGAGGTGTCTCAATCTGTTGCTGTCAATGGTAGTGAAGACCCAAGGTCGGGGAGGGAGCACCTCTTGGGGTTGCTGCAAAGTCGGCTTTCCTGTCTCTGCCTTTATGACAACAATATAAAGTAACTCCCACAACACAGTGAAGATAAGCTCTTTAAAGAAAATATAAAAGCATTAGCTTGGCAATTCATCCAAACCTCATCATGCATCGTAGACATTTTTGAAGTTTAACAAAGAAAAGCACATCATTAAAGAATACTGCTTTATCACCATTCTTATGCAAATCCTTCCAGATAGTTGGGTGGAAAATTCCATCTAACACCCAGTGAGAAATAAATGTTGCCGGGTGGAAATTTCAGCTATAGCATCTATCACTTGTATAATCCAAACTACTGTATGTGCTCTGACTACAGAATTAGTATTGATCCATTCACCATGTAAACATCAAGTACCTTCTATTATTACTTGAAATAGCATGCTATCACAATTTCTATTTCCTCCCTCTATCTTAAATAGAAGTATTGCACATTAGCTCTTCTCTTCATGTACTTTTTTGCACAGCTATCTAACTACAGTGTTCAAGGCTATGCTGGGTTTCCTGCAGACATCTGCAGTATTACCATCAAAAGCACTTTATTTTCAAGTCATCTCTGATGGAAGGCAATACAATTCTCATTTACACTGACACCAGTTACTATGACTTGTCTTAGTAAAACATACACAGGCCTTTGTTTTAAGACCTCTTCTGCTCTGACTACCATTAAAACCAAGTACATCAAACAACCCTTCCAATACTCACAGGTCTCTCAAGAGTACAACTAAGATAAGAGCGGTCTTTAAGTGTCTACATGGTTATTTCAACTGAGCATAGATAGGTGGACTGACTTATGGGGTTTGATTCCTTTTCTCAAAAAAATCTAGGTGTGCTTAAAATGATGCTTTGCAAAATGCAATGCAACATTTGGAAATACAAAAAAATGATTGCACACACTGGAATTTCTTTTCCATGCCTACAAGGACAATTACCGTATTTTTCGGACCATAAGACGCACCTGACCATAAGACGCACCCAGTTTTTAGAGCAGGAAAACAAAGAAAAGGGAAGGCAAAGAAGAGAAAACAAAGAAAAGGGAAGGCAAAGAAGAGAAAAGGAAGGAAAGAAAAGGGAAGGCAAAGAAGAGAAAAGGAAGGAAAGAAAAGAGAAGGCAAAGAAGAGAAAGAAGGAAAGAAAAAGGAAAGCAAAAGAGGGAAAGAAAAAGGAAGGGAGAAAGAAAAAAGAGAGAAGGAAGGAAGAGAAAGAAAGAAAAAAGAAGAAAAGAAAGAAAGAAAGAAGAGAAGGAAGAGAAAGAAAGAAAAAAGAAGAAAAAAGAGAAGGAAGAGAAAGGAAGGAAGCAAAGAAAGAGAGAAAGAAGAGGAAACAGGAAGAGGAAGGAAGGAAGAGGAAATAAAGAAAGAAAAAGGAAGAGAAAGATGAAAGAGGAAGGAAAAAAGAGAAAGAAAAAAGGAAGACAAATAAGGAAAAAAGAGAAAGAAGGAAGAGAAAGAGAGGAAGAAAAAAGAAGGCAGGCAAAGAAGAGAAAGAAGGAAAGAAAAAGGAAGGGAGAAAGAAAATAGAGAAGGAAGGGAGAGAAAGAAGGAAGGAAGAGAAAGAAGGAAGAAAAAGAAGAAAAGAAGAAAGGGGAAGGAAAAAAGAGAAGGAAGAGAAAGGAAGAAACCCAGCCAAGGCCGCCGGCGGGGGAAGACCCTACCGCGGCCCTGGGAAGCCACCGGTGGGGGGGAGCACACCCCAGCCCCGGAGGCTGATCCCGGCCCCGTGCTGGGAGGCCGGGGCCATGGATTACCCCAGCCCCAGCCCCAGGCCGGGAAGGAGGCGGATGGCGGGTGGGAGCCCGGGAGCCCACCGCTGCCGCAGCCACCCCTCTGGCCCGGCCGCGTGGGGCAGGCAGGCAGGCTTGCACTCCGGACCCGAGCCTGAGCCTGCCTGTCCCACCCTGGGGGCGGGGAGGGCCAGCCCAGAGGCCGGGCGCAGGCCGGGTGTGCCGCGGCAAAGCCGCGGCCCCGGGGGTTGGAGGGAGCAGCGGGGGCTGCTGGGCTGCGCGGGGGTCCCTCACTGCTGTGTGGGTGCGACGGCCGCTCTGCGGCCACGCGCCCGCAGCTTAGAGGGAACACTGCTTGCTGGACCGTATTCGCACTATAAGACGCACCCCCATTTCCCCCCCACTTTTGGGGGGGAAAAAGTGCGTCTTATAGTCCGAAAAATACGGTAGATGCACTTGAGTGAGATGAATGGGGAAATTTGGACTTGTCTTCAGAAAAACTTTGTTCTAAAACCAGGGGACTAGAGGACAAAATAGACTAAACTAGAAACCAATATATTTAGTGTTGGATAGAGTAGGATGTGCATGTTTGGATGCATGTGGTTATTTCTCCTATTTCATATACATGTTGCATTCTGTTGCTTGTGCCATGCTATAAACAGCACACACTCAACATTATTCAGTGCAAATTCAAATGCATTTAGTTCAAATAGCTGTTGCTGTTAAAATACGAAGTCCATTGAAGTCTTAGGCTCCTCTGAAAATCCCAGTCTACAGGCTTTGGCTCTTATTCAAGCCCTAACAATGGGCTGGGTCCAAATTTGGATCTTGGAATCGAATCAAAATGGCAAAAACCATGTAGGGATAGGATTTCCATTGTTCTGACTCTCCTACTCACACTCTGCTCCCCCAACACCCTACTCTTCCCTGGGGACCCCATTCACCAATGCTTTCTTCTATTATTATTGATTTATTTTATTATCATAACACATAAAGAACCATACAACCATTGTATCCTTAATGGCTCATCAGGATACTCCCTTGGACCATTATCCCTGGAAAATTCCTAAACATTAAGGAGACAATGGTTGTTCACACCCTCCTGTCCAGAATGTCCCAAGTTAAAGTATGGATATAACATCAAATTCTTAACTTCTAATCAAAATAGAATTCCTAGACATAAACTATATAATCATTCCCAGCAAATTACTACCTTTCTATTGATACCAAACATGACATAGTTCCTATGGATTATAGCATTTATGAGATAGCCATAGAAAATAATATCATAAATGCTTCCCTAAATCCAGACAGTGTCACACCATGCCCACATGCCCTGCCCTTTGGGGGGCATGCCAGGCTCCCCCTGTGACATCCCCCCCCCCCCGGCAGGGAGGGCATTGGTGTAGTCCTGGGGTAGCCCTAAATCGACTTAGCTACCCCAGGGCTACACTGGCTTAATTCGACTTTCTAAAGTTGAATTAAGCCTTAGGTCGAGTAGAAAGGTGGTTTAATAAAGTTGACTTAATTTTCATTAAGTCGACTTTATTTTCCTTAAGTCGACTTAAGCAAGCTGCTTAAGTCGACTTAAGCAAAGTGTAGTGTAGACGCAGGGCACATTAAGTCGACTTCGGTCAAGCTTAAGTCGACTTAATTTACCAGTGTAGACGCAGCCTCTCAGAGACCACATCAACATGACAAAACCTCGCTCCAAGGGCCAGGGCAAGTCTGTTTGTCGGTAGTCTCTACCAAGCACTTGCCTACCAGCTGACATTATTTATTTCTGTCTATGAATAATACACCTTCTAGTCACATGTACAAGCTGTTTACAAAACTCCATACAGAATCATTCTACCACACTAATTAAAATTAAAATTTTCCCAGCTTCTGGAAGGAAAGCCTAGGAAACAGATGAGCTTTGCATCAGGGCCTGGAGACCAACAAATAAAAAGATCTTTGAATTAAGAACCTTTCACTGATAACGTCCTGCTGTCTTCCCATTGGACCTTGGGGGACAATGGTTCAAGCACCTGGCCTGTGAGCATCTGCTGCAGTGACATAGGACTGAGAGGTGATCTCCAAAGAATTAGGACCCAAGCCATTTACAGGTTTGTATGTCAAAACCAAAATTATGAATTGCATATGGAAACAAACTGGAAGCCAGTGTAACTTTACAGGGCAAAGGCTCAACACATTCCTTGGCAGAAACACCACTGGGCAAATCACTTCACCACTCTATGCCTCAATTTCCCCATCTATTAAAATGACATTGACCTCCTTGGTAAAGCACTTTGAGATCTACTGATAAAAAGCACTATAAAAGAGCTAGGCATCATTATGTAAGCAAGTTGCCTTGGTCTGCCCCATTTGAAGTTGCCAAACGCTCTTCAAGCAGAGCACATTTCAGCAATCCAAGCCTGAAGCACAAAAGTCATAGATCACTGCGGTGAGGTCTGCGCTGCAGAAGAATGGCAGCAGTCTTCTACTCAAGCACAGATAGAAAAGGCAATTTTGTGCACTACCCCTGTCTAGAAAGACATGGAGAAGGATGGAAACAGCTAGCCATTGAGTGTGGAGGGTCTCCCATTACTTCACTCCCCCAGAACGGCAGCTAAACTCCATCCTCTGTAAAAAAAGAGACGTGCAATATTAAGGGCAGGCAAAAAGGTGAATTTACTATTGCACCCAAGTCTGACAGTCACAACCAGAGGATGAAAATCAAGGATGAAAATCTAACTGGTATATTGAGCCCAAAGCCCATCACCACTGGGAGCACATATTTACCACAGATACAATTCTTTATTTTAAAAGGACTAACACTGTCTGCCATTCAAGTTTCTTTCAAGTCTCCCACTGCCAACTTAAGGGGTCCCTCAGCCTTCCACCCTGCAGCTTTAGTGGTTACAAGACACCCTTTCCTCACATTCGCTAAAAGCCCCTTCTACTGTATCAAGTTTGATCATCATCATTCCACTATCTCTGAGTCCAGATGTATCCAGGCAGCCTCAAACCATGCAAAAAGGCCACAACAAACACAGAGGCAAGCAGAAGACAGACAGAATATTCACTGACACAACATAAACTAGCCCTCTCCATTACCTGCTCACTTCCCTCAAATAGCCTGCAGTGCAGATAGCTTCTGAAAGGGCCCAATCTGACACCATAGAGCCAGATTATAAACTGGGGTAAAATGGAGTTACAACAGCCTAGGATCAGGCCCAGATAATGAGGGATTTTAGGCAAAGTACATTTGCTCAGAGCTGAGGACGTATTTTTGTCTGTACGGGACTGGGTGAACCTACGGAGTTAAATTAGTGTTAATGATCTTCAGCATTAATTTTTCAATTGCTTCTTAAATGAGCCAGACAAGAATGACCATTTCACCTCAAACCCACCAACCCAAAATAATTGAATTTGGGAAAGCATACAGTGCATCATCTATTGCTGTAAATGAATGCAAATAAGCCGACTGGATCCAAACACATTTGGATTTTGGAGAAGTTCAGCTCTTAATATGAATTTCTCATCCTGGCCTCTACATTTTACCACTGATCTCTCAAGGAGGGCATGAACAATGGATCCCTCAGTGTCGGACCCCCACCCTAAATAAGTGCATTATAGTTCATGTATTTTAGACAGCAATGCAGTGTCAAATACCTTCCACTCTCCCCAACAGTGCAAGTACTCCAATGACCACCATGCAAAGTAGAGAAGATGTTCATGGACTGAAATGCTCCCCACACCCCAGCAGTGGTGTAAAGAAGGGAAGGAAAAACCTAGATGCTCTTAACAATTTAGGCTGGGATGTTCAAACACATTGAAAATCTGGCAGCTGCGGTGCCTAATTCTCTTTAGGTTCCTTTGAAAATCCCCATCCTCAGGAAGGAGATGATCAGGGATAAAATGTTCTTAGAGGTGCATCATGAGATGAGGAAGGAGATGAAAATGAAACAGCAGCTGGAGGAGGAAAGAGCTCAGGAGACACTGAGGATGTAAAAGCAATTGCAGGATCCATGAGGGAGGCAAAGACTGAAGCTGCTGATGGAGAAAGAGGCCCAAAAACAATGCAAACACATGGAGGACTAGATCTGTAAGAGGTGAATAATAAAACTGGAATGCCAAGTCAGCTTCTCAGACAGAAAGATATGGGCTTTCCTGCCATCAATGAAAAACCAAACAGCAAGACTGTCCTAAGGCATGCCAGCCCACCTCTCCTTTACCCACTTCACATCCTAAAGACTTCCCTTTTCCTTGCCACCATCCCCTGTACCCTCTCCCTAACCCGCTCCAGGCTATGCTACCACCTTCCTCTTATTCTTCAGCTAACTCAGATACTACGCATTGCAGCTGCACAGACCTACAGACATCCTCCTCAACTTACATTTGTTTGGTTGTTTATTTAAAGCATTGTTATAAAATGTGCTGCGGTGGTTTTTTATTCGGCAGCAAAAACAGGAAACCAGGCTGTCAGACGTGATTTAATGAGGCTCTGTGTTAGAGAAATCTCACCCGACTGATAATTATACTTCATAAAATCATCCTCATTTCCCTCATCCCCCACCTCTTCCACTGAGGATGAAATAATCAAGTACTGCACATAATCAGGAAGCAGGTATCTAAAAATCAATTAATACGCAGCTTCATTTATAGTCCATCATTATTAGTATTTGCTGTTTGATTCCCGTTCCAGCAGGGAAAACCTTGTACCTAACATCATTGCTGGAGAAGTGAACCCCACAAACTGGGAGAGAAAGCCCTCCCAATCAGAAATGTTGTGCAAACAATGCTCTGGAATAAGATCAGAGATACAATCCAGGGGCTTCACTTTGCTACGAGAGCCCACATTTTATGCTTACTCACACTCAACCCATGCCAATGGGTTGTCATCAGTCCCCATAAACCATTGGCTCTTAATTGCCCATGGAGAACAGAACACTCTTCCAGATAGACTGTGATTCTTCTGTAGGGGCATCCTCCATACCGAGATAATAACAAGTATCTATCCTTATTCAGACATCCCATTTCCTGCATGTGAAATGAACCCCACATTTCCTGCATGTGAAGTGCATTTGGGGACCTGGTCCCAAACCTGTGCTATACTTAGGTAAGGATGTAGACAGGAGTAGTTCCAGCTGTTCTCTACTTCAGTTCTCCCGTTCTTCACTTTCTCCATTGACCTTGTACATGTAGCACTCTGAAAATGTGAACCTTTACTGCAGCTGCAGCCTACAAGAGGAATTGTAGTTCAATCCCCAACTCTTTCAACTGTTCTTGACTACCAACAAGGTGTCAATGAATGCTAAGTGCTGGTAGCTTTTGTCATGTGAATTCATGAGTTCTAACAATATGATTGACCCTAGGGTTGACCTCAACTGGATAGAACAAGGCAGACAACTAAACTGCACCTACACTAAGGTAAAGGTCAATATTAGGACAAGAATAGCTCTAACATGTTAGCTAACCTCAACTACTTTTCCTAGTGTAGAAAAATGTTAAGAAATGCATTTTTACCAATTCATTTCACGTAAGCCACTGAACATCCAGAAGATAATAATTACATACGATCTTGGACTTTAGAGACTTTAAAATAGCCAAAGAACAGATTTCATGTT
The DNA here is from genome assembly GCA_007922175.1 of Pelusios castaneus. Lineage (NCBI taxonomy): Eukaryota > Metazoa > Chordata > Testudines > Pelomedusidae > Pelusios > Pelusios castaneus. Next base: position 2,887,767 of record ML685839.1, read on the forward strand.
AAAGTCTAAGATCCTGCAAGTTTTCCTTAGTGAAAACCAAGCCAATTCTTGCCTTGAGTTACATATCAGTTGTTCAGTATGATAAGGCTGCCCATTGCTGAGTTTGAGTTGCAGCATATGAAAAAATAAAAATGTAGGCTGAAGCCACTCTAAATCCTATTGGCTTTAACCATCTCCAATTAAAAATGTTCAAATGAATATCCACCAGGTTTTAACAAAAATACTAATCCCACTCTGAGCTCTTGATATGCCAAGTTTCAAACTGAAACAGATTTTAACAGGTTCCAGAGGGGTAGCCATGTTAGTCTATTCCAGCGAAACTAAAACAAAGAAAGAGTTCTGTGGCACTTTTAAAGACTTCCCTTCCATGCTGGAGTTTTCCATTTCATGCGTCTTACGAAGGGGGATTGTCTCCCACGAAAGCTCATGCAATAAATAAATGCATTATTCTTTAAAAGTGCCACAGGACTCCTTCTTTGTTTTAGATTTTAACAGATAACCTATACGGTTGAAAACCCAATAAGCAAAATATTTGGGGTTGAGGAAATAGGGAAGGTTATATAAACTGCTGTCTCTGATACAACCCTTCCTTGTGGTCACCTTGACAAATAACACAACAGTTTTCTACTGGACATTCAAGGCCTTGCCTGCAGTGAAGTCCAATAGCCAGGTGGCCTTTAACAACACTAAAGCAAGCAACACTGGAATGAAGTCTGTTTATTTGTTTGTAAACAGAAGCATAATATTTTTCATTTCTAATTCTGCCACTCATTAAATGAATACCATATACCAAAGCTGGCATGCATGCCTAGTCACAGCGGCACACAGGGCTCCCGGCCCTGTGGCTGCTCCCCCTACTGGACTCGCTCTCGTTGGGGCCTGGGGCCACAAGACCCACGTGCGTGCCGCAGCTCCTATCCCCTACTGGCCCCACTCACCAACTGGATGGTGGGGCCAGCAAGGAAAAGGAGCCATGGCACATTGGCGCTCCTGGCCCCACACTCAGCACCTGCTGGCCCCACCCCTGGCATATGCTGAGGGTTGGTGGGGCGGGGCTGGCACAGGTTACCAGCCCCTGATATACGTGGATTGTGGAGCCTGTGGAACAAAGTAACTCCTGGCATCACTGCATTGCAGGCTATGCTTATCGAGAGAGAATGGAAAAAGCAGGAAGCTGCTGAGAGAATGTATTTGGTTTTGTGAATAATTTGGAATTAGGAATAAACTGAGACTGCTCTCTGGTTACCGGTGACTTCCTTCCTGCATGGCTGCGTTCTTTGCGGACCATATAATCAGAGCAACCCAGGGTATGAATATATTGTATGCTCTTTGGCACAGGTACTGTCATGTACTATGTGTATGTACAGTGCCTAAAACAATGGAGATTGGCTTCTGGGTGCTATCACAGTATAAATGTTCAGTAATAATAAACAATTTATAAAGGGATGTGATACTAGCGATGGGCAAAACCAGCAGTCATTTTTGTTTTTACTTTTGCAAAACATCATCTATCAAGTTTTAGTTTTGCAAAAAGAAAAATCACATGAGTGGCCTGCAATGAGGTTCCCTCATCTGAGCTCCCAGGAAGTTTAAGGAGCTTTGGACATATGTTTGCTGTTTTGTCTGATTTTAAAACATTCTCATTTTGTGTGTGAGTATAACACAGGTCAGAGAACTTCCCCCCAAATAATTCCTAGAGCAGAACTTTTGGAAAAACATCCCATTTTGATTAAAAATTGTTAGTGACGGAGAACCCACCACAACCCTGAGTAAATTGTTCCAGTGATTAATTACCCTTACTGTCAAAAAATCCATGCCTTATTTCCAGCTTGCATTTGCCTACCTTCAATTTTCAGCCACTGGATTGTGTTAGACTTTTCTCTCCTAGACTGAAGAGCCCATTATTTAATATCTGTTCCCCATGTAGGTAGTTATAGACTGTAATCAAATCAACCATTATCATTCTCTTTGTTAAGATAAATAGACTGAGTTATTTGAGTCTATCACTATGGCTATGTCTACACTTGCACTTTTAAGCCGACTTTAACTAAATCGACTTTAAGCCGACTTAGTTAAGTCGACTTAGCGTGCCTACACTTAAAATTAAAGTCGACTTAAAGGGGAACTTGCAAAGTCGACCTAGAGCGTCCACACTGGATGCTCTAGGTCGACTTTGTGTGGTTACGGGGACCTTGGGTAGGTCCACAGTGGCGGGGAAGGGGGGAGCACCCCCTGTGTACAATGGGGCAAAGGGGGACAGGGACCCTGGCAGGGCAGAGCCCTGTGTGTGACACTGTTTGGATTTAGGGAAGCATTTATGATATTATTTTCTATGGATATCTCATAAATGCTATAATCCATAGGAACTATGTCATTTTTGGTATCAATAGAAAGGTAGTCATTTGCTGGGAATGATTATATAGTTTATGTCTAGGAATTCTATTTTGATTAGAAGTTAAGAATTTGATGTTATATCCATACTTTAACTTGTGTCATTCTGGACAAATGTCTTAGATGGGAGGGTGTGAACAGCCATTGTCTCCTTAATGTTTAGGAATTTTCCAGGTAGAATGGTCCCAGGGAGTATCCTGATGAGGACATAAAGAATACAACCATTGTATCCTTAATGGCTCATCAGTTTACTCCCTGGGACCATATCACCTGGCAAATTCCTAAACATTAAGGAGACAATGGTTGTTCACACCCTCCCATCTAAGACATTTCTTCAGAATGACACAAGTTAAAGTATGGATATAACATCAAATTCTTAACTTCTAATCAAAATAGAATTCCTAGACATAAACTATATAATCATTCCCAGCAAATTACTACCTTTCTATTGATACCAAACATGACATAGTTCCTATGAATTATAGCATTTATGAGATATCCATAGAAAATAATATCATAAATGCTTCCCTAAATCCAGACAGTGTCACACTGTGCCCACATGCCCTGCCCTTTGGGGGGCATGCCAGGCTCCCCCTGTGCTCCCCCCCTCCGGCAGGGAGGGCATTGGTGTAGTCCTGGGGTAGCCCTAAGTCGACTTAGGGCTACCCCAGGGCTACACTGGCTTAATTTGACTTTAGAAAGTCGAATTAAGCCTTAGGTCAAGTAGAAAGGTGGTTTAATAAAGTCGACTTAGGCCTTGTACACACGATCAGATTATCGCGCATTAAAGCTCATTACCGCGCGATAGCAACAACGGCGTACACACGTGCAACAGGGCTCTTGCGCGTTAAGTGCCTTGTTGTCGCGCAATCCAACAACCACTCCGACGAGAGTGGTAACAGCTGTTGCGGATCATATATTGCGCGTTTGAGCTCGTGTGTACGCTTACCGCGCATTGACTGGAGTCCGGAACTGTCCCAGCATTCCCAAGTCGTCCTCTCTGGTCTCCCCCCCCCACCCGCTCTGTGGCCGTGATGAAACTGTCCCCGCCCTGCCCCGAACTTATTCCCGGGATTTTCAAATTTCAAGTCTGTTTCACTTCCTGCTCTCTTCCTCGTGGAGTGTGTTTGTGCTCCGATCATCAGTAGCAATGGCGGCCCGCCGTGGAAGACGCGCACCCCTTTGGAGCACGGCAGAGGTACTGGACCTGATCAGCATCTGGGGAGAGTCCGCCGTGCAGGCGCAGCTACGCGGCAGCAGGAGGAATTATGACACATTTGGCATAATTTCTCGGGCCATGTCAGAGAGAGGGCATGATAGAGACACAGTGCAGTGCAGATCAAAGGTGAAGGAGCTCAGAATTACCTATCACCGAGCGAAGGAGGGAAACCGCCGTTCCGGATCAGCGCCTGCAACATGCAGGTACTATAAGGAAATAGAAGCCATCCTCAGTGGGGACCCCACAACCACTGCCAAAAGTCCCGTGGACACTTCAGCCCCTCCTCGTCCGGTGATTGCCAGAGCCGAGCAGGATGAGGACGTTGTTGAGGAGGAGGAGGAGGAGATGGAGGATGACACGGAGGAAAGCGCAACCGCGTGTAGCCAGGAGCTCTTCAGCAGCCCCGCTGAGACGTCCACCCAAGGCTTGAACTGCAGCTTGTTCTCTGAGGCGGCAGAGGGGGGTTCAGGTAAGTTTCTCCTTCATTCAGCTCTGCTCCTGCTAAAATATCATTGTCTGGGGTGGGGGTGCTTGCGGGTCCCCGCAGTGCATGCTATTTACTCTGCATTCATTAGCAGGGCATCAATACAAGCAGTGATTGTAAAATAATCATCTGCATTTAGGTCAGAAAAGGTTTCCTCGATGTACCTCCAGAGCCTAATACTCAGGTTAGATGGGAGAGCGTTTGTGTCTGCGCTCCCAAAGACGGACACTCTGCCTCTCCAGCTGCAAAGCACAGCCCTGGGAACCATGGCAGCACACAGTGCAGCAGCATACGGTCCCGGCCTGCTACCGGCGGCATGTAGATGGAAGGGGCACTCTGAGGAGAGGGATATTGGGTTCCATCTGTGTGCCCTCTTCCGATTCTTAGCCCCCGGTAAGCCGTCTATTAGAATGTACCTTGTCTGCTTCAGCGCAGCGTAGTGTGTTGACCGCCCTGTACCTTCCAGTGGAATGTGCTACTGGAAGGTTACATTGGCTATCTATGCTATGTGTTAACAATGTCTATATTGTTATTTTTGTATTAGAATTGAGCTTCACAAGGCCGGTGTCTACCCCAGCTGACCGAATGAGAAACATTAGGCGGCGTTCTCGAAGAAACAGGGAGGATATGTTTAACGACCTGCTGAAAGCAACACAAGAATCCGCAAGGGAGAATAGAGCCTGGAGAGAGGAATCCCAGCAGAGGAGGCAGAAACACAGGGACGAACTGATAAGCGTCATGAAGGAGCAAACAGAACTGCTAAAGAACATGATAGCTTTGCAGTCCCAGGCGATAAATGTC
>ML685839.1:2892761-2929746 GCA_007922175.1 Pelusios castaneus
TCCAGCCCCCCCCCCCCCCAAGCTACTTTTACGAGACCCGGAGCTACACCAACCTGTAACCCCACCCCCATCTTTCAGGTTTCAATAAAAACAGTAACAAATACTTTGAAGAATGCATTTATTTATACACATTACTGAAATGATCCTAAGGTGCACCTCATGCGTCATGGAACTTAACTAGGGAAGGGCATCATTGAAATGCTCCCTGAGTGCCTCCCTTATGCGAGCAGCTTCTCCTTGTGCCACCCTAATACTCCTAGTGGCTGGCTGCTCGAATGCTTCCTCGAGGCGCTGTGCCTCCGTAGCCCACGTAGGGGAAAACTTTTCTCCCCTACTTTCACAAATGTTATGGAGGACACAACATGACGCAATCACGGCAGGGATCTGGTCCTCCGCCAAGTCCAGCCTCCCATACAAACAGCGCCAGCGCCCTTTTAAACGGCCGAAGGCACACTCCACAGTCATTCTGCAGCGGCTCAATCGGTAATTGAACCGCTCCTTGCTGCGATCAAGGTTCCCAGTGTAGGGTTTCATGAGCCATGGCATCAGTGGGTATGCTGGGTCTCCGAGGATGACTATGGGCATCTCCACCTCCCCCACTGTTATTTTTTGATCAGGGAAAAAGGTGCCCCCTTGCAGCTTCCGGTACAGACCAGTGTTCCTGAAAATGCGGGCATCATGCACCTTTCCCGACCACCCAGCATTGATGTCCGTAAAATGCCCCTTGTGATCCACGAGTGCTTGCAGCACCATGGAGAAGTAGCCCTTCCTGTTTATGTACTCCGTCGCGAGATGGTCTGGAGCCAAAATAGGGATGTGTGTGCCGTCTATGGCTCCCCCGCAGTTAGGGAATCCCATGGCAGCAAAGCCGTCCACAATCTCTCGAACATTGCCCAATGTCACTGTCCTCCGCAGCAGGATGCGATTGATGGCTTGGCACACTTGTGAGAGGGCTAATCCGACGGTGGTCCTCCCGACTCCAAACTGGTTTGCAACGGACCGATAGCAGTCGGGAGTCGCCATCTTCCATACAGCAATCGCAACACGCTTCTCCACAGTTAGGGCTGACCTCATGTTGGTGTCTTTCCGTCGCAGGGCAGGGGCCAACTCTGAACACAGTTCCAGAAAGGTTGCTTTCCGCATTCGAAAGTTCTGTACCCACTGCTCGTCATCCCACAGCTGCATAACAATGCGATCCCACCACTCGGTGCTCGTCTCTCGCGACCAGAAACGGCGTTGCACCGTGTGCAGATGATCGGTGAAGGAGCTGAGCAACGCGGTGCTGTTGCTCTGCATGGCATCGATCAGCCCCTGCTCCTCGGTGTCCTCATCTGACTCGGAGCTCATTGCGTACTGAGCAACAAGCCGAGATGTATTCAGAATGTTGAAGGCGACAATGGAGATCATAGCAGGATCCATGCTGTCGCTGTAGCGATTGATTGCAAGTGGTGCGTTGCGTCACTGCAATGTTGAAAATAGGCGCGAGTTGCTATTGGCAACGAGGAAGACGCTAGGGGAACACAAAGCACCATGGGAAACTGACACTTTACCCATGGCGCTTTGCGTTCCTTTCCTTCATCCCATGATTCATAGCGCCGACTTAGGGGAAAATGGAACGATGGGATAGGTGCCCAGAAGTCATTGCGCTCAACCGCGATAATGCGTGTAATTTTGTTGCGTTGCAGGGAGCAACGTGTGTACGCGTTGTCCCGCAATAAAGGTCACGTGAGTTTTGTAGCGCGATTGCCTTGTTGCGCTTTAATCTGATCGTGTGTACATAGCCTCAATTTTCCTTAAGTCGACTTAAGCAAGCTGCTTAAGTCGACTTAAGCAAAGTGAAGTGTAGACACAGGGCACATTAAGTCGACTTAAGCCAAGCTTAAGTCGACTTAATTTACCAGTGTAGATGCAGCCAATGAGACTAATCCATTCTCATGGCTCTTCTCTGAACCCTCTCCTATTTATCAACGTCCTTCTTGAATTGTGGGCAGTGGACTGGGACTTGGTATTCCAGCAGTGATCACATCAGTGCCAAAGGTACGAGACAAAACATAAGAAAATAATGTCTCTAATCCTAAAATTCCTGTTTATGACACCCAGAATCGTATTAACTCTTTTGGCCTCAGTGGCACCCTGGGAGCTCATGTCAACGGATTAACCACCATAAATCCCAAATCTTTCTGAAGTCACTGCATCCTAGAGTCCTCCATTCTGTAAGTATGGTCTACAGTCTTTGTTCCTAGACATATTTACATCTAGTACAAACACTCATATTTCTTGCTTGTGCCCCATTTCCCCAGCAATCCAAAGTGCTCTGAATCAGTGACCAGCCCTCTTCACTATTTACTACTCCTGCATTTCCCATGACATATGCAAACTTTTTCAGTGATGACTTTATGTTTTCTTCCAGGTCATTGATAAAAATGCTAAATAGAGAAGAGGCAAGAACTATTTCTAGGGGGATCCCTCGGGAATCACACCACTTGATGACAATTCACCATTTACAATTACAGTCTGGCTATGTCTACACTGGCAAGTTAGGTCAATTTAAGGGGGCTTAAGTCGACCTAACTTAAGCCCTGTCCACACTAGGCTTTCATTAGGTCAACTTAAGAAAATCCTTAAGTCGACCTAATGAAAGCTTAGGTCGACTTAATAAGAACTGCAGCGTATTCAAACTAACCTTGCATAGGTCAACCTAACCCTTCCTTAGGTCGACCTAAGGCCAGTGTGGACATATAAGTCCACTTTCTTAGGTCGACCTAAGGAAAGTTAGGTCGAATTAATAAGTCCTGGTTAAGAGTAACCACTTTGTTAAATCGACTTACTAAGGTCGACTCTAAGTCGACTTAAAGTCGACCTTATTAAGTCAATTTAACAAAGTCGACCTAACTTTTCCTAGTGTAGACATAGCCTTTGAGCCCTATCAGTTAGCCAGCTTTTACTCTCTGTTGTGTGTGCGCCACATTAATTTTATACTGTTCTAGTTTTCTAATCAAAATGTCCAATACCAAATACAACCAGAAGTCTACATGTTATGACAAACTATTATCTTATAAGTGTATCAATAAAAAAGATACCAACTTAGTTTGACAGCATCTATTACCCATAAACCCATGTCAATCTGCATTAATTATATTATCCTCCTTTAACTATTTATTAATCAAGCCCTACATCAGCCATTCCATTTTCTAGAAAATTCCACTTCGGTCAGATGCTTTAAAGATGGGGAACGAAGTGGGATTTTCTCCCACGAAAGCTCATGGGATAAATAAATGTGTTAGTCTTTAAAAGTGCCACAGGACTCCTTGTTTGTTTGGCTGACCTAGACTAACACGGCTACCCCTCTCAAACTAGAGTCCTTGTTTGTTTTATTTAAAACAAGGTTTTCTCCACAGTCAGGCTGACTGGCAACTTTTTAAGTTGAAAGGAAAGCTGGGATTCCGGAGTTCTGACTGGACACCAGCAAATGGGCTTTCAGTTAAACAACCATCACCCCACCCCCTTGATTTTAAAAAAAAATCGCAGGAGCTGATTACACATTGGAAGCGGGAGTGCCTGCCCTGGTGTGTTAAGCCTAGAGAGAGTCCTGTGCAGGGGACACCGGGCGGGTTCTCTGCCCAGCACAGGGCGCTGTGGCGCGCGGACACCGGCTGTGCAAAAACTAAGCTGTGTGCAGCTCAGCAGTGGAACAAAGGGATCCGCGGACATTCCTGGGCTCTTTGTGCCGCTGCTGCTTCTTCCCCCACCCCGCCTCTCGGAGAAGGCGCTGCTGCGAGGGCAGGTCTCAGCGCCAGCCAACCGGGGGCTGCCTTTGACACCTGCAAACCCCGCAGCGACAGCCAGGCTCTGGGGGTGGGCGCCCATCTTGCTCTCCCTTGCATTGCGCTGTGCAAGGTCGCCCCCCGCTTGTGCAGACGCCTGGGCGGCGCAGCGCGTGACTGAGGGCGCGGCGGGCGGGCTGCTGCCTCCCGGGACAGAGCCAGTGGTGCGCAGGGGCCACCTGCCGGCAGACACGCGCCCGGCAGCTCTAGGGGGAGGCCCGCAGGGAGCCGCTTGGCCACGTGGCTCCTGCGCCGGGGAGAGACCGGCCCGGCCGGCGGCGCGCGCTGCTGCAAGGTGTTTGCCCGGCCTGGCCCGGCGCGCTGCTGCAGCTGACTTGGCCTCGTGCCCTGCCCCGGCCGGGCTCTGCTCGGTCCGTGCCCTGGCTGCTTCCGGCGGCTGGCCCCCGGCCCCGCCCCACTCCACGCTGTTGGTCCGAAGCCCTGCCTGGCCCAGCGGGTCCACGAGGCTGCTGGGACAACGCCCAGTGCGTGGTCCTCTACCCTGCCGTAGATCAGTTCTGTGCCATTGACACCCACCTCACAGTGGGGCAGGGGTTTTAAGCCCCTCCTGCTCCAGGGGTCACTAGGGGCATTTATACATGCCCTGCCCAGAGCCTGCAGCTAACTGGCCACCAGGGCCAGCCCAACCCTATGGGTGAACTAGGCAGTTGCCTAGGGCATCAGGCTTTAAGGGGCACCAAATCAGATGGAAGAGAATTTTTTACAGATGTTATTTCTTATAATGTGATGGAGGGGCACCAACATCATAGTTCGCCTAGGGCACCAAAAACCCTTGGGCTGGCCCTGCTTGACACCTTGGTCTCCTTTGAAATAGATGTGGCCAGGTGGAGCATTTTAGGGACCTCAAACTCTGCGAGGGGACTGGGGTCTGTGGAAGCAGTTCCTGATGTAGGACCTGGGCCAGTGCAGGTAGCAGCATCCACAAAAGTACAGTGGTGGCCATTTTCCACCACACATTATGGCCTGCATCTCATTTAGACTGCACCTTCCACTGGTAGCTTCTGTAAGTGACCCTTGGGCTACAACAGAATTTACGGTTGTTTCCCCCACCCTCTTCACTTTCGAGAGAGGAAGCCAGGCCATGTCAAAACACACCATAACTTACCAACTGCAATCCAATAGTAGAACATCTTTCTGCGCTCTCTTACTGAGCTTGGGGCAGGTGGGTGTGCACTGACATGCATTTGAATATCCTTCTCTTCCTTCTCTGACTCTTGCTTCCCTGTGACAACCCACGGAACACACAGGCAGGAGCTGAGGAGAAAAGAATGTCATTCAGGACTTCCCTCCCCTCTGCTGTTAAGGCCCAATCCTGCAAGGTGCTGACTGATGCCAGTGCGAGTGTAAGCTTCTCAGAGCTATGCAGGATCAGGCCTTGAAAGCAGCCAGAATCTGAATCTGCACCAGATGCCAAGGTCTGGCAGATATCCTTGACTCATCTTGTCCAGTAAATCTGCAGTGCTGAGTTTCAATCCCAGAAATGTTTGAGCCTGAATTTTCAATTACACTTAGGTCCAAAAAGGCTTTAGAGTGCATGAAACTGTACCATATACCTAAGTTTAAGGCTTCTTTAGTTGTCAAACAGTGAAACTTCAGTGTAAATGAAAATCAGGCGCTTAGTTGCAGTGTAACACAGTTTGGCCATGGGCAGAAGGGGAAATCTCCACACCTATATGCTGTCACGTCTTCAAAGTAACATGTTTCCATCATTATTCTCGGTGCCATAGTGCTAAGGTGAAGACAAATGTGTGTTTTCCTACCTTAATATCACAGATCACTTTTACCTCTTTTCTGCTGCAACACTTCCTCCTTGTCTCTTGTGTCAAAGAACCACAATTAGTCTGCCACAGTACATTGTCCCAGCCAGTAGAGAATTATATAGACTTTTCCCATGAACAGAGGAGTTTATTGGTAGTCAGGTGGATTACAGATACCAAAAAAGCACTTTTCCCGCCAGCGTCCCCACAAATTGCTTCTGTTCCAAACCCAAAGTTGGGTTTTGAGTTGTTCTTTGTTTTGTGTTTCAACACTGTCTGATGCTTTAATATGGGCTGTAATTTCTTTAATTCTTTTCCCCATGTTTCTCTCTCTTGGGGAATCTCTAACGCATGTAGTCCTTTTTATGTGAAAGAACTTCAGCTCTGCCATCTAGGACTATAAAAGCCTTTTCCGGCCTGTTCTGCTACAGATGTCTTCAAACGTTCATAATCACGGGGTCCTGAGTTTCAGCATCTAAAATCAGGTCAACAAGGCCAAAGATGGCATTGGTTGTACTCTAAACTCCTCTCCTTATTGGCTTTGGATTTATTTTTGGCACTTGATTTTCTTTCTTTTTCTTTAAAAGCTTGGGGCATCAAAATAAATAAATCCTGAAGTCTCGTTTTTTTCAGGTATTACATTATCATTGGGCATGAGCTGGTCTGGAGCAGATTATCCTCCAGGTTGGATGTTGAGGTCTGTTTCTTTCAACAGTAAACATTTTGAATATACTTTTAATTAAACCAGAAAAAAAATCTTTAAAAATCTTTGGTTTTCATTCCAGGGATTTATAATCTATCAGACTAAATTCTGTAAAACTAAGCCAAAACTAGGTGAGAACTAAGTATAGAGAATTTCAGCAAAAACAGGTTATTTCTGCCAAACTTATGACAGACTGATAGAAGATGTTTCTATGATGAACCTCTAGAAACCCTCAACTTTAATTACAGTAGCACCAGTGTAATGCCAAAACAAATGAGAAATTAATGTAATACTGTGGGCCAGATTCTCAGCTAGCATAAATCAGGCTATCTCCTTCAGCAGCTAAGTATCTGGCCCTGTGAATTTTAGAGCTTATCTTTCAGTATTAACTTCTATTCTTTCTGACAGTTAGGTATAGGCTTTTGAGATCCCTCTTGCATGCTGGTTTGTCAGTTCTACTTCATAAAATATCCCACTGCAGAATCACTTCTCTAAACCGTTCTTTCATGCCATTATCTTCATTCTTGAAAGTTATAACTGGTGTATTTTGTTTCCTTACAGGCATGGCAGAGCAGATGAGGATTCAGCCAGTGTAATCTTCAAGTGTTCAGTTCCAGTTGTGGACGGCATGGGGTTAGCCAAATGATGTGATATTGTTCTTCATCTTCTATATCTGACAGGTGTGACCAGAAAAATACACCTGTGTACAGCTGGCACCAACTATAAATACTCAACCTCTCCAAAATGATTGTGGTACTTTGATATCTACTAGTTCTAGGTAAAGAAGGATAGTATGGTTACTGGTGGCATCTGTGACAATAAATGTTGACTCTTTAATGGCACCCTCTCTACAGTTTCTTTAATATTAATATTTATTATTATTAATATTTAGTATCTTCAAAGCATCTGACAAAGTGGGATTTTCTCCCACGAAAGCTCATGCGATAAATAAATTTGTTAGTCTGTTAAGGGGCCACAGGACTCCTTGTTTGTTTAATATTAAGAAATATGTTAGCTGTCTCATGTGTTGTTAGAGACTGTATATTATCCACCATAACTGATTACCTTCTGTGCATGTGTTTCAGCAGCATTCTGTTCTTTTCAGAGCTCAAATCCCTCAGTAATGGGCACCACATAAAATGTACATTAGATTATTAATTAGGTTAGATAGATTCATTGGAATATACAGTGCTAGGTACATGCAGGTGGACTGGAGAATGCTGCTGAGGGTTAGATTTTTACATTTAATAGAGAATTATGAGTATGCTGAGGCAGGGAAATAGAAATACATGCCCCCCACATCAGATTGCTTTAAGTTTGAGGGAACAGCTGATGAGTGATTTTTTTTAAAGTATATTTTGATGAACATGAAGCAAGGAGGCACAGAAGATTTAGCTGTGTGGAGACCTGAAAGGACCTTGGAAATTCTGTTTCCTATGATTACAGAAACTAGAGGCATCACCTGCACTCACATGTGCAGGGATCCTCATCTGAACAGCGTGTACTGGCCAGAAATGGAGGAACATCAGTCCTGTTCTCTGAGGTTGAGAAAGACACTCTAGTCTGCTGATTTCAGAGACAGTAAAAGGGAAGTAGCTGATTTCAGAACAAAGCTCCACCTGTGAGGTTTCTTCTTAGCACAAGCCATGAGCACCCACCTCCCCAAGTCAGAGGAAGGGACCATGCTGATTGTCACCTCAAAGAGAGACTGAAGAGTAAACTGTGCATGGTGGGAGGAGGGAGAAGAGGTGAACTCTTGGAATGAAGCAGCAGGTCTTGATGCTTGAAGTGAAGAGGGATGAAACAGAAGAAGTGAGCAAAGAGAAAATGAAATCAGAATAACACTGCAAACTGATCAAAGCACTTTATATAAGTAACTTTTTATTCTGATTAAACAATATCTGGAGACGTGGTCAAATTTTTAAATGCATGTCAGCGCCTAACATCCATTGAAACCAGTGGGTGTCAGGCACATACTTTAAAAACAATCTGGGCCCATGTCTATTAAGGCACCATTCAGGCCAGTAGGCCCCCAAACCAGAGGTTCTAATGTAGGCCTTATCTACACTTGTACTTGTTCCAGCAAAACTTTTATCACCCTGCTGAGCGATGTAAGTTTTGTGGTCCTAAGCACCTGTGTGGACCGTGCTATGTCGGTGGAGACCCTCCCACTGACAGAGCTACCACCACTCGTTTAGGTGGCCTTATTATGTTAGCACAAGAGCTCTCTCCTGTTGACGTAATGCAGCTACACGAGTGCTTATGTCGGCAAAATTTATGTCAATCCAGTGGGTGGTTTTTCCAGCAGAAGTGCTAGTGTAGACAGGGCCTGAATGCTGCTCTTAGGGCAGCAGTAGAGTTTACAGGTTAAAGCAGGTGTGGCAGTCAGGACTTCTGCATAGATTCCGTTTCATGCTCTGATTTGGAATATTAACCACAGCCTGCTGAAGTCAAATGGAGTCTTCCCCTTGATTGCAATGGGCTTTGGCTCAGGCCTTTGCTGTGTAACCTTAGGCAAATCAATTAAACTCCCTGGGCCTCAGCTTCGTAATGTGCAGAATGCAATAATTACCTGCCTCATAAGGCGGTTGTTTAAACTTAATTAATATGTAAGAGGCACTTAGAGCAACTCAGGGGAAGGCACAGTGTGTGTGCAAAGTGTCAATCAGGGTGCAATTATTCCTAGGAATTCGGAGATGCATGCAATGAACAGTGCTACTCATGTTCTCAAAGTTAGGCATATACAGTACCTGAATATGAGCCGCAGTACATAGACCAATTTCTCATCTCTGGCCTTCTGCTCCCACTTTTTAATGACAGTGATAGGTGTAGGACACGCAGAGTGCCATCATTTGCAAAGAGAAACTTTGGTGGGAGCCCAAGCCCCAGTTTCCAGAGGTGTCTTCCAAACAGAGGCAGCAGTATTTTTTCTCTTTCAACTGATCAGAGCTGTTGGAAAAGATATTTTGGTTGTGGCAAGGCTGTGTACACATGGTTGGTTGATTTGTGGCAGGGTAGTCCACTTTTAAAGTGACGGCACTACATTAACAGAGATTGCAGATCATATCTGGAGACTGAAAAAGGCTTACTGTGAAAGTTTCCTCATGTTATTATAGTGTTACTGGTGCCCTTTGAGGCTGACAGCAAGCCAGATGTGCAACACCTGGAAAGAGACATGAAATGACAGCGGCACAAAAGTTCTTTAAATAATTTGTGGACAGCCTACAAACCCCATCTTGACAAAGGTGTATTTATTTAAAATATAGATCGATCCTTTCTGTGTTTGAAAAACTGGCGCACAGACCTTTGGGTGGATTGACTCCTTGTCTCAAAAAGACATTTCTGCAGCCTCCAAAGGAAACAAAGTTATAATATTCTGACTCAGATGTCCGTTTATATTTCTTGGTGTTGGGAGAAGAGGCATTCTATGAACTCTCTGACCCTGACCAACATGCTCTGTGAAATACTGTCTTGGTTATGCATGGCTGAGCCAAGTTTCTGGTGACGCCTGCTGGGTAGATGGCCTCCTATATTTAATTTTGTGATGAACAGTAGCCAGAAAGTGATTGTGGAGACTAACACAATAAAGGAAGAGTAATATTTATATAGTTTGAAAAATAAGCCACAATATTTATATATGTAATCTGCCCCAAAATCAAATATCACGATCTGTAGGCAACAGCCCAAATTGTGACATGAGTACTACCAAATAGATCTCAGCTGTATTTTAAACAGACCACAGAGTCAAAGCTTGCTCTAATTACAGTCAAACAGTTCGTGTAATGAGTAACTGAAGTGAATGCATTCATCTGCACATGCAAATCAAACTGACCTGACAGTGGTACAGAAGGTATTTTCACCATTCTCTCTCTCTCCTTTCTGGGATCATCCAGTCCAGTCAATTGAATTATACATGAGCCTTGTCATTTAAACACTTTTTTTTTTAAGTTCACTTACTTGTAGTAACTAAAAAAGCGAGATGGGTCTGAACCAGAATCCAGATGTGAATGTGGCAAGCTTTAGAAAAAATTCTGCAGCAGAATCTAGACCTGCTGCTGGCTTCTGTCTCTAAAATGGATCCAATCACCTACTGAGAAAGTTTTGGTCTGGACCAAGATTTCACAATTGGCCCCGTACCCCCATAAGCATCTCAACCGAAATCCAATATTGAAGCATTCTTCTCCTTCTCACCCCTCCCCTCCTCCTCCCCTCCCCCCCAACACCCTCCCTTTGGGAAAATGGGATCTGTATGCTGCTCCAACCTTTGCAGCTCAAGGCCAATCTCAACCAAACATTGCTAGGAAGGGGGTGGGGAAGTGGGCAGGGTAGATAAAAAGCCAGAAGAATAATAAGATATTTGCAATATTTACATAAAATGTATTAAGGCATTTCAGTAGGGTCTTGGTAGAATTTAAAACAGTGGGGATGAAAGGAATCATTTCCAACAGTAAAGCACAAGGAAATGAAAGGAAACTTGAGGGTAACAAGCCTAGAATAATAACAACTGACAGACAGCCTCCACAGCGTGCAGGTGAACTGATCTGAGAGCTGATAACTGAACAATAATGACACAGGCCCACTTCTGTTGAAGCCACTGGGAGTTTTGCCACTTACTTTAATGGGAGTAGGACTGGACTATGGTGATCAGAGTTTGTAGCACAAGTGCGAGAGATTTTGCAGCTAACGGCCCCTTGAATGATTCTCAGTGAGTGTAAATCAGCTTGGCCTCACTGACTTCAAAGCCTGAGCTGTGCCAACTTAAATTAGGTGAGGATCCAACCTCCTGTTTACTTACTGAATATGACCCTCATTAGACATAGCCACCATGGGAAACAGCACTGAAATAAAAGGCACTCAGCCCAGAACGTGCATGTCTTCAGTTATCTATAGTAGCAGTGTTGTCTTATCACAAACTCCAGCAACCATAATTACACTTGTAACACACTATGGTAATCGGATTTCCTCGTAGTAGCAACACCTAGATTTTCTAAGGTTTCTCCCTTTGGCCCATTGTAGGTGGGAGCTTCCTTAACATTAAGGAGACAATGGTTGTTCACACCCTCCTGTCTAAGGCATTCCTCCAGAATGACACAAGTTAAAGTATAGATATAACATCAAATTCCTAACTTCTAATCGAAATAGAATTCCTAGACATAAACTATATAATCATTCCCAGCAAATTACTACCTTTCTATTGATACCAAACATGACATAGTTCCTATGGATTAGAGCATTTATGAGATATCCATAGAAAATAATATCATAAATGCTTCCCTAAATCCAGACAGCGTCACACCCTGCCCACATGCCCTGCCAGGGTCCCTGTCCTCCTTTGCCTCATTGCACACAAGGGGTGCCCCTCCCCGCCACCGTGGACCTGCCCAAGGTCCCCCTAGCCCCACAAAGTCGACCTAAAGCATCCAGTGTGGACGCTCTAGGTCGACTTTGTAAGTTCCCCTTTAAGTCAACTTTAATTTTAAGTGTAGACACACTAAATCAACTTTAAGTCGACTTAGTTAAGTTGACTTAATTAAAGTCAGCTTAAATTAACAAGTGTAGACATAGCCTAAGGTGCCACAGGACTCGTCATTTTTGCTGTACACAGACTAACATGGCTACCCCTCTGGAACTTGTATATATAAGGAGTTAGGTTACAGTGTGTTTGTGTTGTGCTAAAAGAAATATATGAGTGGTGTACTTGTGTCTCCAGTCTGGAGACAACCTTTGCTCATGCTGAATTGTACTTACCCATGTGAGTACGTTGACTAGTTCTTACAGATGTTGAGTAGTATGTACTCACAGAGCGGGACTACTCACATGAGTAAGTATAAAAGAGTGTGAATAAGGGTTGCTGAATTTGACCCAAAATGTCGCAATTTATTGTGGGGCTTTTTCTTTTGCATAGGACAGCATCCTGTTTCTCCCGATGCATCCATTTTAAGATAGACGGGAGCATCAGGACTTTTAATCTAGCTTCCTATGTAAGGCAATAGAATTTCATCATGTCTAAAAGCTATTTTCCAGGAAGCCATCCAGTCTTGATTGGAAGACTTCAAGAGACGGAGATCTCTTCTTGGATAGTTTGTTCCTGTAATCACCTGCTCTGTTAAAAAATTGTGCACCACATGGGTTTCCCCACTGTGCTGCCCCTTTGTTCTCCTTTTTAATATTTTCACTAACAACAATTCAGCCCTATACAGAATAAAATATTTGGGCTTAACATCTTAAGCCTCATCCTCCCTCTCTGCAGGCCTCTGTCACATATTTTATACACACAGAGAGAGAGAGAGAAGTGGGCCTGATCTGTGCATAATATTGCCACTTGAGGGCACACAATTGGCTTAGGCAAACAGGTTCTGACAAGGAAATTATCAACAGACACACTTGACCAAATCATCTTAACCATTCGGGGCTATCCCATTGAAATCAGTGAGGGCTTCATGGGTATAATCCTTATGGAAAAATCCTGAGGAATTTAATTGGGATGAGACTAAATTGAATAAAAATTACTCTAAAGATCTATAGATTGTCATGAAAATGCTCTCCTTTCTGTGGTCCTAATCCTTCATCAGGCTCCGCTAGTACACTGATCTGCACTGAATGGAGTCCCAGTGATGTCAATGGGATTTTGCATGAATGGATATTGGATTGTAATGCCACACTGGGTCCTATAGGGCTGAGGATTTTTGTTTGTTTAATTATCAGAGAGGTCAATAAGAGGGATATAACTCAAGGATGGTTCAAAAACCTATGGGACGGGTTGTCATTTCCCATTAAATTCAATAACGCAATTCCATAAGGGTAACTCAGAGCAGACTGAGAACCATTGTCTTTCCAAGCTATGGGAAAAATAGATGATAGTGAAATACGTGTTTGCTGCTATATAAGATGGGCACAAATACTGGGCCATACAGAGCCATTGATTTTGAACGTCTCATTGAAACAAGCTTTCAAATCAACCGGCATATCTATCTGGTTGGTGACACATTCTGCTTTGCCTGTTGCGTAGCAATGCAACAGGCACATCTTAAATGTGTGATGTTGTCAGATTTCTATTCCCTGTAACTTCTCTTGCTGTAGGGACTTCATTGGTTCCTGGTTCAGGGAAAAACAAAAAGACAAGATGGTTTTCCTGAACACTTTAGATGAGATTGTCAGTTGGGGTACGTTGGCATAGGAACAGTGAAGTTTGTGTTTCACTTTAGAAAAGAGAAGAATCATCATGAATTCATCTTTGATCACATCAAAAGAAAGAGTAAATAGAAAGTTTAATAAATTTATCTCTGGGTGGGACTTGAGCTCACTAGCTTCTAAAATGCACATCTGGCATTTGGGGCTAAATTTTCTAGCAGCAGCTTTTCGTTATCAGGGCATGGCTATAAATGTACACAAGTCTGAATATGCATATTCCCTTCTATGAACAGAGATGTGGTAATTGTGCATTTGCAAGCTGCATGTGCACAACTAGTAACCAAGTTAAGGTGTGTTGAATATCTGGCCACATGGTGTTTAGTTGGTTTTCATGTGAATACAAAGTTTTATAATTACTCTTTCTGTATACATGAACACCCACATTATTTCTTACACATGCTATTATGTCTCTCTACTATTACCTTCTATGGGGACTGATAATAAAAAAAAGCAATACCCATGCAATGTTTTTCATAATGATAATTTTCACCAGCTTATTGGTCCAATTTGAGAATTAGTTAAAGACCCCCAAACATGAAGAAAATACTTAATGAGGGTTATTGTGGCCTATGAGGCCTCACCCTGACCAGGAAGGGGCCGTGTCATCATTTACCCTGTAATCTTGGGTGCTTCTGCTCTGTGCAGCTTTGGTTTAGAGGCCTGACACCAGCAGCCTGGCTGTCTCGTGTGGGATATCACCTCCAGTCCCATTCTCCCTTGCAGCGTTCAGCCTTTCTCACTGTAGCACTCATAAAACCTTATCGCGTCCCCTGCTCCTTTGAAAAGAGTATACTGCTTCAGGCTGTTACATTGACAGAGGACTTAACCCTGTAGTTTGACACACTTTCGTGAGATGATTGTGCAATAAATCAAGATTAAATTTAACAACAAAGGACAGATATTTCAATGATCCCCTGTATAAGGAATTGGGATAGAAATAGTTCCAAAGGAAAGGAAAAAGTAAGCGTATAAGAGTAAAACCGAACTTAGGAAACTAGAATCTTTTGTTCAAAATAGTTTTCTTACACAGTCAATCTTCCCAGCATGGCTGGCCTGTCCTCAGCCAGGCCCCAACACAGAGCAGGAGGGGTAACCAGGTTGGTGGAAGTCAGCGCAAGGTCACTGTAAGAGCAGGCTGCTGGAGTCAGGCCTCTGCTTGAGCCAACTCTGCAAAGCAGACACATGAAAGCTGGCTATGACAACCCAGTCTGGGAGAGTGCCCCAGCGTCACAGCTATAAACCGTTATCCTAGTTCATTCTTAGATCTGTGTCTTTAAAATTTCATGAAAATCAGACTCTTCACTTTGAAAAAATAGGAAGTGTCAAAGAGAATATTGTCTATAAAGCTACATAACAATGCCCCTTTTAAAATGAGCTTTATTTTGGGTCATGTATTGATCAGCTGACTATTAACACACACAAAGAAAAAAGTTGCAGTACTTAATACTGTCAAAAAAGTTTCCCATTCCTTTCAGGTATGTTTAGATAAGAGCAGGGTTCTTGTTGTGACTTGGATTTGAATCCCTACTATGATTCTTTATAACTATGTATTATGTAGGATTTATAATTATGCTTCAGTGTAGAGGCAAATTCTGTTGACTTGACTGGAAAGATACCAGGGCTGAATTTGGCCCATTGTCTTTAATAATATTAGCAAATCAGCAACATCTCTGTCATTACTAAATATAAAGGCTATGGTCAGTCAGGAATTTTTCAACAAAAGGGATTTTGAATGCTGATTCATAAACTAAACCTGTTTGTGGGAAAGGATTGCTGCTGATGAATTTCCCATTTGACAAAAAGTTTCAAAATTTTCAGAATACCCTATTTTGACATTTTCTAAATGAAAAAGTTCCTGTTTGGGATAGAAACTCTTCAATGCAAAATGTAAGTTATTTATTGTTTTAAAATGTTTTTTTTTAAAGGATGAAAAATCAAAACAAAAACATTTCAGAATGGTTGGAAAGAAACATTTTATTTAACACAATCTGATTTTTATTTACTTATTTAATTTCATTTTATTTGCTGCTCATAAAAATTGTCAAGATTTCAACTTTTTGTCCCAATGTCAGAAGACAATGTTGAACATCTCAAAAATTCTTGCAGGACAGGAAAATGGTTTGCTGCCCAACTTTACTTGGGATCCACTGACTTTCCACATAGCAATACTGTTCCTCTGCCCTTCCTCATGCAAAGTCCTTATTTATGGACCTGATCCTATTGACTTCAGTGAGTCTGCTAGGGGAATAATGGCAGGAGTAGGCCCGGCTCTAGTCCATTATATCTTCCTCTCCTCAAGACAGTGCTTGCGTTCATCTTAGTCTAAGGCACTTGTATAATCAGGATGATAGCATTACACCAGGAAGGCTCACCGTGATGATGGGGAAACATACAATATGGCAGCACTGTTGAAGCTCTAAAACTACCTCCTGTGAAAGCCCAGCTGGAGCTGCCTTTTCAATCGGATGAAAAACTCCCATTGAACTCAATAGCAGGAGTAGACCTAAAAGAATTAGATAAGCCACAGTGAATGCAATTCACCCCCACCTGAATAGTGTGAATGGAACATAGGGAGTTGAAATTAAAATATACAAATACACATAGGGCAACCCAGAGCCAAGCTGCAAGCTCTTCACTCCTACAGACGTGTGGGTTACCAGCTGTGCGAGAACAGAAATCCACAACTGCTTTTCCAAAGTGGTCCCGTGAGGAGAGAAATTCTGCAACAGGCAGGGTGCATGTATGTGCTTGATGCTGTGTGTGTCCTCCCTGCAGGGTTTACAAAGGCAGAGGGCTTTGCACCAGCAGGCAAATTTTGCCCAGTGCGCTTTGCAGCAAAACAAATGAACCTATCTGCCATAACCCTCTGTAGCTGCTCAATTGCAGCACTACATGCTACCTAGTCATCTCTTTTTATGGCTGACAAATATCACAGACTTTTTTAAAAATCCAAAACATGTTAAAAATGTGAAACATGTCCAAATCTGTAAAAGGGTCAAGAAGTGCAAAGAAGATACCCTTAAAAACACAGAAAAAACATGGTTCTGAAGGACTCTAACGTCACAGTGATGGAGTCAGATCAGAATGGGGAGAGAGAAAGGATAAGGAAAGGATGCAAAAGGAAAATACAAAATGAAAATGGCTGGCATTGTATTATTCTTGTCCGTACCATGGATTTTGTTGTATGACCTTGGGTTGACTCATTTAGGAGCAACTTATGGCTGCCCAGGCAAAGGTGTTTGCAGGGAGAGAAGCGGGGAAAGGGGAAAGGTGTATGCAGCCCCTTCTCTCAGGAGACAGCCATAATTTGGCTCTATTTGAGTGCCAAAGACATCTAAGGGATGCTGTATTTAACAGTGCCAAAAAAGTGTCGTGAGCTGGAGGGCTGGGGATATGCAGCTGGAGGACTGGTCAGCGACATGTTCCCAAACATAGAAATACCTGCCGATGTTTGCAGTCCCAGCAATGGACCTAGACCAGGGGTCGGCAACCCCCGGCACACATGCCAAGAGTGGCACACAAGCCCATTCGGAGCGGCACTCGGCATCCCCTGTGGCCCCACAGAAATTGCCACTCCTGCCACCAAAAGATATTCCTAGTGGCTTCTTTCAGGGGCGGCTTCAGTGCAGAGGTCCCTGCCATGTCCATGCCCCAGGATACCATGTAAAGAAGCCGCCCAGAGCGGCTCCTCTCTGTGGTGTGCCACCATCAAAAGGAGTCACTCCAGGTAGCTTCTTTCCACAAGACGGCCTTCGGCTCCAGCTGAGGATTGAGGAGGACGGGGCTGGCACAGGGATTGTCAAAGGTTGCTGACCCCTGGCCTCGACAATGCATCTCTCTGCAGGCATAGCGCCTCCTACCACTGTTTTAGACTGCCCTTGGTCCATCTCCCTTTGTGGTCAGTTTGAAGCTTAGTTCACTGCAGTTTGTAAAACCCTTTGAGATTCACATAGTCGAAGATGCAGTAAAAGGGGCAAAGTTGTTTTATTTTGTTATATAATAAACATTTTGAAATAACAGATTTTTATTATGATGGCAAAAGAATGAGCCAAGACAATGGAGAAAAATAATTGAATGGCAGAAAATACATGCTTGTGCGGGAGCCCAAAGTAGTATCTCCCAAGGGAAGCAAGCAGGGAGTTAACGATAAAAGTGATGCATAGGAGCTTAAGAAGGCCTGGGTCGTGGGAAGGAGAGCAGTGCGGCGGAGGTACCAGAGTGAAAAGAGATGGAAAGATTATGGGAAGATTTCCAAAGAGAATTAGGCTCCCAATTTTGATCAATGCCAATGGGAACTGGGATAATTTGTCTTTGTGCCTTTGAAAACCTTGCCCTCAGTCCCTACAGGCAGCAAGATGTTGGAAAGAATATGGAGCCAGGAGTCACTGCAGCAGGGCCTTCCCTCCAGCTGGTGCCCCAGCGTGCCCATATGACCTTGTAAATACATGCTGGAAAAGCTCTAAATGGAATACTTACAAGACAAAATGCAACTGCTCAAAGAAAACATCTCTGACGAAATAAAGGCTTCTAAAATGCCTCGATACGCGGTTAGATAACAAGCTGTAAAGCCTTCTTGCACATCCATGAGCTGGCTCCGCTTAGAAACTAGTTAGCACAATAAAAAAGGCACATCCATACAAACTTAGGGCCAGATCCTGCAAGGTGCTGAGCACTCCCCACTCACTGGGAGTGGAAGGTGCTGAGAACTTTATGGAACGGGCTCAGGGTTAGACCATCAGTCTGAGATTTTCAAAATTTCCTAGGGAATTAGAATTGTGTATTAAAATCCCTAAGATGTCTTTGAAAATCTCTCCTTCAGTGTTTAGTTTAAAACCCCACTGAGAATTAGTACGTCTGAGGTCTTCAGTGCAGCACAATGTCTAGACACTAAGGAGAGTAATTAAGAGGGAGTTTTATCTTGCACTTTGATTTTCTTACACCTTTCATGGTTTTAGGACACACCTTAAATATTATTGGATCACAGGGGACCAAATTCTTTGCTAGCATAACTATTAAAGTCAATGGGTCGCCCCAACAGAGAATATAGCCCTGGGCTTTTTTTGTTGTTTAGTACTGTGATGCCATTGGCAAAAAGCATAGACAATCATTGCAAGAATTTGCTGTGCAAGCTCTACAAAGAATTCAGCAACAGTGTCAACCTTGTTCTGCAAATGACGCTATTGGGGCCCAAGATTGATGTTTTATATTTAAGTGTCCTACTGCTTATGCTGTATATAAAAAAAGATGGTGACTTACCTTTGTAACTTGTTCCTCGCGATGTGATGTCCATTCCAATTTGGTGTGCGTGTGCATCGTTGCTGGAAGGTTTTTCCCCCAGCAGCATCTGTCGGATCTGAGCAGGTGCTCTCTGGAGTGGCACCTCCATGGCGCTGCACGTAGGGCCCTGCTGACTCACTACCTTCTCAGTCTCTTCTTGCTGGACTGCTCCAACAGAGGAGAAGGCAGATGGGTCATGGAATGGACACAAGCAACACACCTCAGAGAACAACAGGCATGAAGGTAAGTAACCATCTTTTCTCCTTCAAGTGCTGGCTCGTGTTGATCCCAACCCAGTGACTCCTAAGTTGGCCCCTGGCAGAAGGGTCAGAGCTCAGGGGACCACTGATGAAAGCACTATTGTACCAAATGTGGCAGGCATCCACCTTGGCCCAGTGGGGATGGCGTGAACATGTGACTCGACAATCAAGTAACAGCCCTGCTGATCTGCATAGAGAAATCTTTTTCCGCTTCTTCTGCAGCACCAGCGAGTGAGAGCAGTGCTGGATCTTTGGTGCTGGGGCGTATTGGTACTAGTGATCTCTGGGCACTAAGTCCCTTTTCAGTTCCATAACCTCTCTTATCAAGGCTGGCACACTTCACACCGATGTGGTGGATGGAGCCCTGCCTCCGTAAGGAGGTGTTTAAGTCTGATGCGCCTGTCTTGCTTTCTCCTTGGCTGAAAACTTCAGCAAATCCTACATCCGTCTGCTTGGTTCACCTCTCCTAGGCACTTTAGGCATGATTTGTGCAGCTCTCCCCTGGGCATGGGTTTGTGGCAGGTGCGGTACGGTTTGAAGCCTGGAGACTGAGGCATGCCCCAGTCCCCACATGAAGATTAGAGAGAAGGGTATCCCCCAAAATCAACTTATCTACAACTAAATTATTTACCAAAACTACTTTTTTCTTGGTTTCTTTGGGTTGTTTTTTTGTTTTGTTTTTTAATTAGAGAAAAGCTTGCCAAAGAATAGGGCAAGAAGCTCCAAAAGAAGGAACTGAGGTGGCAATGGGTGGACAGCACCCTATATACAATGCCATGAGGGCAGCACTCCAGGGGTGCCTGCTTGGACCCGACAGATGCTGCTAGGAGAAAAACTTTTTGGCAACAGTGTGCACAGACCTATTTTTTGCAGGTGATGTACAGCTCTTGGGATGGACTGAAATGGGAAGCTCTTAGTAGGCACCAGAAGGATGGTTCCATCAGACACCGGATGTCTTAGAGCTTTTCTCTGGTTTGAATCCAAACCAGACAACTGATCCAACTCCCACGGACACCAGTGGAAGGTGGATTTGGCCTTGAGTCAGTAGCAACTTAAAGTTATAATCTGCAAGTTGTTCAGTGGTCTACGTGAAATGAGTGGATCATCTTAGTCTAGTTTCCAGTGGCCACATATTCAGATCACATAAAACACAGTCACGATCGTCACCAGTCAGCACTGCTAATAGAAGTACCAAGAACTGAATAGACAAGACTAACCTACCTTCAATCTCACCTTATAGATGACCCTTTCCGGTTCTGGGAAAGGCACATTATTGGGGCAGAAGCTCGCAGTGTGGTTGCTGTTCGTCTTATACCTGTTTGTGGCTTGAGGTCTTGAGCCCCTGAGGCTGTGTAGTCAACAACCTTCCTATTTCACTTCCAAACTGTCTTTCAAACACATCTGATCTAGACCACTAGCCTCTTTCTTCTGCACAGGAGCCAGAACGCTGCCACCCTTGCACAGTGAAAAGGATCATTAGATCAATATGCACAAGTGTATAACATCGGCTCCGAGTCATTGATTAAAACCACATGAAATGAACTGACTGAGCTGGATTCCGATCCATACATATTACTGTAGCATCAAACTAGCGTTTGAAGGAACATGGGCAGAATGATTGATAAAATACTCAGCTAGGGCTTGCCTTAATGGAGACAAAGTGCATGGCGAGCTGGAGAGAGAGATTCAACATCACACAAGCCTGCTGCACACAAACTGGATGTACAGACCTTGCTTCCTTGCACTAACATAATATGCCGGAAGCATAATATCATGCTCCAAGCTGTGATGCTCCATATACTCGTTTGCACTTTGGTGGAAGAGGATTCCATTACCTAATGAAGTAATTACTACCTTCGTTTTCAGGCAGAGTAGATCAGAATCTTTTTTAAATTAGGATGCAGTTAAAGCACATGCAGTCACATATTGCCAAGGTAATCAAAATTAGAGCTAATCAGAAAATGTTTTTTGTTTTTCCCTGCAGAGGACTGTTTAGAAACACACTCTAAGAATCATTTTCACTGAAATTTCCACATTTTTTGCCAAAAATAAAAAAAAAACTTCAGATATTTAGTTTGAAAAACAAATGTGTTCAGATTTTTCACAAAAAGGTCAACATTTTCCACAGAAAGCAGATAGTTCAATTAAAAACCCAATTTTAACTGAAAAACAGCTTCACAAACAATTTTCAAACAGCCCTAATCAAAAGGATAGAATGAGGGTTAAGATAAGTATTCTATGAAGTCAGACATGAATATTTTATTTTCCGCAAGCGTTCAATTTAATAATAATTAGTGCTCATTTTTCCATAGTAATCTTTTTAAAAAAATTAATTCTCCTCTCCTGCCCCCCAATGTCTCACAAAAATCTTTTTGGTTGTGGGAAAGGCGGTTGTTCGTTTGATTTTGGATGAAAAAATCAAACTGAATAACTTTGTTTTTAAAAGTTATTTTTGGTTAAGAAACATCACTGTTTGGGTTTTTTAAAAGTTTTCAAAAACTAAAAGAACCTTACTGAAAAAATTGCAGTTTTCTGTTTGTTTGTGGAAAAATCCAGTTTCAACATTTTTCTGAAAAGTTTTGTTTTGGTCAGAAACCCACTTTCTGTTGAAAAAAGGATGTTGATTAAAAAGTTTTGACCAGCTCTATTAATAATACTTTACCTTTTTAACACTACCTTTCACATCAGGATCTGAAAACATTTCACAAGCCATTAATTAAGCTATATAACACCCATGGGAGATAGAAAAGAATGACACCCACTTTACAGATTAAAAGACTGAGCAAAAAGGTTAATGGCCCCACTTTCAGAAATGCTGAGCACTTTCAACTTCCTCTGGGCTACCTCTGATGCTGTCTGGCACTTTGCACAGGCATAAATTTCATCCCACGTGCATTATTTAGCCTGTTTTTCTGCTTCCTGTTTATTACTAAGCTTGTGAAGCACAAATCCATTGCTAAAAGTCATTTCAGCCAAGTTCTTAACACTGGGGGTTAAAAAATTCAGCACCATGGAGGGATTTTTGAAACACATCTTACTAATAATGTGATACACTGAAAATTTATCCGCAGGGATCTTATCCAGGTTGACCCCTTAATTGTTGCTTTTTCTCATAATATTGATATATTCATTTCAGGAACATCTGTACGGACCAGATTCACATTGAGCGAGAAGTGTTGCATCTTCATTTAGATCAGTAGGGATGAAATCATGCGACAAGCTTTAGAGTCAATATTCTTAGTTTGTTTCTGATCACACCCTCTAGGTTTCCCCTCTTATTCTAGTAGCAGCATGTTCTCAGTGCAAAACATCAGCAGTTTCACTAGCCGTTCATCTTTTTTGTCCTCATTCTCTGCATTTTTTCCAACTTAATTCACTTTGGCCTGAAGCTGCACAATTTGCATTCAAGGACAAAAGAGAGAGCTCATGTAGCACATTGCAATTTTGGCATTCCTGTTTCATCTAAAACAATGAGAGTCCTGTGGCACCTTATAGACTAACAGATTTTCTTCGGCATAAGCTTTCGTGGACTATAACCCACTTCGTCAGATGCAAGATGTTTCATCTAGCATCATATGGTAACCTCTATCAGTAAGATGAGTAGCTTTGCTTGGTGTCTGCAATTCTCAACTTTTTAGAGATTATCTTGAGTGACCATTTAGCATTTACTCATATTTTCTTGAATCTTTGTCAGTGGAACTTTCACTGTTTAATATCCATGTCTTCTTATTCAAGAACACGGGTGAGTCTTAAAACAATTTTTAAAAAGTCCCAGCGTCATTCTGGTTTGTTCAGCTCACAAAATTAGGGGCCTTGTCTGGCAGTCCTAACTCAGGCAAAACTCCCCTTTTGATAGATATTTGATAGATCTTTAGTTTAAGGACTGGGCACCCAAATCTGATGTTAGGTTTTATTGACTAGGGGTTTTGTTTAAAGAGATAGCCCAAAACCAGAACCCAGATACAAACATCTGAACTGAAGTTTGCATTCCACATTCTGAGCCACTATTGATCTGAATCAGAACTTTGGGTCCTATGTCTATATTAGTGAAATCAAAGCTGTGAAGCCCCCCAAAGACTTGAGGTTCAGCCCAATCCACCTATCTTTCCATGCATTATCAGACTTCTAAGTCCCAAATCCAGACCTCAAAAAAGTTCATGAAAGAAACTATACCTATAAAGGAGACATCAAATTCTACAAGGAGGATGGCACTGCTATAAACCATAAAGTTATAACGTAAATGAAGAGATAAAACTAAACAGGCAACAGGGGAAATGGATTAAGAGTAGGAAGATGGAGGGTGTATTAAATGTTGGTCTGACTGAATGATTTCAAAAAGGCTCCTCTATGATTAAAAAAATCATTAGACCACCTGCTATGCCTTCATAATTTCCCCTATATGGCATGAAACTCTGTGGGTATTGACTGATTGACTCATTGGTTTCTAGACTAGGCCTATTGAGCCCTTGCTGGTGGGACAATTGTGAGCTGGCAGATCACATGGTGGTTGCTCTCTTCATTTCCAGCTGCTACATTACATCAGAGAGTACTAAATATACATTAAATGCAATCCTAATAATAGGACTGAAGCAACACAGCCTGAAAGCTAGTACAAAACACAGCAGCCCATCTGCTCAGCAACACAGGTCGGTGTGAATATATCACCTCAAAACTCTCTTCACTGGCTTGACACCTGAATATCAGTTCAAGGTCTCTGCTTTGCTAGTCAAAGCCTTTCACAGGACAAGCTATGAAGAAACCCTTCCTCTCCTGCGACCAATCTTCCACTGGAACAATTAGTTGTTTGGCCCCATTGTCCAATACGGGGAGGCTTGTAAATGCAGGGTAAAGCTTGTGCAGGAGCAGGATCTAGACTATGGATTCTCTCCTGCAAGAGATGAGAGCAACTGTGGAACTAAATGTTTTCCGAGGAAATGCAGAACTCCCTTGACTTGGCTTTCCTTCAACATTTCCTTCTCACATGCAAACAAGAACCCTGTTAAGCAAACTGATGACTTCTTCAGTCTGGAAAGGAAGAGAATATTTCTGTTTTTAAATGCTTGGCGGGCACATCGATACAACAGGGATAGGGACCCTACATACCAAATAGGTGGTCTACCGGCATCTTGGGCAAAACTTGACCATTTTACAAAGAAATTCTTTTCGATTGACAAAAAGTGCACGGTGCACTTTTTTCATTGGCAAAAGTGTACTGTGTTATGATGCTAAATCTTCCCATATACCTACCTGACTTTCAGCTAGCTCCCATGAAACTCAGGGCAATATTTCATTTGGGGGGCCTTTAAAAAACACCACGTGCCACTGGAATTGGGCTTTAAACATTGAGTTCCAGTATAAGTGCCGATAATTGTTAGGTTTAAGATTGATTGAACTGTTTCTCATGAATTCAGAGAATGTTATGATACCTGGAATAAAAGTTCTTAGCAAGACTGGTAGCTCAGCTGCTGGTCTCTCCAGCATCTCAAACCATCTCATTGACACATCAGACTCAGCTGGAAGCTCAGAGCTAGGTTAGGATGCTGGTGTGTTTCTCAGAGACTCTAAGGTAGTCTAAGAGAGGGTAGTTGGAACTGGGGGGTGCGGGGGGAATCAAATACTTGTTTTTTATTTCCTGATGAAGTCATAATACCTCAGGCGAGTGGGGAAGGAGGACACCGGGAGAAATTGCAAGGAGGAAGATGCAACAGGAGGGAGAATCGACAGGGCAAAGTAGGGCAATGGGCCCGGTATCTTAGGTGCCTGTACACAAATGCGAGGAGCCTGGGAAACAAGCAGGAAGAATTGGTAGTACTGGCACAGACAAGGAACTATGATATAATTGGAATAACAGAAACGTGGTGGGATCACTTGCATGACTGGAGCACTGCCGTGGATGGATATAAATTGTTCAGGAAGGGAAGAAGGGGGGAGGAGTAGTGCTGTATGTAAAAGAGCTGTATGACTGCTCAGAGCTCCACTATGAAAGTGGAAACAAGATGGTTGAAAGTCTGTGGGTTAAGTTTAGGGGAGAATGCAACAAGGGGGATGTTGTGGTGGGTGTCTGCTACACACCGCCAGACCAGAAGGAGGAGGTGGATGAGGCGTTCTATGGACAACTAACAGAAGTTTCCAGATCGTCGCAGGCCCTGGTTCTTATGGGGGACTTCAATTATCCTGACGTCTGCTGCAAAGATAATAGAGCAGTGCACAGGCAATCCAGAAAGTTTTTGGAGAATATTGAGGACAACTTCCTAGTACAAATGCTGGAGGAACCAACTAGGGGCCTTGCACCTCTAGACCTATTGCTCACAAACAGAGAAGAATTGATCAGGGAAGTAGAAGTAAATGGCAACCTGGGCAGCAGCGACCATGAGATGGTAGAGTTCAGGATCCTGATCAATGGAAGGAAGGAAAGAAGCAGAACACACACCCTGGACTTCAGAAAAGCAGATTTTGGCTCCCTTAGGGAGCTGATGGGCAGGGTCCCATGGGAAGCTGATCTGAAGGGGAAAGGTGTCCAAGACAGCTGGCTGTATTTTGAAGAAACCCTGTTAAAGGCACAGGAAGATAACATTCCGATGTGCAGAAAGAACAGCAAATGTGGACGGCGACTAGCGTGGCTTAGCAGGGAACTCTGCGGGGAGTTGAAACATAAAAGGGAAGCTTACAAGAAGTGGAAGCTTGGACAGATGACAAGGGAGGCGTATAAAGATATTGCTTGGGACTGCAGGGATAAAATCAGAAAGGCCAAAGGAAAATTGGAGTTGCAGCTAGCAAGAGATGTGAAGGATAACAGAAAGGGGTTCTATAAGTATATCAGCAACAAGAAAAGGATCAGAGGTGGTGTAGGTCCCTTACTGAATGGGGAAGGCATCCTCGTGGAGGATGATGCGGAAAAGGCTGAAGTACTCAATGCTTTTTTTACTTCAGTCTTCACAGGGAGGGCCAGCTCCTAGGCTACTACACGGGGTAACGCGGAATGGAGAGAAGAGTGGCCCTTGGTGATAGAAAGTCAGGTTAGGGAACACTTAATGAAATTGGATGTGCACAAGTCCATGGGGCCGGATGAACTGCATCCGAGGGTGCTGAGGGAGTTGGGGGAAGTGATTGCAGAGCCACTGGCCATTATCTTTGAGAACTCGTGGCGAACGGGGGTGGTCCCGGAGGACTGGAAAAAGGCAAATATAGTACCTATCTTTAAGAAAGGGAAAAAGGAGGATCCGGGGAACTACTGACCGGTCAGCCTCACCTCAATCCCTGGGAAAATCATGGAGCAGGTCCTCAAGGAATCCATCCTGAAACACTTGGAGGAAAATAGAGTGATCAGGAACAGTCAACATGGATTCACCAAGGGCAAATCATGCCTGACCAATCTGATTTCCTTCTGTGATAAGATGACTGGATTTGTGGATGCGGGAAGAGCCGTTGACATGGTATACCTTGACTTTAGCAAGGCTTTTGATACGGTTTCCCACAGCATTCTCGTCGGCAAGTTAAGGAAGTATGGGTTGGACGAGTGGACCGTAATGTGGATCGAAAACTGGTTAGATCAACGGGCTCAGCAGGTAGGAATCAATGGCTCGATGTCTGGTTGGCAACCGGTAACGAGTGGAGTGCCCCAGGGGTCGGTCCTGGGGCCGGTTCTATTCAACATCTTCATTAATGATCTTGATGATGGAATAGACTGCGTGCTTAGTAAGTTTGCGGATGACACCAAGTTGGGGGGAATGGTAGATACTCTGGAGGGCAGGGACAGGATCCAGAGAGACTTGGACAAATTGGAACACTGGGCCGAAAGAAACCTCATGAGGTTCAACAAAGACAAGTGCAAAGTCCTGCACTTGGGAAGGAAAAATCCCATGCACTGCTACAGGCTGGGGACTGATCGGCTAAGTAGCAGCACTGTAGAAAAGGACCTGGGGATTATGGTGGACGGGAAGATGAATATGAGCCAACAGTGTGCCCTTGTTGCCAAAAAGGCCAATGGCACATTAGGCTGCATCAGTAGGAGTATTGCCAGCAGATCGAGGGATGTGATAATTCCCCTCTATTCGACACTGGTCAGGCCGCATCTGGAATACTGTGTCCAGTTTTGGGCTCCCCACAAGGATGTGGACAAATTAGAAAGAGTCCAGCGGAGGGCAACAAAAATGATTAGAGGGCTGGGGCACATGACTTATGAGGAGAGACTGAAGGAACTAGGCTTATTTAGTCTACAGAAGAGAAGACTGAGGGAAGATTTGATAGCAACCTTCAACTACTTGAAGGGTTGCTCCAAAGAGGAGGGAGCTAGGCTGTTCTCGAGGGTAACAGAGGACAGAACAAGGAGCAATGGTTTCAAATTACAGCTGGGGAGGTCAAGGTTGGATATTAGGAAAAACTTTCTCACTAGGAGGGTGGTGAAGCATTGGAATGGGCTATCTAGGGACGTGGTAGAATCGCCATCTTTGGAGATTTTTAAGGCTCGGTTAGACAAAAACCTTGCTGGGGTGATTTAGGGGGAGTGGTCCTGCTTTTTAGCAGGGGGTTGGACTAGATGACCTCGTGAGGTCCCTTCCATCCCTATGATTCTATAAGGTCAAAAAGAAACCAGTATGATCATCTAGTCTGACCTCCTGCACAAGGCAGGCCACAAAACCTCACCCACCCACTCCTGCAATAAGTCTCTAACCTATGAATGAGTTATTAAAGTCCTCAAATCATGATTTAAAGACTTTAAGATACAGAGAATCCACCAGCAAGTGAGCCATTCCCCATGCTACAGAGGAAGGAGAAAAACCGCCATAGCCCTAGCTAATCTGCCTTGGGAGAAAATTCTTTCCTGACCCCAAATATCGCAATCAGTTAAACTCTGAGCATGTGCACAGGTCTCACCGGACAGCTACCCAAGAAAGAATTCTGTTATAAATCAGAACCCACCCCATCTATGCTACTATATCCAGACTACATTCTTCTAATATATTACTGTTCACAAAAGCCGCAAGATTCATATTCAAAGCAGAATACAGGAGTGGCAATGTATTATTCTTGAGTATATATTAGTGTTTTCCTTCTGTACCTCACTTTGAACAGCTTACCCTCATGATGCGACCTACTTTTTGATGGGTGTTTCTTCTCATTGCTGT
Organism: Pelusios castaneus; assembly: GCA_007922175.1. Taxonomy (NCBI): domain Eukaryota; kingdom Metazoa; phylum Chordata; order Testudines; family Pelomedusidae; genus Pelusios; species Pelusios castaneus. Next base: position 2,920,920 of record ML685839.1, read on the forward strand.
GAATAAGCTTACAATAAAGGCCTCCAGTCTGTAGTGGCCTTTTTATGAATACAGATAATTCCATTTTATTTTATACCAGATTTTCTGATTGTTATTATGCTATTATATGCTTTTTGCTGGTGGCCATTTGTTTCGAATCTAGTTACATGAATTTTACTCTCCAGCTTCAATTGTTTATAATCGAATATTAGTAATGGACAAGACTGGGGGTTTATTTATATAGCATGTTGGTGAGTGCAGAATAAAAACCTAGATTATTCTATCAGAAGAATATAATAGATTATTAATTAATTATTATTATTATTATTATTATTATTATACTGAGCCTGGTAAAAGAGGCTGGAATTCTTTGGAGATCAGATATACACTATTTTGCTAGTTCCTGGTTTTAGCCAAGGTGGAAATAATAGTAGCTCCCTTTCTTCTACGCTTTCAGTAAGCCACTTCAGTACAAAAATGAAGTAGTTAGTACTGGAAGAGTACAAAAAGGAAAATGTTACAATCATAAAAAAAAAATTGGGTCCAAGTTTTGTGTAATATTTTCTGTTTTGTTGACTTACTTTGCCCATGCCTTGATATTATTCCACAGCTCTAGAACTTACCTCTATTGTGAATTTAGGCTGGGATTCTGCAAGCTGATCCCTCTGCCCACGCAGAACCTCTGAAGTCTATGGGGTTCCCTGTAAGAACAAGGGTCCTACCATGCAGATCACAGCCTTAGTTTGTATTAGCAAACGATAAATTTAAGGAAACAATCTGACAAATGAGAGATAGGCAAGTAATTCATATATGGCACTTGATTGCTAGAGAAAGGGATACTTATCTGTGTCAGGTACTGCTAAGGCTTAAGCTGTCCAAAACTTAGGCCATAACATCAGGGGTTTGAAAAGAAGAGAAAAAAGAGTCAAAAGGCATAAAGATGGGAGAGACCACAAAACTGTTAAATTAGATAAAGCTGACTGACCGGTAAAAAAGTGCAAACAGAAGGCATGGTAAACTAGCCACAGAGAGGAGGGGGAGATTAACAGACCCCCAACACTCTGGCTAGATAACCGCAAGAAGAGGAGGAGGGTCAGAGAGGTCTCTGACAATCTTGTGACAATCAAGACAAGACAGCTGGACCTTAGGAGTTGGAAAAACACCACGTCACCGCGGTTTTTGAGCAATAAAAGGAGGCTTGTTGGGGGGGCGAATTCAGAGTTATTTGTCTCAGTTAACTCTGAGGCAAAAAAGGGCTCTGGGACTTGATCATCCCCATGAGCACTCCCCACCCGCTCTCCGTGGGACGTGGATGGACCGGGTGCAAGCCCCGGAAGCCTGGCCAGCTAACGGGAAGGTCAGACCAACAAATCTGACATCAAAGGAAGGGTAATTAAAGGGGTTCAGAGTAGCAACTGGCTCCTAAACAAAAAGTAACACAAAAGTTTTAAGGTTTTTCCCAGCTTTATGCTGAGACTCTTAGGTAAATGAATAGCAGCATCAACCTTGGGTTTGGGGTTGATGTAGGAATTGGGGAAGGTATAGGATTTGCTTTGGGTATAATTGTGTTAGCATTTCTGCTTGTGTGTGTGTGTGTTTATAATTGCTCTTATTTTTATCAAAGTTGTGTTAGAGACTGTGTGTGAGGAAGCTATAACCAGTGACCAAGTCTGAGACTATATCCTGTGTGCAGCTGCACCAAAGCTCCCAAGGCTTTGAAAGCAAGGTGCACAGGTGAACCTCGTGACTCACTGGATCCCCTTCTTGTGTGAGTGCATAAACGGGCGCTCTCTGTGCTTGGTGTCCGTGCTGCTCTAACTCTGCTGCAGGGGGGAGGAAAGTGTGAATGGGGGACCAGGTCTGGGACTAAATGCTATGTGCAAAAGTGCACAGGTGAACCTCGTGACCCAACCAGTGTGAATGAGATCCTATACAACAGCACAAAGAGTCCTGTGTGATTGTGATTTACATATGGGCTTGTGTGTATTGGGCTCTGTTATACTCTGTTATACACAATACTATATTGTGTGTATTGGGCTCTGTTATGTGTTTAATGCCATAATTGATGCAAAACCCTGAATCTGTATTCATGCAATAAGCAGTATTGCAGTTTACAGTGTTTGTGGATATATTGGGTGTTTATTGTACTACTAATCACTGCCTTAACCTGTGTAATTGTAATCAAAGTGCCTTAATAAATGTCACATGCATAGTAAATAGACAAAAATCATTGTTAGTGGTGGTCTTTGCCTAGGGGCTCCGGGAGCTTCCCAACATGCACATTTAAAAGGACCGGGGATATTTGTTTAGGCACCCTTCCCCCTGAAGGGGATAAAGTTTAACAATCTGAACCAATCCACACCTAATGGGGATGGGATCTGGTTGAGTATTTATAATGCAAAGTTTCCCCACTTAATTTTTCCAGGACTGTTGCAAACAAGAAGATATCAGATCTGAAAGTTTAACGAATGAAAGAAATGATGAGTAAACTGATGGACATGCAGGTAAACACCTTTTTTGCATTACGAACCAGAGCTGGCAAATATGAAAAAAATCTTGAGTGTAAGGGCAATGTATGCTCTGCTGCTGTAGTTCTGGCATAAGAATTCTTCCAAAAAATTGCAAAAATTCTGTCAGTATTGTCGACACACAAGGGAGTGCAGCTTTCACAGCAAGAGTAAGATTTTTCGTAGGTGCTCGGCACCAACAATTATAGCTAGATTTTCAAAAGTGCTCAGCATCCAGAACCTGAGGACAATGGGAGCTGCTGGATATCGGGCCCTTTTGGAGTGGCCAGATTTTCATTTAGGTGGAATAGGAGCTATTGCTTGCTAAGTCTTTTAGAAATCTGTTCCACAAGAGTAATTCATTCTCTGAAGTATGAAGAGGTTTCAAAGTTGTTACTAAGCTTTTCAGAAAGATTGTACTGTATTTCTACCTGAAAGTAATTTTACAGGCTTTGGATTTTATGTTCTTTGTCCAAAACATCTAAATAAGAAAAAACAGGAAAAAACACAACTCTTTCCATTTATTTTATTAATAATGTAATTTTTTAAAATCCACACTGAATACAACACACCATATATTTTGCTTCAAATTATTGTAAACTTATTGTAAAGTAATTCTAAACATGTTTTCACATATCCATTTGTGCTAAAAATAGCCAGATATTGGCCAATATTTCACAGTAATAAATGGTTACTTGGGGAAAAAAAGTGTTTCAAACCCAGTATACCAAGTCTAGCACTATGAAGTATTTGAACACTTGTTCACAATCTTAATACGCTTCTTAGGCACATACGAATTACCTGAAAGTTTTGCATGTGTAGCACATACTGCAGTTGCTGGTATTTCTCTGTTATTGGAGCATTTTTAGCTATTTGTTAACCAGATAACTAGTAATTACTTTTAATGGCATCCAAATAACCCTGTATGACCCAAAATCATACAGGTACTTAATAATACTCTGGTGGAGACAGTTCAATGCTCCTAGCACTTATTGGAAAGTGCTGAAAAACAAATAGAGCTCCAAAGTTATAAGACAAGAATCCGATGCTCATTATTTTGTCCTTGAGGTCGCTAGACTCATAAGACTTTTGCCCAATGATGAGCTGGATTTCATGCATTTATTTCCATGCTGAAGTATGTTGTTCTTTTGGTTAACAAGATTTAAAATACATGACCACTAAATACCTGGGCGCTACCTAAACGTCTAAGGTTTACTAAAAGTTTGGGTTCTAATCTGAAAAGAACCTTGAAGTAGCATCAAGGTACCTGTGGCTTTATTTCCACTTCATATGTTCTTAGTACATAGGTAAAGAGGTTTACTCTAGCTGCCAGCCCAGCAAACACACCTAGAGTTGAGGTAGGTTCTTTCTTTCTCTTGCATCACCACCAGTAATCAGGGTTCTGGAAGCCTCTTCATCACTTATTAGTCAGTTATGTTTTTATATTAACGACTGTGCAAATCCCAATGCCTTCAAAGGCTATATAAAAACATAACTGACTGGAATACAGTAAACAATTCTGCTACAGATGCATATGAACAAATAGATTCAGCATTCTCAGCTGTGTTAGTTGAGATTAACAAGAAGAAAAAGCAGTAAAAAGGGTTATCTTGGTTACCGGAAAGAGTACATATGACTATGAATGCACAGAAAGAAAAGGTTTGTTAAATAACGGGCCACATTTGCATATATCTCAACTCAGAACATCTCAATTCAGAAGTGTCACCTGCAACTGGAATTTCATTTTCAGATTTTAGACCTGTTTCCTGAGCCACTTGGATAACTGGGGTTTACTCACAGTCATTTTTCAGAGTTGAACTGCAGTTTAAGAAGAAAAGTACACAGCTTTCTCTCCCCCTTGACATCTTCACATGGAGGTAACTGGTTTAATTTAGCTATGAAATGTTTCAAAAAGTGCTCACCGTCAGACTAAAGTTAGGTTTGTGCAGACTAGAGTTGAGAAGAAACACAGAAAAAAATAGTTTTGATAACTATGAACGATAAGCCACATTAAAGATGCTACTCACAAAATGCAACACCTTGGAAACACTAATTACATCTTCCAGAATTGAGAGACTTTCACTAAGACAGTAGCTGCTAGAGATAAGTGGCCAAACAAGTGTGCAATATACACAGGGAACGGGAAAAGGCATTTCAGCAAAAGCTGATGGACAATTAGGGTGCATCTTACATTAGAAGTTCTCTTACTCATTACCACCAGCAAAGACTGCTAGTGCCAGCGTAAGTGATGGACTAGATGAGGCACAAGTATTTTGACTACCAGAGCCTATGATCCTAATCCAAACAGGATTAGATGACACAGTGGTAAGAACACATAATTTTGGCACCAATGCCATTCCATTGTTACCACTGATTGAGCTTAACCAGCAGTAGCAAAATGATGGATGACTTTAATAAAATACAAGTGCAGAAAAGGCATGAGTGTTGGATGAAGTAAAATCCATGTATTTATCCTACAACCAAAGAGAAGGATAAGGTGATAAACATTTTGGGTGGAAAAAATGGGTATTAATTTCAACATGCAATTCTCTGTCACAATGACGATCTATCTTAGAAAGCAGAGAAGACGTTGTTAGCTCTTTGGTATACGATGCCATGCTAGATCACATCTGGTCACAGCAAAATTGAAAATGGAAGAAAGACTAAAAACCACATGCTTCAGTACAAATGCATATCAACTATTTAATGTAGTAATATTATGTTACTGTCTGATTTTTTGCTTACAGAACATCAAACAGATAAAACGAAAGTTTGCAAATGAGACAGTGTCAAACCAGGTTAGCTGAATAAATGTTAGTACTGAAAATTTTCTATTTGCTAACTATAATATCTTTTCTTTTTTTAAAAAAAAAAAGTGCAAGAGAATTTACTTTTATTCTGGAAAGTAGAAAATGTGAGAAATTCTCTAATTTGTGACAGAACAGAATCAAGATCAGTGCAACACGAATTATAGTAGTAATTCAGTTATTTTTCTAGGGAATAAAGGCCCTGTTTTTGGCACATTCCCACAGTTTTTCAGCGCAAACTATTTACAGCGTTAATTTTTTATTCACATAATGTGAACCTTTTGTAAAATTTTATTCTAACTCCATTGCTCAATTGAACAAGACTACTTTATGGCCTTTCATACCTTCGAATATGGTACTGTGTAACTGTCCATTTTATTCATCTGAAAAATAAGAATCAAGCAGAAATATATGCAAAAATAAATGATAAAGAAAACAGTCACATCTGATTGTCTCTCTTTCTTTTACTAAGTTAGCTTCTCATAAATTAAAAAAGCAAAACTATCACAGTAAATTTCTCATTTAGTAAAACCATCATCACTTATTTAATGCCATTTAACTTAGAAACTTCTATCATGATACACATTCCCAATGTTTGAATTACGATTTACAAAATATACTTGAAAGAGTAATCACATCACAGTAGTACACCAGGCTTTCACTGCTGCCAGTCTGTTGTCCACAGCATTTCATTACACACTATTCTTTTTCTCATCATTTGAAATAGAAATGTTTTAAAGCATTGCAGCCACATGTAATAAGATCGTTTTCAGTCACTTATTCTGTTTTCTTAGCCTGTTTTTTCTTAATGTTTTCACTGGCCTCTCCAACAGAATGGTCAGAGACTGAAGAGGCGCCGTTGGAAGATACTCTGGCCTCACCCTTCACTTTAGATGGAGTTTGTTGCCAACCAAAGAACATACAGCCCAGCACAGCCTCCAAGGGAGCGAATGGAGAAACTGCACATTGTGTTAACATCATGGTTACCTATAAACAAAGTAGTCACATTTAAGTTAGGAAGTCTTAGCTCTCCAAAAAAGACTATTTAAGAAGAAGAATTGGCACGTATGGGCTGGTTCACACACAAAAGCACGCACAGAAATACCTAGTTTCTTCTTTTATGTCAGCACAAATCTGCACGTGGACACTCCTCTAACAGAAGCATCCTATTTCAACTTTATATTAAACTTTCATACGTTAAATCACACAGACTTGCTTTGAAATAACAAAAGATGTAAATGAAACTTATTTAATTATTTTAGTGCAAGTTTGCATGGACCATTCCTGAGCTTTCAGCACTCTGACTCCCATACATCCCTAACTGGAAGGCAGCATTCTGTTTTACAAACATAGGGCATTTGTAGCCTCTGGTGCAAATCTTTGTCCAAAATAACTGCTTTCCAACTAAAAATAGCAGTAAACAGTCCTACTGTGGCTATTTCAACTTAGACAAACACAATGAATAAATCTAAATGTACACACAGAAAATAAACTAAGCTTCATTAATGCATGAAGAATAAGTATATAAGATGACCAAAACAGAAGCTCTCTAGACAGAGGAAAATGTCATTGCCCAGGTAGCCTTCTCTATGAAATTTTTTGTGCATTGCAAGAATTATTTCACTTATAGTAATATAAAATCAGAGTTTGCACAAAAACCTTGCTATATTAAAAACCACTGTGGATAGATGCTTCTAGCTATAATTAGCAATGAAGAATGAATGTACCTATAGTATTTTTCCAGTTTATGGGTGCTTCTACACTTGTAAATTAAGTCGACTTAAGCTTGCTTAAGTCAACTTAATTTAATCCGTGTATACACTACACTTTCCTTAAGTCGAATTAAGGAAAATAAAGTCGACTTAATGAAAATTAAATCGACTTTATTAAATCTCCTTTTAATTCAACTTTAGGCTTAAGTTGACTTCCTAAAGTCGACTTAAGCCAGTGTAGACCTGGAGTAGCCCTAAGTCGACTTTAAGTCGACTTAGGGCTCTCCAGGACTCCCCCACTGCCCTCCCTGCTGGGGGGTAGGGGGGGCCACAGGGGGAGCCTGGCATGCCCTTCCCACCCTGTCCCTATGCCCTGCCAGGGTCCCTGTCCCCCTTTGCCCCATTGTACCCAGGTACAATGGGGCAAAGGCTGAGCTGCCTGGCACTGGGCAAGAGGTGCCCCCCCTGCCACTGTCGACCTGCCCAAGGTCCCCCTAGCCCCTAGAAGTCGACTTAGGCATCCAGTATGGACGCTCTAGGTCAACTTTGTAAGTCCTCCCCTAAGTCGACTTTTAATTTAAGTGTGGACATGCTAAGTCAACTTGAATTTACAAGTGTAGACATAGCCTACGTGTCCAGTCCTGCACAATCTCCTCGCTCAAAGGAGACTGTTCACTGAAGTAAGGCATTGCTGGGTCAGTGCATAATTAGAAATCTAAGAAGAGACACACTTCTAGCTCTTCTCTGATCTTGCCACATCTCCAGAATACTACTTCAAACTAACTGGATATTTCAGGATATTCTACCCACATTAGTAAGTATTTTCTGGCCAGTTAGGCACAGATGTGTGACCCATGTATCTGCATATAAAGGTTCAATGTAAACTACTAATTCTAACTTTATTTTAAACACTGAAATAAAGTAAATTTTAAAAAAGCAATATGTATAAAAAAAGCAGCTGCTTAAGTCGACTTAAGGAAATTCAAAGTCGACTTTATAACACCTGATATATAGTCGACTTTGAGGCTTAAGTCGACTATTTAAGTCGACTTAAGCCAGTGCAGACGTGGGGTAGCCCAAAGTCGACTTTGTCGACTTAGGGCATGGGTCCCTTCTCGCCGGGACCACTCAGGTCCCGGCAAGAAGAGACCGCGGGGCTCGCTTCCTTCTCAGCAGCTGGAGCGCGGACCCTGGGGAGAAGGAAGCCCGACGCTCCCTCCTAGCCAGGACCCTGTGGTCCCGACGAGGAGGGAGAGCTGGAGACCCACGCTCCAGCTGCCAGCTGCTCAGCAGCGAGCAGCTGGGGCGGGGATCCTGGCAAGAAGGGACCTCGGGGCTCCCTTCTTGCCAGGACCACTCAGGTCCCAGCAAGAAGGGACTGCGGGGCTTCCTTCTCACTGGGATCGCTCAGGTCCCCGGCAAGAAGGAAGCCCCGCAGTCCCTTCTTGCCGGGACCTGAGCAGTCCCGGCGACAAGGAAGCCCCGCGCTTCCTTCTCCCCAGGATCAGCGCTCCAGCTGCCGCAGGGTTCCTTCTGATCAGCTGGAGTGCTGGGCAGCAATGGCCACCGCTCCAGCTGATTAGAGAAAACCCTGGGGTTTTCTAAAGATCCGGAGCGCCGGCAATTGCCGGCACTGCTGCGCTCCAGCTTCTGAGAAGGCCGAAGGCTTCTCAGAAGCTAGAGCGCAGCCCCAGCTAAGCCATGGGCTAAGAGCTAAGAGCATGGGTCTCCCTCCAAGCTGGGACTGAGCGGTCCTGGCCAAGGGAGCCCTGGGCTCCCTCCTAGCCGGACCGAGCGGTCGCGGCCAGGAGGGAGCGCGGGA
>ML685839.1:2943649-2995154 GCA_007922175.1 Pelusios castaneus
CGAAAATAAATTTGTTAGTCTTTAAGGTGCCACAGGACTCCTTGTTTGTTTTCCTGAAACAGATTAACACTGCTACACCTTTGGAACATGTCTTCATTGATATTTTAACCTGAGCAAGCTAACTTGAGTTAAGAACACACTTTTTTGCAATGTAGACATACTCTTAGGAACAAAAAAAGATCTCCTTCACCCTTCAGTCCCAAGCTCTGGAACTTACCCTTTTCCCACAGCAAGCCAAATCACTGCCTCTTTCTCATCTGCTTTCCCATTAACCTCCTGCTGCGTTCCATGTAACAAATTCTACCTCAACTCCATTCCCAAAATGACACATCTCTTATTAGTTTCCAATAGTCAAGCTGGGAAATGACAGTAAATAAAGTAGGCCATTGTCAGGAAGCACAATTTGAAGGAGTGTGGGTGGAACCAGCCCCAGCAAACCCTACTTCCCAGCTGCAGGAAAACACTGACTTCTTCCTTTAATCTGGATGTCCAATAGCTACCTCAAAATCCTTCAGAGTTAGACAGGTTAGACAGTTCCATCTTTCTAGGAATTAGCTTATTTCTTAGAATTAATGGCAGTAAACCCTGCCATTGACAAACCCCTCTAGTTACTTTCCCAAACTTAGAGACTGAGTTATCCACTGACCCACCCGTCAAAAATAAATACAAAATACTGCAAGTCAACTGAATTGCTCAAATCATTCCCCAACAGAAGAGGGTATTCCAAAGACAGAGAATGAAAAATAATCTTGCCCCTTCAAGACAGGCAAGCTACTTCCATTAATTCCAATCAGCATTAACTCTGAAGCCTTTCTGTCCTTTTGTACCTAGGGAGGGGTTTTTTTGCTAAAATTATCCTATTGTCACTTACCATCAATAGAGCTCTAGCAGTTGCGTAGCAAAAGCTCCCACAGGCATAGACATTTTAAACACTGCTGTCTAACCCCATAGCTCTAAATGACATTTAAAAACAGCAGCCACCATGGGAGGTTTGTTCACAGGTTGCTAAGGCTCCTGCCGTTTTTCAACTCCATGTCAATCTGACTTGCTTCCAGCAAGATTAAGTGTCATGACACCTAAAGCCATGCTGAAGCTTCATTTACACAAAGGCTCACCAACACCGCCAACAGCAATTCAGAATTAGCAGTGGCCACAACTGGAATTTTTCCTAAATATTCCCATTATAAACAGAATCAAACTGTAAAATTTCTGGCAGGTTTCAACTTTCTCCATTCCACTCGCCCGAACTGTGTACACACTTTGAGCACTAGCAACAAATAGGACTTCTACCCGGGAATATTGGGGGGGAAAAAAAAAAATCAACAGGTTTGTAATAAAAAGCACCATTTTTGCTTGGTGAACAGGGATTTCAGCTTATTCTTCAATGTCACAAAGTTATGTCTACAGTATTAAGTTCCATTTTACAGTACAAATTAATATCTAAATTGTGTGTCTCTGTGTAATACAATTGAAGACAATTTGTGGTGAAGGCTGCTTCTCCAGCCATAGCTCAGTCCCTTTTATGTAGGTACTGCAAGATTTCAAAACCATGAACGTTCTTTTGTCCGGTATGTAAAATTAACTAAGTTAAGGTTATGGCCTTAAAATCAACTTATTTGCTTTAAATAATAATTTTGTTTTACCATTTTAAGCAGCAGTCTAAAGAAAAATTAAGACAATGTTTAACTCTCTTAGTGCTGATGCTACTATAAGCATATGGAAAAACATCCATTATATATCAACCTACAAGTCCTTTTAAGGCAATGTTTCAGGTGAGAAGTAAAACTGTAGGACTTGCTAACATTTTTCTCCAATGCTGGCAAAGGTTGGGAGTACCTCTCTCTCACTCTTGAGGAAAGGGAGTGAACTACTTGCCGTTTAAAGGTTGGGTCCCAGCATCGCAAGGTGTTTTAAGACACATTTCTGACTGACATGAAAGCATAACACCATGCTTTAGAAGTGTGCACACAGTCCACGTATAATTTTACAAATACAAAAAACAAATGTACTTATTCTATACTCTTGGGCATGCTTACCAGACTGAAGATGCCAGGAAAATATTAGTGCTGTTTGTGAGGAAACCTATAGGAGGCTCTGCAAGCATCAAGGAAGACAGAACAGACCCACCAAAGCAGTAAAGCATGGCACTAAACCAACATGCAACTGGACTTTGGCGTGACACTTCCACTGCTCCTGCAATAAAACAAAGTAAAAAGGCAGCCTGTAAATGACATATTTGTACAAGACAAGTAAGATAGCATGAAACATACCAAATCATTTTACAACTGTTTTAAGTATCGATAACATCCAACTAATTTGGACACTGACTTGGTCTGTTTGACAAGATTACACATCACTGAAGGTGAGCACTGCATATCAGGTAATATTATAAATGGTGCTACAACCAAAATTCTACACTTCAATCTTCTCAAAAAGGCAAATATTTTAAAGAAAAATCAGGAAAAGAAAAATACCTATACCTGAGAGCTCTATGATGGCCAGAATACTGCTATGGAACCTACTAGGACCAAATAACAATGCTCCGTACTCACTGTCTTTCATCCGAAGATCCCAAAGCACTTTACAATGCGCAGTACCTTCACTGTGCAAATGAAACATAGAAAGTTGAGTGACTTAGAGGAATACTGAACTGACCTGGTACATCAAGTCCTGTGATCAGTCTGACTCTAGCCTGATATCTAGCCTTTCAGTGGCTAGTATTAGATGACTCAGGGAAAGGTGAAAGAAAAGCCAGGTAATTAGGAGGAAGTTATATCCCTTAAAAGTATTTATCCTTATTTAAGATTACTGTGGCTGTTACTATTCCTAAATAGCTAATCAGTTTTGATTCCTGCTAAATGTTTGGCTTCAAAAGTATCTTGCATCCACAAGTTCCATAGGTTAATTGATGTTGAATAGTAGTTTATTCATCAGTTTAAAATCTTTGAAAGCTTTTTGTGTGTCCTCTTATTCTATAATAAGAATGGATAAAAAAGACTCACTCCCCTGTTACATATCATTATCATACATCATTATCAACATATCAACATATCTCATGTTCTCACATTCACCTCCTCTATAAACTATATAATTTTTCTAAATCTCTCTCTCAGGAAAACCCTGCAATGCCTCTAATCATTTTCATTCCCCCCCCCCCCCCCACCCTCTGGACCCTTTCTATTTCTGAAATATTACAGATGGTCAAAATTTTCCAGTTACATTTTAACGACATTTCAAATTTTGACACTGTTTTGCATTTTCAACCACTTCTAATTATATATATTTTAAATGATGTTACCAAAACTGAACAATACACATCACTGATTTATATAAATGGATCACAGTATTTTCAATATACACTATACCAGTGGTTTTCAAACACTGGGTCGGGACCCAGTGCTGGGTCACAGACCCTCAAATACTGGGCCGTGGCACCCCCTGCTGCTGCTACCAAAAGACTGGAATGCATTGGTCAGCGATGTAATTGTTGGGTCACGGGCATAAATGATTTTTTTCAACTGGGTCCCAAGAAAAATGTTTGAAAACCACTGCACTATACCCACTTCTTAATACAACCTAACACTGCCTGCTTTCTTGACTCCTGCTGAGCACTGAGCAGCTGTTTTCACTGAACTAACCACAATGATAAAAAGATCTTTTTTTTCCTGAGTGTCTAGAGTTCATTTAGAATTTATTACTGAGATTAGTTCAAATTATTCCTATCAACATTTATCACCTTGCACTTAACTACACTGAATATCATCTGCCATTATGCCACCAAATCGCCTAGATAAGATAGGCCATTCATTAATTCCTCATTGAATTCTTGTCACGACTAAGCTAAATAATATTCCGACTCCTTCTGTGCTGACTGAGATTGGATTTATGAGCAGCTTCAATTGAAAAAAAAAATAAAGCATCCCCTTTTCCAGGTTAAACAGGAAAAAATATGATACTTCGTCAAACCTCACAGCAGTAGTTTGCCCCAGGCAGCATAAAAGCAATTAAGAACCCTGTTTGATTGCACTTGGGACACAAGTTGCCTAACACTTCTTTCGAGGCTGAGATGACATCTGCAAGCTAATCTGACATTCCAACACAACAGGATCTACTCCAAAGCTGATACCCTAACATTCACAGACATAGTTCAGCTGAATTGTAATAATTTAAACCCAGCTGTATTCTTTCCGTTCCCTGGGTGAGTGTCAAGGGAAAGACAAAAGAGTTACCCAGCACCAAAATACAGGGCAGATCTTGAAACATCAAGAAGGCCTGCTGAAACAAGACACTGGAGCATACTAACTTAGGTGTTGATGCTCTGGTAAGGTAGTCTCCCAACTGCTCCTCTAGACATTGAAATATTCAATGACAAGTCATGTGGTAACACCAACATTGTAATGGCTGTATACAATCATTTCCCCCTACTGATACTTCAAAAACTGCTGAAATAATGGCGTTTTTCTTCCAGATTCTGGAAGGCTTGACTTTTGAGTGCTGCAGAGTTGAGAGAGATTTTCCTAATAAAGGAATCCTTGATCTACTGAAATGTAGTTCTTGTCGCTCCATTTAAAAAAAGATCTATTAGAAGAACGGGAAAAGGCACAGAGGAGTGCAATGAAAATGATTATGGATATGAAATAGCTTGCATATGAATAGAGATAAATAAGACTGGGACTTTTCAGCTTGAAGAGAGACAACTAATGAAAGATTTTACAGATCTCTATCATGTCACAAATGGTGAAGAGAAAGTTAATAAAGATATGGCATTTACTCCTTCACATAAGAACCAGGAGCCACTCGAAGAAATGAATAGGCAGCAAGTTTAAAACAAACAAAAGAAAACACTTCTTCACACAACACAAAGTCACCTTATGGAACTCACTGCCCTGGCAAAAACTAACAGGGTTCAAAAAAATTAGATTAAGTTATGGAGGGCAGATCCATCAATGGCTATTAGCTAAGATGGGAGGGCTCCAACCCCAAGCTCTGGGTGTCCCTAGCCTCTGAATCCCAGAAACTGGGAGCAGACACAGGGGATGGACTATTGCCTATTCTGCTCATTCCCTCTGAAGCCCTTGGCATTGGGCACTATTGGAAGGCAGGATAACAGGCTATATGGACCATTGGTTTGACCCAGTATGGCTGTTCTTCCATTCTTAAACAGGCTATGAAACAACTTTTGCTCCCACAAGTGCCACTAAATTCACCCCCCTCTTGCTCAAATAAGCCCCACAAATCTTTCCTCAGTCTCCCCCCACCCACAAACACACAGCTTATGTTGGGCAAGTCTACACATATGTAGTTGGCATCCAACACACTTCCCCACCAACTGTCTGCCTGAAGCCTGTAGTTGCACAATGGGTGACAGACCACCAGCTAGCAATATCACTTTCAAGACAGCATGAACTGCAATCAAAAACTGACGAGATGCACTTTTAGTTACTGATCCTACAGACATCCCAAAGCAAAATAAGAAGCAGTGAGAGGAGAAACAGAATGCAAACTGGAAAAGAAAAGAGGTGACAAATAAGAAATAACATGTGCCAAGATAAAGCAGAAATATCAGCTGCTGTGGTAGTTGTAAACACTTCAGTTATGAAAGTGATCTGATAAACACATCTTAGAAATATACTATCAAAATTGTGTATTTTGGCAGTTAATTAATCTAACATACAATAAAACAGTTAGTTCAGAGCTGCAATCTAACTTAAAAGTACTTTGAGGATGGAAGAGGCATGGAGAGGAAAAGGAGAGCTCCGTTCATCAGAAAAAGAAACAATGGAATTCCTCTCCACCCTGCTATATATTTTTATACTTATGAAGCTGTTTACTGCCAATCTTTCCTAAACCCCTGAATGAAACTTAAAGCTTCATTTTTATAGGAGACTCCAGAATGAGATAGCTGAACTAGTATTTCTTGTATTGTTAGAATTCACTGCATGCACTAGACTTTTCTGACCACTATTATTTCTAGAAAAGTAGTAGGACAATGTTTTTCTGCAGACTGCTATACCTGCACTCTATCCGGTCCCTAGGAAACATCCAGCATTAAATCTGTGGTCAGAGTTTTGAAAAGTTTGTTTTAAACAGAGATATTTTCCAGATCATAAATTAATTTGTTTCCCCTTAAAAATAGAGCTAATTTGGCATGAACTCATGCTCACAGCACATATATACATGACAACAAAAGATCTAGCTCATAGAAACATTCAGTGATATTAAATTTGCTCTTATTGCTTGTACTCTGTTTTACAATGGCTTTGCCTAATTTTGTATTTAAAAATAGGCTTTGATGTATATCAGGAGACAGTGTTAATCTCTTGATGTATTAATCCCAGATTATGAAACAATAAATTATTCTACTTAGTACAGCTCCTGATGTGAGATGGTTCTCACAAGCCAACAATCCATTTGTGACAGCTTGTACCCTGTGTCTTAATTACAGCCATATAGAGGACAGTACTTTGTTAAATATTCTAGATGTGGATCCTGGGTTTAGTGGGAATTCTTGACATTGCAGATTGTAATTAAGAGGGGAAAAGATGAAGGTATCTTTGATTAAAGGACCAATAGGTATACGGAGATAAGCACTCTGTATATCTATGAATGTAATAAAATATCTCTTTTGAAGCAGTGCTAGCTCATGCCTTGATTTAGTCACATTTAGTTGTAAAAGGACAATCACTCCAATCCTGCCCAATTTTTGTAATAAAGTTAAAGCAATTCATGTACTGCTGTGTCTCAGACTGAAATGTTAGTATTACATACTAAGCCAGGGGTTTGCAACCTGCAGCTCTGGAGCCGCATGTGGCTCTTTAGCTGTCCCCTTGTGGCTTTGGGGTGACAATAGTATGTATCACCATTATAAGGTCCACCTCTGAAAAAAAAAACTGTCTGTTTTCTGGCCAGGTGCAGGCAGTAAAGCAGCATTCCTGGACTCTACTGCCATATGATCATCTAACAGCACTTGTGGATGCAATAACCCATCATGTCACAAGTGGCAGGCACACCCTCTCAAATAAAGTTGTAGAAATCACCCTTGCCATATCTTCCTCCGACCTACAAACATCACCTTAGTTTTATCCAGATAGGCACATGGATAAGAGCTCTCTTCCTCAGACTCTGGGTCAGGTGTTCAACAGCACCATCTGGACCAGGTGCAAAATAAAAAATAGACAGAAGACACATTATAGTAGATGTCAAAAAATTTAAGAGATGATCCATTAAGCTGCCTAACAGATCAGAGTTTTGTAGCTGAGGCTCAGTTGATACTATGTCTTAGATTTTAATAATTTTTGCTTTTTATATTTTGTAAGTGCACCAAGAGACATTGATAGACATGATTAATAAAAATCAGCAAATCTATGCAGTAAGACTGGCTGCAATAATCAGCAGCAAGAGTTTCTGCAGTGTGGGTGTGTCACCAAATCACATTTCTGACAGAAAACTGTACCTGCTATTTGTTACAGTAAATAAGATTATTATAACTGAAAGCTTAGAGAAATTTTTTCTAGCTTGTTTCATTTTTGCATTTGACAGCATTTTCTGTGTCATCTAATTCACTGTCTCTCCTATACACTCAGTTTTCTGTTTATCAGTCTTTCCAACAGCAACAGGAGGGCAAAACACATTTGAGGGTATTTGTAGCTATATAATGCAACAAGTGTTTTGTGTGTGTTTATGTTTATTTTTAAAAAAGAAGTTAATCATGCTATCTCTCTTGTTCCTCTTTCCCTGTCCCTTCTATATGCCTCCCTGACAGTTGGCTGCATTCTCCAAGATAGGGTTCTCAACCTTTTTTGCATCGTGACACACGTGACAGATGATGTTCCCCTGCGTGACACATTACAGTCTGCCAGTGGGGGTGGTGCTTGGGCTGGGAGCACTTGAGAGGCTGCAGTGCTCCAGAGGACGCAGCACTCTGGGACCTGGGTGGGACAGAGTCAAGCCAGCACAGACTGGTGCCCTGACAGTGTGGCTCGATGGAGCTGTGTTTATTTGTGTGGGGCTGGGCCAGCCCCTAAGTCCCTGTACTCATCTGGCCCTGGCTACTGCCTGTGTTGTGCAGCAGGAGCAGCCTGTTGAGGGCAGCAGAGATTGGCAGGCGGCAGGAGCTCCAAGCTGAGTTGCCAATTTTCTGTGACACACCTCCCGGCTCTTTGCGACACACCTTTGTGTCCAGACCCAGTGGTTGAGAACCGCTCCAAGACATACTTTTCCCAAAGATGGCGGCCAGTTCTGGTCCTTCAAGTTATGTTCACAATAGGAATCATTAGCAAAAACTTCCCACTGGATCACCAGTAGAATCTTAACGCAGACAAATTTTCATCACTTTCTTGTATTTTTATCACCATGTGTCAATTAAAGCTGCTTAGAAGCAGTATTAATTAACAAGTGGTTAAGACTCCAGATGCTGCTGAAACCTTATCTATATTCAGGCACACACAAATGGTAGAAAAAAAATCCACCAGTGTTAAGATTCCTTAGTCTAAAAACACATTGCCCATGTCTACACTACAACAATTATCTCAACCAAACTTATGTCGGCATACAGACACTGCAATTATTAAATTGCTTGTGCGTGCACACACTCAGCTCCTTGAGTCAGCAATGCATGACCTCACCAGGAACACTTGTATCAGGGTCCTATATACTATAGACTATAATGGAGTCCCCATCAATGCATTAGCCAGGACAAGCATGGATTGCTGTTTGCCAGAGGCTGGGAATGGCCGAAGGGATGGATCACTTGACGATCACCTGCTCTACTCATTACGTTTACAGCATCTGGCATTGAATACGGTTGGAAGACAGGATACTGAGCTAGATGGACCATTGGTCTGACCCAATCTGGCTGTTCTTACGTTCTGATGATTGCATTGTCAGTGTGGGACACAGTGGGCTGGCTCCTGAAGGAAAATAACAGCTGACATAAGCAACACAGCGTCTACACTGATACTGTGTTAGCCTAAATGCATCAACCATGACTCTATTCCACTTAAGGACGTGACATCACTAAATTGGCACAGAGAGGCAATTACATTGGCAGGAAGCAAATTTAAATGAAGACACTTCCAGAGCTAGAGTAACTCAAGGCAGTTTACATCAGTCTAACCATGTAGGGTAGACCAGGCCTGGGGATGGCTCCTATTTAATCTCCTCCTCATGCAGAGCAGAAGTCCCTAGTAGAGATAGGTAAGATGGCTGTTTCTTCCTTGTTTTAACCTGCTTTTTCATTCTTCCAGGCTCTTCCTAGCAATCTTTGTAAACAAGAAAGCAATTGGAAACTAAATACCACCACTTCATGCGCCTGTTCTCTAAAAGCCAGCAGACACCAATGTTTGTGAATCTCTGCACTAAGCTATTAAAAGTTAGTTTAAGTATTACATACAAATAAATATAAGGGAGTCCAGTAGAAGATTATTCTAGACTTCATTAGAAGTCACTTGGCTCCCAACACCAGTGTTTTGCAATTCAATCACAATTTTCTTGCTATTGTGCTGACATAGCTCAAAAGCTTGTTGCTTCATTGCTTTTCTATTTGAACTGTCCTTTAGCATTGCTATTGCTAACAACGTTATGGGTAGGATAAAACCTTTCAAAACAGAAATTCAATTTCATGTAGGTCACTCACAAAAAAATCGGTCATTTATGTTTGTCCCATGAAGCATCCTTTAACACTAATGAGGCATCATGAGAACCCATGCAGAATGAGATTTGAGCAAATATAACTACTCTGCAAATATTATAGGTTGAGGTGAAGATAAGGTTGCAAAAGCAGTGGTTGTCACTGAATGCAAGTCTCTGTTTTTAAAAATATGTTTGACATTAAACAACTATTCTTGTAAAAATGTGTGACAACACCTGCTTTTTAATGCTTCCCTCTGTGTATTCCTTCCTCACTACCCTCCTCTAACCTACAAAATAAGCTATTAATATCATCACACACCATGTTTGTCTTGATTATACACCTAAAGGGTGAACTAAAAAGCCCTTTTAAAATAAAAATGCTTTTAAATACTATTTAAGATTTAGTTTCTAAATCAGTAACAATATAAATAGTTTCTAATGATAACTTAGCACAAATAAATAAATCAGATTTTCTCACCAAAACCTGCACCAAGAATCTATAATTCTTCTAGAGAAAAAAACAACTTATGTGGAAAAATCTGTAAGTAAAAACTCTACATTAAACATGACTAACAAGTGGCACCAGTATCTCTTTCACAAAAACTAAATTTCCCTTCACAATTTAAAGAAAATGCTTCTCATTTCACAAAGTGTACCAAGAGTATAGTAAAGACATTTTTTGCGCCTAAAAGCTTATAATTTAATGAGGGAGCATGCCATTATTTTAAAAAGATACAGTTTCCACAAATTATCCCTACAAACTAGCTAGAGAATAAATTTGGTGTCCTATATATGATACATGAGCCAAAGTTTAAGTTGTGAAAAGAAAGGAAGCATTTCCCCCCCCAAAAAAAAAAAAAAAAAGTAATTTTCTATAAATAATGCTGCTGACTGACTCTATTCTGTGTCACAACAGACCACCACTGAATTACACCTGGAATGATTTTGGTCCATTCAAAAGTCCAATTCTTTTCTGGAAGGAGCTCCTCAATGCCCAACATTCAAATTAGAAATTGAGCTATACTTAGACCTAGCTGAATACCGCAGAAACAAATTTATGCATATTAATTGAAATTTTTAAGTGAATTCAATCTGTGCTCAAATTGATTCTATGGTCCTTTACAACATTGTAATTTGCTGATAGGGAGTAAATGGTAGAAACAACATAAAATTTAAGCAAATACTGGAGAGTATTAATGGAAAATAAATTTTGGATACATATATATAAGTGATCCAACTAGCAACCTGATTCTAAAATAAGAAGGATGATCTTGTTATATTTAAAGGGGCGGACTAGGATACAGAAGATCTGGGCTCTATTTTTGGCTACTCCACAAATTTCCTGGGTGACCTGGGACCAATATTTAATCACAGAATCAGACTATCCATCTTTAAAATAGAGATATTTCATTAATGTTTATGAGATGCACAGATGCTAAAGTGAGGCATGCAAAAGAAAAGCAAGTCAAATACAAAGAAATACAATCAGAGAACAAAAACAATACCATAAGACCAATGCACCCAATTAAAACCAACAACTTAAACTTCCAGTATCAACTAGGCACAGTGAACTGCTTTCAAATGAATAACAGACCAAGATTTAGTTGTTGAAATTATTTGACTAGTAGTTCTTCTGAATATTATTACTTTTTAAAAATCAAGCTCTGCTTAGGCCTGCGAAAACAGAATGATAAAATATGTCAAATGAGAAGTAATAATTTGTTCAGCTCTAACAAAAGCTAGTGAACTGGTGCTGCTAAGGCAAGCTTTCTAAAATGCAACAGATTACTAAAGCCACACTAAAGATGTGTTATAAAGGGGGAAAAAGTGTGTTCTTTCCTCATTAATGTCAATCTCCAGTTTGGACACAATCCTGAAGTCAAGAGGAATTTTGAACTTGAAAGTAATACAACATCTATAAATAGGAGATTTTTCACTTTTAATCTGCTTGTTCATTCAGCAATGCCATAAAACAACATTTGTGACATCATAATCATTTTTACAGTAGAATACTTTGCAATCACAACTGATTTACACAGAGTGTAACAATCCATCAGGAGCAGCAAGAGGTTTAGGAAAAAAAAAACTTCCATGAACATTATCATTAGAGTAATCAGCATATATCAGTATCTGGGGAAGACAGAAAAGGGTAGTTTCGATTTTTTTAATGCATCTGTCTTCAGTACTTTGATAGTATGCAAGTAACTGACATTGCATATATTTAGACCCTTATTTTGATTTTTTTTCTATTACCTTACCTAGAACATAACATTAGAGAAATTTCAAATACTGTTGGACATTATGTTAGGTATTAAGCAGGCTTTGACAATCCACTTGCCAATGGCAAGTAGTATAATTTCTCTTGGTGAGTTTACTCATAAGTTACTACAGAACTAAGCTTTCATTTAAACAAACAACCTTCAGAATGTGAAGCAAATAGACCAATGTAACGGTCTTCCTAAATCTGATAAAACAGTCATGAAAAACCAAAGACCCAGATATGGGAAAGTTACTCTGAAGAAGTTAAAGAATTGGAGTGCTTTAAGTTACACCATGGTAGCTATTTCAAATTTTATTCTATAACTCTATGGGAGGTGAAGGCTAGTTGATAGCCCCAAATCCATAGTGCAGAACAGGCCCCACAGAGCATGCACCCCCAATTCAGACTTTCCGAATACTGCCCTAACTCCTACACAGCAGAAAAATATTGGAAGTGCAACAACACAGCCTTTCGAAGGAGGGAGAATTTACTCCTATGACTGCTGAATTATCCTCCACTCGAGTGGCACATTGGCTCTGGAGAGTGTATGGGCCCTCCTTTTTCAATCACTCAAAAACTGCTATACATTTTGACTTTCCAAAGAGCTTCAACCACCTCACCCCTTCTGTCCAAAGCCATAAGGAAAAAAAGAAAAATCAAACACCATTAGCAAGGCTTTCAACCAGCAAATTACTGGATGATTTGTCAAGTTTTTTTCCCTAGCCTGAAACAATGAGAAGGCATGGCCTTGGCAGCAGATCATAACTATGTGGCTTTTGTTGCTGATTTATTGCTATATGCTGCAAACATACTGATTAATGAAGGGTTCCTTCATTGTTGCACATTTCAGAGTTGTCAAAAAGCACCTAGATAAAAGTAAGAGCACTATCAGTTTGTGTATTAAGTAAATGGATAGCTGCATAAGTACATTTACTAGATTTGAACTGTTCAAATATAAAGTCAATGAGGTCAATAAAGTCAAGACTCCTACAAATCTATACAAAATGTTACTGAACATTAGAGCCTCCCTGTTTGAGGGACACTCATTTCAAAGTCTGTCAGAAGGCTTTCTAGTAACCTGCCACTAAATTAGACAGGACACACACCACTTGAAATTGTATTGGAACATGAGAGAACTAAAGTTTCAGGAATAGGCATGAGAGAATTAAAGTTTCAAGTTATCATTATCACTTGTAATACCACCACTTTTAAAGCTCAGAACACTTTAGAATATTGTAAGGATTTAATTTTTTTAGAATAATTTTACAGATCTAACCCTATTCATCCCTAATTATTTTGCAAACTAGATGCACTGCAACTGAAATGCAGCCACCTCTGGGGTGAACAGCAGCAACCAACTGGTGCACACCACATGAGTAAAAAGGAACGGTTATCCAAGGCCATCAAAGCAAGCCTCAATTTCTGTGAAAATGAACACAGGTTTTTTAAGGTCCCTTGGATCTGCAATGACAATAGCAAAAATGGGACCATACTTTTGCAATAGTAAAAGCTGTGCTGTAGACAAGGTCAGGACTTTGTTATATTATCTAATTCTGCTTTATGTTACCTATCGCTACTCCCTGCAAATATTCACAACCCCACTCACAAACAAAGCTTAGTATATATTTTCCCCAGTGCTGGCAGCAAGGAGGTTTGGGAGCAGTAACAGCTGAGTCAGGCGGTAGATGGGAAAATAGAGGATCTCAATCATTTCACATGCACACCAAGACTCAATTTTCAGGGCTGAAATCAATGGCAATTTTAAGTACATACAATTCACAGATTATACAGGCAGAAGAGACCACTGCGATTATGTAGTTTAACCTCCTGAGTAACAGAAGTCATAGAACTTCCCTGCATTAGCTCCTATTTGAAGCAGACCATATCTTCTAGAAAGAAAAAGAGATCTCATAGCCATATAAACCTATCATTTATGCCTATACCCCACGCCCAGACACAAACTTCAAGAGCACAATCTCCACTTCCCATCCATGGTCCAGTATATCTAGGTTTGGCATCATTTGATCTTTTTAAATATCATTTCAACAGATAAAGCTTTTGTTTTCAATTTTTATTGATTGAAATTTGCAGCTGGGCCAGATGATGGCTTTCAATATTGTGTCCAGTTTTTAAGCTCTTTAAAGTTTCAGTGTGAGGGGGGAATAATGTGGGGAGAGGGGTCAGAATTATTTAATAACAGGGAACAGAGTCCTGTGGCACTTTTAAAGACTAACAGATTTATTTATCGCATGAGCTTTCGTGAGAGAAAATCCCACTTCGTCAGACGCTTTGAAGATGGGAAACTAATGTAATTCTGTAACTTTCCCATCTTCAAAGCGTCTGACGAAATGGGATTTTCTCCCACGAAAGCTCATGCGATAAATAAATCTGTTAGTCTTTAAAAGTGCCACAGGACTCTTGTTTTTCTACAATAGACTAACACGGCTACCCCTTTGGTTAATGACAGGGGTGAGTCACAAATTTAAAGGCTAATAAGTGTTAAAACCCCACTTTGTCAGATGCGCAGAAACCACAGCCTGGAAGGATTCTAGACTAACAGGGCTGTCCTCATTCTTCCTTGGCGGTTCTCATCATTTCCTTGAACACAGGTGGATGGAGGGATTTATTTTCCCCCATGGGGTTGTGTGTGCAACTGGGTGTTCACCACCTGTACAGATAAAAGTCTGACCCGCCCAGGCCTGCACAGCTCCCAGGTGCCAAGAGGCAGGGCAGGAGTTCAATTCCCTCAGCACCCTCCCCTCCGGCTGTTTCGCCCCACTGTTAGGGCAGGGCCGGGTGGGGCACAGGCTTGGCTAGGCCAGGGGGTGGATGTGGCGCCTCCAGCGCGCCCCACACAGCCTAGAGCCTGCGGGACTGGAAATCCATGGGGCGTCTTATCACACGCGCCCCCCAGAACCAGCTCTGGGAGGGGGGAGCGCGCCAGGCTCCCACGTGGGGGAGGGGGCGACGGCGGGGAGAAGTGGCAGTTGGTGGACGGGGGCGGCGGTTGGGGCGGCGGTTGCGGGCGGGCGCGCGCCGGGCCGAGCGGTTCGCGAGGGGCCGGGCTCACCCCGCTGCTCCTTGAGCGCCAGCACGGAGGCCAGGTAATGCGCCGTGTCGAAGAAGGGGAACATGCGCAGGCGGGAGAAGCTCAGCGACATCTGCCCCAGCTCCATGACAGCGGCTCCTCCTCGGCCCGGGCCTGGCGCCTCAGGGGGGCGGGCCGGGGCCGGGCGGGGAGGAGCCTGCGGCTGCTGGAGCTCGGCTCCGAGCGGAGCAGGCAGGCAGCGCGCGAATGGGGCTAGCAGCGGAAAACGGCCCATAGCGGCCGCCGTACTTTGGGGCAGGGTGAAGCCTAGCGAGAGCTAGGAGGCTCCGCCCCGCCCTTGGCCGGTGTCGTGTTTGTTCATTGGTGGGACCGGCAGACAGCGGGTTTGCTGGAGGCTGCTGTCAGTCAGGGCACGTGGGCTAGACGCTCGGATCTGCGCGCGTAGAGAATGGGGTGGGAGCTGGGCTAGGCTGGGAGCTGCACTGGGATTAGTTATTTGGGTAGGCGGGCGGGTCGGTGGGCTCGCTCAGGGCAGGGGCATTAGGGAATAAGTGGGCCTGAAGAGGGAATTCCCCTGGGAGACTACAGGCCAGGAATTAGGGATGTAGATGGGCATGAGGGGGTGCCTAGGGAAATTAGGAACCTGTGTCAATATGAGGCAGGTAGGGGATTAGGGATTTGTATGCGCATGAGAGGGTCAATGAGGGTGCGTCTACATTTACAAATGAAGTCAATTTAAAGAGGCTTACTCGGGCTTTTCTTTAAATCGACTTAAACTGCTCTTAAATTGAGTTAAGGAAAAGTTTGAATTAATAACACCTGGTTTTAATTCAAAGTAGCGTTTAAGTCGATTTTATTAAGTCGACTGAAGCCAGTGGAGACATATAGTGCAGTGCCTAGAGGGACCTTTTTAAGTCAACTTAAAACGTTAAGTCGATTTAATAAGGACAAACAGGGGCCACGTCTACACTTGAAAAGTTAAGTCGACTTTTGTTAAATCGACTTAATAAGGTCCATTTAAAGTTGACCTTATTAAGTGGACTTCATAAAGTCAACCTAACTTTTCAAGTCAAATTCCAAAGGGGTAGCCGTGTTAGTCTATTGTAGAAAGACAACAGAGTCCTGTGGCACTTTTAAAGACTAACAGATTTATTTATCGCATGAGCATTCGTGGGAGAAAATCAAAGCGTCTGACGAAGTGGGATTTTCTCCCACGAAAGCTCATGCGATAAATAAATCTGTTAGTCTTTAAAAGTGCCACAGGACTCTGTTGTCTAACTTTTCAAGTGTAGACATAGCCTAAGGGATTAGCAACCTGTATAGGCATGGGCATGGGTGGTGGAGTGTAATCTGATGGGTGCAGAGGGATTAGAAGTAGATATGACCATTGGAAGTGGAAGTTCTACGGAGTGGCGGGGATTGGAGACCACTACTAAAAGAAACACTAAATTCCTTAGGCAGCTTTTGCTTCAACCAGAGATCCTGACTCCTACATCACTTTAGAGGAAAAAAAACCCTCTTGAAATTCTTCCAATAAATAAAGTGTCTATTGTGGTTAGTGGAACGGGAATTCTCCACGGTATGTAACAAAGCTTTTTGTCTGCTCATGCTACACTAAAAGTTTCTTTACATTCCCACTACATCATCCTCTCACATGCAGAAAACCAGAAGGTACAATGCATTTTTTTCTTTTTGCAGCCTTGCCTAATGTGCTTACAGTTTTAAAAGGTCAAAACATTTCTAAAAAAGATGCACATTCAGAAGAATTAACTCAAGTTATGTGTACTCGAATTACTTCTCTCATGTTAGCCTAACCAAAATGATGACAAATATGGTACTCTCCTCCATTGCTTCCACTGGAAGGCTTCAGTGCTACATTCAGATCCTCACAGATCCAAGAGTCAAACCATGCAGATGGAACTGCAGTATCAGGGCATAAATGTGCTCCATCTACCAGTTAAAAACAAAAAACGGCTAACTGCCACCCCAGATACAGCATCAGTTCTATGAGTCAACCTTGTTTCTGCCCATCTCATCCGCCACCCCAGTGACAAAAGATTGGGAACATAGGTATCAGCACTTAGACCCTTCTGATGCTGCTAAGGAGCCAGAAATAAAACTGGCTAATTTTGCCATAGCTGTATTGCCTAAATTCACCCAGATCTGCCTCAAAACCAGACAGGTATGTTGCTTAAAGTGTCAGTTTTACAGACTTCTTTAAAATGTAACAAGGGCCTAAGTAGCTACATAGTCTGTATATGTAATATTCTCCATTCATTCCATAAAATGACATTAATTATGCTTGTGTGAAGTTATCTGTTAGTGATAGGTCATTTGGCAATCCATACCACCAGGAGGCCTCTGGAGAAAGACTTGTAGATTCCATTTATGTGCACAGCCACTACAACATTTATTTTTTTTTCCATTTTTTGCCTTCCACCAAACCATCTTAAGATATTTGGTCGTCTTTGTCTTGATGCTTGTATTTTATATGGGGTTGAATGCACACTGTGCTTAACAAATGAGTAGGAAAAGCTATTCTAAACTTCAATAAACTGCTTGATTCCTATTGGATGACAGAAATTAGAGAGGCTATAGAAATGTTAGCTAGGAGTCCTTCCTGAAAGTGTAGGAGATAGTCTCTCCACTGTAGACATACAACTTAAACTGATGCTGAATTTGGAACAAAATTCAGTCCTGGAGTAAACAGGATTATGCCACTTTGAAGTCTGTGATTCTGACTACACATCACTATTTTCTCTCTACTTTTGTGTTTTTTTGAGCCAGAACTACAGGGAGATGACTTGAATTGCCTCTTCAGCAAGCATACATCTGTAACACTGACCTCAGAGGAGATACCCTAAGGAAAACAATAGTTGAATCTTAACAAATAATACTAGAATTTAAGAAGTAAATTCCAGTGTTGTCAAAAATTAATGAATTATATTAAGCAAGATATTATGTTCCCTTCCAAGATAGACTGTGTACACCAGAGTGCTGTTCCATCAACATATCACTTTGGAAAGCAAGGGTGAACCTTTATTATTAACACTTATAATAAAAGTCCTAAATCTCCCAAGCATCTGGTCACAAATCTACACCTCAATTTCCCTGCTATCTCTATGATGTTCTGCAGTTTCCCCCTGCTGAGCAAGTAATGTGGCTTCTTAGGGTTTAGCACTTCAGCCAAACCCCACTCCCTTTTCAGGGATCATAACAATGTATGTGAGATTTCTGTTCTTTTTCCCTCCCTGGAAGCCTGCACCCTGAAGCCCCTAAAAAAAATGTAAAACCAGCAGTCCTCCAGTCACTACTAGTGCCATGTAGCTCTCTCCCATGATTTTATCACAAGTCTCAACATGGGAAGTTTTACTTAAAGCTCTAGCTCTATACAGGCCCCTAAATCACCAGCCCCTGGCAAAGGGATTACATGAGAATCTCAGCTTAAAAGCAAAAGTAAATTTGTAGCCCTGATGGTAGCAGAGAAAAGCTTGAGAAGAGCTTGAAAATGTGACCTGAGTGCACCTAAAGGGCTCAGACAGCAAATAAACAGAACCATTTTATTTATTTATTGTAAATCCCATTATATTTTGGGGCCTGACTTGCGATATTTGAACACTTTGGGTTGGCAATCCTGCTAGTGCTATATTTGCCTCAGGCCTTTTCCTTTTTGCTGCACCCCCCTCAGCTGGCTTCTATGACCTCCTCACACACTCCTCCACTGCCTCCTGGATTTCATCCTTCTTTTTCTCTTTTGACAGGAAACCTTTTTACCAGAGTCTAGTTCCCCTAGTTCTCAGCCTTCCTGGCACCTTACCAGCACATGCTCCTTCCTAAATCCTTCTCTAAGAATATCACTCCTCTGTTGTTTTTATAAATGGTCCCCTCTTATACTCCTAATAGGATTCCTTTTAGATCAAGTGATCCAGGAGAACACTTCCCTCCCAGGAAAGGACATTTCCCAAAATTCCATTGTACTGTAGGGGCCAGAATGCCCATTTTATCACAAATCTGACCTCAAAGGGCTCATCATGTTCACCCATACTCTACATCCTACCCTGGCCAGGAGGAGGACTACTGTTTTACTTTTTGTGATATAAATTGTACTTTGTGGGAGAGGAGTAGGTGATGAATAAGGTATAAGTGATGTTGTGAGATGGTTGGTTGAGTGGTTCTATAGAAGAACAATGCCTGTTGAAGGCCATGGTAGAGGAACAACAGGGCCATCCCTGGGGTGGCGGGGGCCGCACGTGAACGGGGCAATCGTCCTGGGCCCCGCGGTTACTTGGGCCCTGTGCTGTCCCGCTCACAGGGGGGCAGTGCAGGGCCCACACACACCGCAGCCCCTCCTCCAGCAGCCGCCCTGCTGCCTTTGGCAGTGAGCCGAAGGCGGCAAGGCAGCAGGCCCTGAGGCAGAGCACATGGGGCCCAGCCTCTAGGCTGGCCTGCCCTACATAGCTGGCTCCCTCCCACAGGCGGCCTCAGCCTGGTCTGGGGCCGGCTCTGTCCCACAGGTGGCCTCTGGGGCCGGGACTGGAGCAGCTCCCCCCCCCCCCCAACAGGTGGCCTTGGCTGAGCCCCAGCTCTGGGACTGGGGCTCAACCCACTGGCAGCTGAAGCCAGCTTCCCATCTCCCGGGGGAACACCCCCACAGTGAGGCTCCAGCCACCAGGGCAGTATGGCTCTAGCCCTGGGGAACCCCCAGGGCAGCAGGCTCCAGCCCTGTGGGGCAATCCCCTGGGCAGCCAGTCCAAAGGCTGGCTGCAGCAGTGCATGGTGGTATAGGTGCCCACCATGCGCTGCTCCTTATAGTGAAAATTCAAAGGAGCGTGTGAACGCTACAAGGAGTGCTGTATGGACGGGGTAAAGCATTGTAGTTATAATGCTTGCTTGTCCCACAACATCTTTATTGTGGGACAAGTCTGTAGTGTGTACATAGCCTGAGAGTAGATACTCTGCAAAGAGTAAAGCTCATGTATAAAGCCCTTGCAGGACTGGAGCCTCACCCTGTGGTCTGATGTTCAGCAATCAGCATCTTAGGCCTTGTCCACATGACAGAGTTATTGCGCCGTAGCACTCGTTACCACGCAATAACTATGAGAGCGTACACACACAAATCCTGCTTGTTGCATGGCAACAGCCCTCTTGCCACGCAACAAGTAAGCCTCTTGAACGAGGGTGATAGCAGTTATCGCGTAACAGCTGTTCCGCTATACAGTGTGTGTGTGTATGCTCATCACACAATAATTGGCCTCTGGAAATGTCCCAATATTCCAATCCCATCCTTTCTGGTCTTCCTCCTGCACTCTGTAGCTCTGACGTGACTGACTCCGCCTTCCTGTGAGTCCAGGAATTTTTGGAATTGTTTCCCTGTGGTCATTTCCTGTTTATTCAGCATGGAGTGCAGCTGTTTTTTCTAAAAACAATGGCGGCTCAATGCAGCAAACGCGCTCCAGTCTGGACCACAGCTGAGGTGCTCGACCTTATCAGCATCTGGAAGAATGTGCTGTGCAGGCACAGCTACATGGCAGCAGGCAGAATTTTTACACCTATGGCCAGATTTCTCGGGTTACGGCCGAGAGAAGTTATGAGAGGGGCACGCCGTAGTGCAGATCAAAGGTGAAGGAGCTGCAAATAAGCTACCACAGAGCCAGGGAGGCAATCCGGCGCTCTGGGTCAGCGCTGGTTACATGCAGATTTTACAAGGAGTAGGAAGCCATCCTCAGCGGGGATCCCTCAACCACTCCCAAGGCTCCTGTGAACACATCTGCACCCCCTCAGCCAACGGATACCAGAGCAGACCGGGACAATGAAGTGATAGATGAGAAAGTGGAGATAGAGGATGACCTGGAGGCTGAAATTGGTACGGCTGACTTATCAGGGAGTCAGGAGCTGTTCTCCATCCCCTCCCCCCACCCCGAGACATGCAGCCAACATTCCTTCTCCACCTTGTCTTCTGAAGCAACGGAGGGGAGCTCTGGTAAGTTTTCTCAAAAGTGATGCTTCTGTGTTTGGGAACTAAGTCTTCTAGGTGAATGAAGAGTGGATGGGAGCTGGGTGTTTTGGGGTAGATGCATTCCCATTTCATTTCTCACTGATCAGGGCATCTACTCTGCATTCATGAGCAATGCATTCACGAGCAATGCATTAATGCATGCAGTAATTCTTAAATAATCCTCTGCATTGAGCTCACTAAAGGTTTCCTGGATGTACCTCCACAGACTCCTAACAACACTGGATGGGAGAGCTAATGTGTTTCCACCCCCATAGAAGGACACTCTCCTTCACCAGTTGCAAAGCACGGTACTGGGGACCATGGCTACATACAATCCCTGGCTTATATCCAGTGGCATGTAATATATGCATTCTGGCTTGTAGGGGCACTCTAAGGAGCGAGATATCAGCTTCCATGGTCGTGTTCTGTGGAGAATGTTGCCCCAAAGTACTGTTAGTATTCAAACCACACTGTAGTATTTTAGCAATCCAGACAACCCTTTCCCAAATCCCTTTCACTCATATAAAAGGGCCGTTCCTGGGATCCATGAACAACCTACGTACCTTGTTCAGATTGCTCAGGGAACCAGAGGATGCACATTGCCTTGGGCACAGTGGAATGTGCTGCTGGAACTTAACATTAGATCTTTAACCAATGTGAGAACAATGGCTGTATTTATGATTTCATTTTTCCCTAGAAATGATCTTCACCAGGTGATGGTCTGCACCAGCTAACCGGCTGAGACAGATAAGAAAGCACCTCGCAGAAGCAAGCAAGATATGTTTCAAGATCTCATGCAATCCACCGAGGCTGCAGCAGGGGAGACTAGACTTTGGAGACAGGAATGCTGGCAGGACTGTAAAAGGAACTATTTGAGGAGACAGAAACGGAAGGATGACCTAATAAACATCCAGTTTCTGCCTCCCCCACCCCATTCTCCCACAAAGCATTTGTTCGAAGGCCAGGGACCCTCCTGGTACAATGTAATATTCACAGAGCTATGGCATCGAACCCCACACCTACAACACCTTTCATAGTCACTACAGAATGTTAGCCCACTACCTTTGTTTTTTAGTAATAAAAGTGAATCTCACATTGTGCACAGTGTCTGTATTAATACAGATCCAAGATTTGTTACCTCATGTTCACTCTTTATTCATTTGATCACAATACAGTCCACCCCCCACCACACATGCTGAAGTGCCCTGCAGGTTTGCAGTTGCAGTGTGACCCACTGATGTGATGCACCCTATGCGTTCCCATTACTGAAATGGTCCCTGAGTGCCTCCCTTATGCGGACGGCCCCCACTGCGCCCCCCTAATACTCCTAGTGGCTGGCTGTTTGAACGCACCCTCCAGGCGTTCAGCCTCAACATCCCACACTGGGGAAAATTTCTCTCCCCTACTTTCACAAAGGTTATGAAGGACACAGCATGCCACATTCACGACTGGAATGTTGTACTCATTCAAGTCCAGCCTCCCATACAAACAGCGCCAGCATCCCTTTAAGCAGCTGAGGGCACACTCCACAGTCATTCTGCACTTGCTCAACCTATAATTGAACCGTTACTTGCTGGGATCCAAGTTGCCAGTGTAGGGCTTCATGTGCCATGGCATCAGTGGGTAGGCTGGGTCTCCTAGCATCACTATGGGCATCTCCACATCCCCAACAGTAATTTTCTCATCCGGGAAGAAGGTCCCTGCTTGCAGCTTCTGGTACAGCCCCGTGTTCCTGAAAATACGGGCATCATGCACCTTTCTCGACCACCCAGCATTGATATCTGTGAAACGCGCCCTGTGATCCACAAGTACCTGCAGCACCCTGAAGAAGTAGCCCTTCCTATTTATATACTCAGTCGCAAGATGGTCCAGAGCCAAAATAGGGATGTGTGTGCCGTCTATTGCCCCTCTTCAGGTTGGGAATCCCATGGCTGCACAACCTCATACACATTGCCCAATATCACTGTCCTCCAGAGCAGAACATGATTGATGGCTCGGCACACTTCTGACAGCGCTAGCCTGACGGTGGACCTGCCACCTCCAAACTGATTTGCAACCGACCTGTAGCAGTCAGGAGTTGCCATCTTACACACAGCAATTGCAACACACTTCTCCATGGTGAGGGCAGCTCTCATTTGGGTGTCCTTGCATCGCAGGGCAGGGGCAAGCTCCTCACACAGTTCCATGAAGGTGGCTTTACACATTCAAAAGTTCTGTAGCCACTGGTCATCATCCCACTCCTGCATAACAATGCAGTCCCACCACTCGGTGCTTGTCTCTCATGACCAGAACCAGTCGTGCACCATATGCACTGCTTTGCTGAACTCCTTCACAGAGCATCTGCTGTTGTTCTGCATGGCATTCAGCAGCCCTGGGTCCTCCGATTCCTGGTCTGATTCAGAGCTCAGTGCGTACTGTGCAACCAGCCGAGATGTAGCCATTATGCTGAAGGCAACAGTGAAGATCAGAGCTGGATCCATATTGTTGCAATTGGGAGTGCCGGGAAGGAATGCAGCAGTGTTGAAAATGGGCGCAAGTTTGCTATTAGCAACAAGGCAGATGGCAGAGGAACACAATGCACCATGGGAAACTGAGAATTTACCCATGGCGCTCAGAGCTCCTCTCCTTCTACCCAGGATTCTTAGTGCTGAATCCGGACAAGTGGAACTGTGGGATAGGTGCCCACAATTCAATGTGGTATATTGCAAAATTGCTAAGAAGAGTGTGGACACTCCGTTCCGTTACAAGGAGCGCCCTGTGTGCGCGATCCAGTGCAATAAAAACCATGTGACTTTTGCAGTGCAACACGCTTCTTGCGCAACAATTCTGTAGTGTGCACGTGGCCTTAGTAACTACAGAAAATATTTGAACTTGTGCTTGCAATACTTCATCTTGCACAGAATATTTTCTTACACATTTCACTTCTTTTCAGAGACTCAGTTTCACATTCTTCTTTTCTGATGTGGAACTATCCTTGAATTGCTTTTTTTTTTAAAAAAAAACCTTTGTGGGGGTTGAGTTTGAAGGGTTGTTATTTGGCTCCTGAGCAGCTAGGTCAGACAAGAGCTAGACAGTGATAAAGAAGGGAAGGTTTCCACTAAATAAATGTTTTGACATTTTAAATAAAAGTTTTAATTAAAAATACTTTTAATTTAATTAATAAAATTGATTCTAATTAATTAATTGTTTAATTGAAATTTTAGTAGACAATTAAGTTTTAATTTAATCTTAATTAAATATACAGGTGACCCTTCAGTGCTGTAAAAATTATATGTGACCCTCAAGGCAAAAAGGTTGGGAACCACTAATTTAAAGAATTTTCCCAGTTAGTCCCTGTACTGACCATTGGTAACTATTCTTCAGTTAACAAGTTCCAAAGCAGTAGCCCTGTCAGTCTAGTTCAGCAAAACAAGGAGCCTTGTGGCACTTTTAAAGACTAACAAATTTATTTTTTGCCTGAGCTTTTGGGGGAGAAAAATCCCACTTCATCAGATGCTTGAATGTGGAGAACATCTTCAAGGGTCTGACAAAGTGGGATTTTCTCCCATGAAAGCTCATGCAATAAATACATTTGTTAGTCTTTAAGGGTGCATCTACACTTGTAAATTAATTCGACTTAAGCAGTTCCTTAAGTCAAATTAAGGAAAAGTTAGTTTGAATTAGTAAAACCTCATTTTACTTCGAACTAACACTTAATTTGAACTAGTTAGTTCAAATTAAGTCAATGTGGCCATATTAGTTCGAACTAAGCAGTTCGAACTAACCAGCACATTGACTTTCATACAACTGACTAATTTGACCTAAAAGCAAGTGCCATGCGTGGCACTTGCTTAGTTTGAACTAGCATTCTAGTGGGGCCATGCTAGTTCAAATTAAGTTAATTCGAACTAACTAAAATGAGTTTGAATTACTTAGTTCAAATTAGTTAGTTCGAACTAACTTTTGTAAGTGTAGACATAGCCTAAAAGTGCCACTAGACTCCTTGTTTATTATTCTTCAGTTAAAGGAAGATAGAGTTGTAAGCTGCTTTTTTATTATCCCAGTTACTAGAAGAGAATTTTGGACAACTCTTAACAATTGTCATCATTTATATTATAATTATGTCCAGATCAGGCTCCATTGTGCCAGAGGCTATACAGGTGCATAGTGAGGGTCAGTTTCTGCCCCAAGGAACTTACAATGTAAATAGACAGGTCAGGAAAAAAAAGAGGGAAATATTATTTCCCCAGTTTTACAGACTGGGAACTGAGGCACAGAGAGATGAAGTGACTGAAGCAATAGCAAATCTGTGACAGAGCTGGGAACCTAAATCAGAGTCCTAAATCCCAGTTTCAGGCCAACGTCTTAATCACAATCATCCTCACTCTCTACGTACAACTATTAATATGAACATCACTTCTCAGGAAAAACAACGGATTTTGACCTGTCCTTATAAAAAAATCCACAGGTCATTTTCTACCTTTGAATTTTGCTTAGCAAATCTTGGTATATGATGTCAAGTTTGAAAGGAGTAGTCAAAGGGATCTCTCCCACGAAAGCTCATGCAATAAATAAATTTGTTAGTCTTTAAAAGTGCCGCAAGACTCCTTGTTTGTTTTTCATATATGATGTGATTCAGTAGCAATTTAGTGACTTGCATTCTCTGTGTCAGACTGTAATAGGTTAAAACGTAATTTTCTTCCCATTCAATGAACTATGTTACATGTCTGCACAGCTGTATCCATCAAAGAATAACTGATACAATTTTAGAGGATGTTAGTTACATGCTTTCCCAGTCACTCATTATAGAAAGAAATATCCTTGCTAGATCCCTTTACTGCTTGCAGTACTGCATCTTTCCCACTGTGTGGCATCAAGTTCATTTCTGAGAAGCAAAAGCAATTCAAACTAGCTTGCATATGTTCATATATGGCATGGGAGAGAAAATGGCAATTGGTACATTTAGAAAGCCACTTAAAAGAACTCATTACTTAGAGTTGCTTTGTAGATGGGCAGTCAGCATGCTATCCTGATTTAGGGGAGCTAACAATTCCCTACTCCCTTGTGGAATGAGGGAGACCCAAGTGCTGAAGATGGTTGTGTAGTGCAGATCTGATTGTATGGCATGGAAACAGTTTTTAAATGAACTTCAAAATGAAACAGAGAGCACCAACTAGTTCCCTTACTTCCTGAGGTGCAAGAGAAGGAGCTAGATGCTGTATGTGTATTGAAAATTTTAAAAAAAGGTTTGCTTCTGATGTAAAGAGAGAGAGGCAGTGTACTAGCGGTTCCTAATAACATAGCTACAGAGAAGCCAGGAGGGACTTCAGTGTCTTCAGAAGTGCACCAGGCTGGCTTTTCACCTCATTCTAGAAAAAAATTAGTTCACCAAAAATAAAACAGACATGAGCCAAACCCGCCCAATAATAGGGCTGGATTGGAATCTGATCTTGGGGTGGTGGGGGAGAAAGAAGTTTTCTGGATATCAAAGATACTTCAAGAGTAATTAGAAAATAGCTGCTGCTGAGCATGAATGAAATTAATCACAACCAGCCTTCTACATGGTATGCAACCACTCAAAGAGCTGATGACTCCTCTGTTGTGGAATGAGGAAAACCCAGGTGGTGAAGATAGGAGAAGGGCAGGCCTGATGGGATGGCCTGCTCAAAAAACTTCACAATGAAATGGAGCATGGCAATCAGATGCCTTCATCTCCACAGCCTAACAGAAGGTGGGAGGGGATGAGAGAGCACTCATCACATACCAAAGCCTTGAGCTTTATTGCACAAGTCTGGAGGAGATCATGATCACCAGAGCACAAGCCTTGAATGGTTCTACAGCCAAATAAATGTTTAGCTGAACTTCCACCTACAGCAACTAAGAAGTTTAGTCTTGGACACCTGCACTTCACCAATCACCACTTACAGGTACTTAAGAAAGGCTTTGTGACAGAATATCCCCAAATCCACCACAATAGAAAAGTCAGACATCATCATCCTGTAACTCTCCAGACCTTGCAAAAGAGACTAGAGACACAGAACTGTCTGTTAATTTCATACCTCATGGTGGAGAAGCTGTTCATGGTAAAAGGGCCAGTTGCTGCTTTTCTATGAAAGTCATTACTGAAAATTTGATATATTGATTTAACCTTCAGTATCTGGGATCCTTGTTAGGGAGTTGAAGTACAAGCATGGCAACACAGTAGGTTGGGATTTCCCCTGGAGCTCTCACTGATCATGGGCTGGGAGGTTCCCCCCCCCCCCACATCAGTCATGGCCCATCATTCTGTGGGTGAAGAGTCTGTGGTGTCATGGTGTTAGGGCCTGGTCCCAACCTCATGGAGACCCTGATGGCTTCTTTGCAGGAGTTTGCAGCACACATCTGCTCCCTTGCTCTGTGCATCTAGTCTGACCTGAGCTGCTCCCTTTTGAGTCCTGCCTCTACTGTGAGCAGGTGCAGCTGAGTGGGCCCTTCTGGGCCAGAGATGCTCTTTTACCCTCAGTTCACCACTGTGGGGCTTGTGCATCACATCACTGGCCTACTGACACTGAGCCCCCTCCTGTGCCCCCCACCCTTCTCTTATGTCCTCACATTCCCCTGCCCTCTCTCCACCTCCTCTGTGCCCCCTCTTCTCCTGCCCCTCCCTCCTTCTCTATCCCCACTTCCCCACCACCTCAACCTTCTCCTGTGCCCCTACTTCTCTCTCCACCTCCTCCCACTTCCCCTGCATCTCCTCCTGTCCCCATTTCCCCACCCCTCACCCTCCTTCTGTGCCCCTACTTATCCTGATCCTCCCTCCACCTCCATTCCCATTTCCCCTGCCCCTCTGTCTGCCTCCTCCTCTGTCCCCACTTCCCCTGCCCCTCCCTCAACCTTCTCCTATGCCCCCACATTCCTCTGTGTTTCTTTACTCTTTCGGTGTACCCTCCTTTGCCTTACCTAGGATTGATATTCCCTGTCCCTTTTCAGCCTCTTCCCTTCTGCAGTGCCTCTGTCTTTTTTCCCTTCTTATTCCCCTCTAACACCTGACATTAACATCCCCACTACGTTTCCCCATGTACATCTCACCAAGTGCTCTCACCTGTTCCCCGTGCCTCCCTCATGCACCTCAGTGGAAGGGTCAGTCCTTGTTTTCATGGTAACTCCCAAAGTGGAGATGTTGGTAGACCCCTGCACATGGGAGCAAAGGACTGCAAACAAAACCTGGCTGGCTCCACTTAGCACCCGAACTTCCTTATAATTCAAATCATAGAAAGTTCAGAGCAAAATTCATATTCATAATGAGATCATAAAAGAACCACTTGCCTAACACTGAAAACAATCCTGTCTGTTTAAAGGAAAAATGATTTCCTCTCTGGAACCATAACCAGCTGATACAAGACAGGACATTCAGGCTCAGGTTCACAGTAGGTTCTGGCTCCCAGAGGTTAAATAGCTGTTAATTAAGACAGTTATACAGCTGTCTTCTTTTTTTTTCCGGCCACAGCATACCAGTGAATCTCCAGTGCCAAAACAGACACAGAGCATGATTGACTGGTTATCGCTCCATTCCACCACCCACCAAGTGGAAAGAAAAACATTCATTTTTCTTTGTGCTGTGTATCTTCATCCATGCATCAAGCGACTCCCCACTAAATACACATTGCTGTTGGATGGGTTGGGAGAGCTAAATTACTACAGGATCGAAACTGCTGATGGTCTTTGATTTAGCACAACTTGTATAAACATACAGTCCACAGAACCAGTCTTTGTTTTGGTTTATATCTGCTAGGGCTCTCCTGTCCATCTCGGGAGGGGAGGGGGGACAACTCACATAGTTGTATTTATATCATAAACATAACTTGCTTTGTATATTTTTCTTTCACCTCAGAGAAGTGCCAGTCGGTCTGCTGCACATCTAAACAATGCACACTTTATGGTTCAATTTAACCTGTTAATCCCATTTCATTTGTGGGAGTCCTCTCCCCCCACCTCCATTACCTATTCACTGTTTTGCTGGAACTAATTTTGTTAAATGTTGCTGTATAAATTATCATCCCTCTGAAATAATGTGAATTTAAGCACCTCTTGAAGCTTCGTTTAATGGTACTAGACCTGACAACATGAAAGCACACACACACAAATTGATTTTAGGGAACTCACCTAACATCCTCTGTTTGCTTCCATAAATGGTATCCCTGAATATTCTGCTTTGTACCATGCTGGTGAACTAACCTGGGAATGATACTCTGTCCTACAAGGGGATCCATCTGTATTAAGGTAGAGCACAGAGCACCTAAATGCTCTCAGTTCCCCTTTTCTCTGGCTCCTGCAAAGCAATTGCTTCTAGAAAGAGGAGTTAGAGCCAAGAAAGGAACCATCTGAAGTTTAGGGGGATTGAGACTGATATGTTGGCTATTGGTAGAACAATTAAATCAACCCATCTGTCTTTGGATAATTAAAGAGAAACTCTCTTTGCAGATAGAAATTGGTCTCAAACGTCACCTATTTGGAAGGGCTGATTCAGGCCTACCTCTTGCTGAAAAGCCCCTCTATAATTCTTGTTATTTATAAAGTATAGGAGGTATAGAAAGTGCTTTAATATAGACAGATGGTGACCAAGTCCTTGCTCTAAAGCGTCTCCCATTTAAACTGCAAAATAAACATCTGAATTGCATTTGATGCCACCACAGTGGGTCAGGTCCCACACTGCTATAATGATGGAGTTCTGCTTGTTCACATCAGCTGAGGAACTAGCCCAAAATCAGTGGTACCGACATTCTGCCACACACTGACCATCCCAAAAACCATTCCAGCAGTGATTACCTTAAATCGACAGCTGTGTTATTCAGCTTTTTAAAGCATCTTGCTGCGTGCACTTTACAAAGGTGTCAGATCAAATCCTGTTGCTGTCTGTTTCTAGTGAAACGTGTGTAGGCGAAACCACATTGGAGGTTCTGTGCCTAACAGCCTTCAGTCATGGTTATAATATTGATCACAAACTGTGTGTGTCCACAAACCATGCCACCACATTTTAAGTGGGTTTAATATAGTGTCAAACCAGTGGGACAAATGAGGCTGGGTACACTCAGAAGATGTCTGGTGTCACAGCTACCACCCGGCTAGCAATTGTGGTACAATACTTCAGTTACTAGATTGGGGGCAGGATTAGTTAAAGAAAAAGAAAAACAACTTTCAACAGGAAACAGACTTTTCATTGTGCCCCTCATTGTACATTCACAGTGCTGCCCTTTCTGCTCGATAGAGCAGGCCAGTTTCGAACACTCTAAATTGTCAAGAGCTGCGTGGGTTTCCCAGAGTGTGCTTTGTCCAACAATACAGAAGCCTTTTTTTGTTAACTGACTTGAACTCATTGTCCCTTCTCTCCCATCCCCACCACTATCATCCTCGCAGCCCGGGCCAGTGCATCCTCCATGGATCCTGTTACAGTGTTTGGGTTCATGAAGGACAAATTAGCATAATCAGATTAGCTGCAGGGGTTGTACATTTGAAAAGGAGAGAAAAGAAAAAGTGTTTCACAAAGAGGAACCCTGAGGAGGGCAGAAGGAGGGGTTTATTGCTGTTGTGTCCAGGCGCTGGAAACCTGCACCTGCATTGCCTGCAAGCCCTCTTCTAACTAAGGACTCTTAGATGGTATTAAACCTTAGAACCGGGGGAGGGGTGAGAAAGAAAGAAAGAAAGAAAGAAAGAAAGAAAGAAAGAAAGAAAGAAAGAAACCCAGCCCTGCATCCCATTAATTGATCTCTCTGGACTGGGAATGTGCAGCGCGCTGACAGTGGGAAACGTCCTTTGATTCCTACTCAGCATGGAGAGGCGATCGGCTCAGTAATCTGGTCTATCGAGATAAGAGTTTTAGAGTCTCTGTAGGAGACTGATAAGAAATGTCGCAGGAACAAGGCCCATTGGCTGTTTTTATTTTGCTGGTTTCGTGGCCGGTTTGCATTTCTAAATCTGGGGGAATGCTACATTTTTATATTCCATTCCCATCCTAACAGTGTTTTTGAATTGCCCATATTTCATTTTGGCCATTGTTTTGTAAGCACACTTTAAAAAAAGACAAAAGGCAAAGAGCATCAGATCCATGCAAGAGGTAGTTGGTGTGTGTAAGAAATCAGCGCCTGATCTTTCCAATCTGATGCAAAGGTTTATGATGATACTGTAAACACGAGCTGTTTGCTTTAGTCACCCAGGTTCACTGCATACAGTCAGGAGCTAAATTGATTGGCACAATTACCACAGCACGATGCTTAATTCTCTCCTCTATAAATTTGCTTGGAGGGCCCAATTCTGAAATCAGTGGCCAAGGCTTTAGTGATCTTAGATGCCCTCCTGGATAAGGGCCCGATCTGAAATGTGTTACATGATCTGACCTTTAAAAAGGGCTGAGCTCTCTGCCTCTGAAAATCATACTATTCAAGTGCCTCAGTTGGGCACCTATGATTACTAGTCACTTATGAACAATCTCAGCCCTCGACTTCCTCAGGACTTTTGCCTTAACAAGAATGTCAGAATTCAGCCCACAGTTCTCCAGCAGTGCATGCTGGCTTCAACCTGATGTTTTCTAGAAGCGATACCATCTTCAGTCCACTTCTACATAAGGCAGTGTAGCAAAAAGTAGGCTGAATCATACCCATCAAATTTATCTGAGTTTTATTTTTAATACATTTTGACTAATATTTTTTCTATTATTTGACTATTGAGTAGGGCATTAATTCACATTTTCCAAATGAAGTATTAGCTGAATTTGGATGTCTTAATTATAATACTTGATTAATATTTTGTTTCACTGTTGGTCCAGCTATCATGTTGGGGCCTAATTTGAAGACCATTGAAGTCTTTCAGAGCCTTTGAATCAGGTTCTCAGAGCTCAGTTATTTAATTAACTATTGTGGTGCCATATATTATGATGGTACTGAGACATGATGTTGCAATTCCATGTTCTGTGGACTGCACCTTGGAAGGACCTTTTCTGTTTCAGTGCATCAGTTCAGACATGTAATAGCATGTCACTGTGTGTTCTCTCTGCCGCTCTTTCCCGGGGACATTATATTAATTCTTTCTTTGTTCCTTTTCCTTAATCTGAAATAAAAATAAGTTAAAGTGGAAAAAATAACACCCCAGCATGGGTAAAAATACTAATTATGATTCACATGCTGCCAAGCTTGCAGGCCATTTTGTCTAGTATGATATCCAGCAAGGAGCTGCTATTTAAAGTCCACTTCACTCTTTGCAGCCTCAAGTCACTAGTTTGTGGAAAGCTTTTCCAAAAGCTGGAGTTAGGGCATGAATTTGCATGGCACATCTTGTTTCCCCTGAGACTAGCATTTCCCATGCCGTGGCAAACACACCAACTGGGTTTCATTTTTCACTTGGATTCATTTAAAGCATAGGCAACCGGGATACTCATCTACTGGAGATGGCATAACAGAAGCCTTGCTGACAATGCCAGAGCTAGTTTGGGGGAAAGGTTGATTAGGCATTGGTAGTGGGCTGGATACCAAGCTCATGTTCACCCAGCAGAGGTTCCTGGCGTATGCAGCGAGGCACGGATTTCCACATTAGCTGTTGTAAGATGGCACACACGATGATGTGGCTCCGTGATCCTATGCACACGTTGCAACACACTCACCATATCTGACCCAGCTGCTCCATCATGACAGAGCAGCAGCCGGGCCAAACCTGAATGGCGTCATGACCCCATGCACCAGCTCACAATACCCTCAGCTGGAAGCCAGGTCCAGTCCCAGGGGACAGGAGCCATCAGTGGTGGGTGAGTGCAGGGTAGGTTCGTTTTCCAGCCCTGTCTGAAAATGTGTGTCATAGACCCCCTTTTGTCCATTGCATAAAAGGCGCCATACATACACCAAATGATGGCTGGGGTAGCTGCTGTCCCTCCTTCCTACGCTCTCTGCCACTGATTCATGGCATAATTCAGAGGAAAGGATTGAAATCGATGCCCCCATTAGCGCGTCCATGCAACACTCCATGTTGGCCCAACTCTAATCCCACCCAGCCAAGTCAATGGAAAATTTGCCTTTCTGCCTCTAACCCCCTCTTCTACTTTGCTGGTTGGCGTTTTTATGGTCTTCTTACTGTTTGTTCAGTATTTTATCTGGGGCATGCATTCAGTTTGAGCCTCTGACTGCAATGGTGGTTTTAAAAAGTTTCCATGCAACGTGATGGCATTTCATTCTTGTGACTGTTCCTTATAATTTCCATTGAACTAGCTTCCTCATTTCTGTGTAGTTCCCCTTTTGAAGTCAAATGTTACTGTGGTGGGTTTAGGATGTTAA
This sequence comes from Pelusios castaneus, assembly GCA_007922175.1. Taxonomy (NCBI): domain Eukaryota; kingdom Metazoa; phylum Chordata; order Testudines; family Pelomedusidae; genus Pelusios; species Pelusios castaneus. The sequence goes on from ML685839.1 coordinate 2,976,856, forward strand.
ATTTAATTACATTGTGTTTGCTTTTACCAAGCAATTCAGTTATACTCACTTCTTGGACCAGATTCTGTGCACCATTTAGGATTAAATAAAGACTTGCCTTTCCCCTTGTGGGTTCCAGGACTAGCTTTGCCAAGGAACAGTGAGTTGGTCAGTAGTAAATTCCTACTGCTGTACTCATTGTTCAAGCATGACATGGCTATCCATAGAGATCTGGTGGTACAGTTTGATTCATTTAAGATTTCTACTATATTGCTCTATGCTTTCTTTCACATAGTGTGCTATTAAGAGTACGTTAGGGTCATTTCCAGGTATCATCCTCCCAGTAAAATGGCCAATTCTCTAAGGGGGTCAGGCAATTCCAGTGAAGGACAATGAAGTGTCAGGTGGTCTCTCCAGTTTGGAGAAACCACAAAGTCAACAGTTTTTCTTAATGCTTTCCTTTGCCATTTACTAACCACAAGAGTTACACATTCAGTGGCAAAAGTACTCATTTAAGAAGATGCATGGTACACAATTCCCCTTTAACTGTGAATTTCTTTACCTGGCCTGGCCTTTAACACAACATTAAAGTTGATTTCTTTGTGGGATTTGGTGCAGGACTAACAAATACTACACACCTTGAATGCCTCAGGGCAGCCCGCTGAAGAATACAGGAAGACTTCCATAAATCTTAATAGGCTTTGCATCAGGACCTAAGTCATGATCACTGATTTCCTCTCCTTTGCCCTTCCATGGCAATGAGGCTCAGGTAGGGCTATACATGGAATGCACCACTGCTCCCACCCCAGAGGGGGCACATTGTGATGGATTCTCCATGACTGCAAGTTTTTAAAATCAAGATAAGATGCTGTAAGCTGGGTGAGTCTTCACCAACTAGCAGCTGCAGCCTCACATAGAAGTTATGGGTAGGGCAACCCAGGCCTTCCCAGGCCACTGGGTTGCAACTCAGAAGCCTTCCTGAGCCTTACGCCTGTGATCTGACTAATGCTATCCCCTGGAGGTCTCTTCCTACAGCTCTGCCCCTCTCATTGGAACATGTTGTGGCTGGCAGTTGTTCCTGGCGACCTAGTCCGCTGTCTCAGCTCCATGACGCAGAACTCCCCCCAGGGAATTCCTTACTGGTGTAGTCCCTTTGCAGCAGCTGCATGCAGGCCTGTCTCTTGCTGCCCATGAATCACTGTGCTGAAGGGATTCCCTTTTAAGTCTTCCTTCAATTGGAGCATGCCCAGAAGGCCTGTTGGGGCAGGACTTCCCTGGCCCAGAGTTGTTCCTGCACCTTTCAGCTCTCCTGGGTGGGGTTTATCCACCCCACCACAGATGTTTGAATAAAAGCTATGCCTTCGTTCCAATGGGAATTAATCCAGGGAAGTCTTATGGCCTGTGTTATGCTCAAGGTCAGACTAGATGATCACAGTGTCCTTAGAATCTATGAATCTGGGGTTTCCCCCTTAGGAAAACCCCCTCAAACTTGGAGCCTGGGGCACCAAGACTCCTGACTTAATCTACAGCAATCCCTGTCGTCAGCCTAGAGCATATGTAGATGGGCAATACATTCATTCATGCAGGGTGGGATTTTCAGAATGGCTCAGCTGTGTCCTCATCAGCTGCCATTGGAGAGTGGGAGTTTTACCAGTGAGTTGAATGGAAGCGTAGTTAGGCCAACATTGTGAACACGTTTGAAAATCCTAGTGACAACATATTGGAACAACAATAAATGGGTCAGTTCTTGCTGTGTTTCAGGTAAATACAGAAATATATACCTTACACAAACCAAATATTTATTAGATTTGATTCTTGGAACCATCTCCCTCTTTGATTCTCCCTTTAGCACCTGCTGCTTTAAAAGTACAATTACAGCAATGAAAATGAATGGATTTAGTCTGTTGCTTTATCTCTGGCTTTAAGACTTAAGGAGGTGACTTTAAAGTGACCTCTGCCCCATAGGTCAGCAGTTAAGCTGTCCATTCTCTCTCTTCCCCCCTTCCTTTCTCATTTAGCCTTCAAAGAACAAAAGTCAGTTGTGCATTGCTCATGCTGTTTTCATTTGGTCATCTTCCGCAATTCCCTCATGTCTAAAAATATTCATAGGAAGCAAGGTAAAGTAATAGGAAAGATTTATTGAATATTTTTCAAATGGTGCTTCTCTGAAACATTTCAGACCAGCATCAGTCTTTTCCTATCCAGTGGTTTCTAGAGCTTCCAACCAAGATAAATTTTCTGTCCTAATTTAGTACATTTGGTAATGGTTGTGGTACAGAATCAAAATTTGGCTACACTGCAATAACAAACCATTGGCAAAAGTTTTAGAGCCCAAGTCAGGTGATTCAGGTTTGCAGAGTTTGGGCTGCAGGGCTATAAAGCTGCAATGCAGATATTTGTGGGGGCTCAGGCTGGAGAACGAGCTCTGAGATCCTTGGCAAACACGAGTCAGCTGACCAGGGCCAACCACAACCAGGCTCCAGGTCATTCACTGCAACATAGACAGTCTCCTAGGCTATGTCTACACTTACAAAAGCTGGTTCGAATTAGTTAATTCAAACTAAATTTTAGTTAGTTCAAATTAACTTAATTCGAACTTTCATGGTCCCACTAGAATGCTAGTTCGACCTAGCCATGGCCATGCAGGGCATTTGCTTAGTTCGAATTAGTCAGTTGCAGGAAGGTCAATCTGCCAATTAGTTCGAACTAAGCAGCTAGTTCAAACTAACATGGCCACATTGGATTAGTTGGAACTAAATAGTTCGAATTAACCATTAGTTCGAACTAAACCATCGAATTTATTAGTTCGAATTAAGGAAGCCCTTAATTTGAACTAATGAAAGCCTAGTGTGGCCAAGGCTTAAGTTAGTCCGAATTAAGCTTCCTTAATTGGAACTAACTTGCAAGTGTAGACATGGCCTTAAAGACTCAGGTAGGAGAAGGGTATTCACTATGCTGCCAGCTAAAGTCCAGCATTTTAATAGAATAATTCAAGCTTACCTGGGAGAGTGGGCCACTATCCTATTAAAACACTTCACATGTTGGTTCCAATGGATACCAATGACAGGAATCAGCACTAAGTATGTACATACAACACTGAGAATTCGTTTCATGAAGCCATGTAGCTGGTCTATGTGAGTCCCTATCTGTGCTGTGAGGAAGCAAATGGTCCTATCACCTCTCAACGGGAGAGTGTTGAATTGTTCCTTCTCTGCTTTACATCCAGTCATTTGGTTGCTGCCAAGAGGTGGCTCCTTAATTGGGTCTTAACTGCAGATGCTTCCCACATGACTGGGCATGTTTCCTTCTTTTCCCTCCTCAGTGCTATGCCGTATGCAGATCAAGCACACTATGTCACACAATCCCCCTTCACAGAAATTTTTGGTTTCCACTGAGAAGTTCTTCAGGGGCCTTCAAACAATAAGCCTCATTCTCCTTACACCAAAGCCACTTTACAGCACACTGGTGAGTTTGAGGGGCATGAATGCAAATGAGATTCAGGCCTTAGATTTTCTTACTCCACACATCATTTGATCCAATCACCTTCTCTTCCAAACAAATTACCCTGTAACAACATGGCACTCACTGCTCATGAACGCCCCTGCTGGCTGAGACTTCTGCAGTCTTTCAACAGTCCCAGCTCAGTATTGGCCATATCCCCAGGACTTTCTCTCTGGAAACAATAGATTTGCTCTCTCAGAGCCCTTCTGGCCCCAGCTTTCCAGCTGGTCCACTAAGTAGTTCAGATCCCGTTGTAGGATTTATCACTGTTGGCCACTTCCCCAGTGGCCTATGGGAGGGACTCAGGCTTGCTCACTACTCCAGGTTCCAGCCAGGGACCCTAAGAATAACAGCCACTGTTACTATGTCACTTTAACAAAACTGCTTTCAGTTCCCTGGGCCACTTCCAAGTGGTCCCAGACTTCACCAATGCTTCATCCTTAGCTCAGGGCTCTTCTGTGTTCAGGCCCAGCAGTCAACCAGGAGTTCCTTCTCACTCCCCCAGTCTATGCCAGCACTGAGCTCTCTGTGGTTGTGCAGTTCCCTTTGGTCACCTGCACTCTGCTAGCTCCAGCAAGGAACTGCTGCCTGCTCTGGCTCTGCAGTTCCTTTTATACAGCCCTCCTGGGCCCTGCTTAGCTAGCTGTTTGTGTCCTCCTCATGATTGGCTGCTTCCTATGCAATCTTTTAGACCACTTGTAAGACTTAGCTCCACTTATCCTTTCCTGAGATGGGGGTGGTAGGAGCCTGAGGCCTTCAACAGGGAGCCTTTGGGTCTAGTCCACCCCGCCACACTCCCACTGAAGTTAATAGACAAGTTCTCAGAGCCTCCACTCCTGTAGATTATTTAAATTAAAGCAGCTTTAGGACCTGTCAGAAGTCAATGCTTGCAGAGTCCCACACTAGCACCATCTCCCAGTGACCGGAAACCCTCCCTCCATCATTTTTCATCACAGCATGGCCACCACTGGCCTTCCTGGACCCCATCCAACTAGTAGCTGGAAGTAGATTGTAATAACCCATCCTTTGGAAACAGACATGGGACAGAAACAAACTCTGGATTCTAAACATCAGTGGGCTTTGGGGAATATCTGCAATTCAAATCTGGGACCCAGTAAGCATATGGCAAATGGTCCCTATCTGAACATCCCAACCTACTGGGGTGCTCAAAATCCACAACTGGGTCCCATTTTTACGGTTTCAGACCATCTCTACTTTTTAAAGATGGTCTTTTGAACTGTAAAATTTTGAAAAAAATTATTATTATTATTTTGCAACAAATTTTTACCACTCTATCCTTTTTTATCAACCAAAGAGTGGGTCAAAATCTTTCAAACACTATACTTCGATGAAACTTTGACCAAATAAAGTAAGAAAATTTTCCCCAAAAACGTTGCAAGGTCTGGTGTTGTTTTGATTTGTCCCTGGTTTTTTAGATCCTCTCTTTAAGCATTGCTGGGAAAATATTCTGCATATCAAAAGCAGCTTGGAGGTGCAGAACCTGAAAATGATCCTTGTATTAGAATTTATTCTGCCATTTTTAAAATTTACAAGTAAATTTTAGAAATTGGAAAGCTTCTTAAATAATTTATTTGGAATATATTAGCAGTTAAATAACATTATAAACCACAAAATGTGTTCAATTACACCATACTTATTCACAGCCATACAGATAAGAAGTCACAAAAAACAGAAGTCCTGACCAAAAAAAATTATCTTTGGTAGATAAATCTAGTCACACACATGCTGTACCTAAATGAAAAGGGAATAAAAAACATTTGAACCAAGAATAAGAAAACTTTTTAATATATAAATAACAAGCATTTCACGTTATATACTTGCTAAGCTTTCTGCCCTTTCCTTACCAACAATACTCTTCTCAGAAGATGGATCTATTTTGACTAACCTTGCTGATGAGAAAACATTACCAATAGGGTGATGGAAAGAATTGCACCAACACTACTCACACTTTAAACATTTACACCTATTTGGCCAAATTTACCCATGATGTAACTCCATTTGAGCCAAGAGATACCTAGGATGAGAAGCTGGGCCATTAAATTTGAGACTGTGCTTAAAATAGGCAGTATCAAACCATTTAGCAACACTAAAGTAGGCATAGGAAAGGATAAAGCATTAACTTTACAAACCATGAAAAAGACTCTTGGCACATTTCCACTCAGATGCTCTTCCGTATCTTCATTCACTTCCTTCCTCAAAGCACTGAAATCTAGAAGTAATTAGGCTGGAAAACAGAGCTCTTTGAAAAACAAAATTAAATGTTCACTAAAATGGTCAGCTTTTTTTCTCACTATTTGAAATGTTTCCACTAGCTCCCCTGTGTGTTACAGCAGAATTTTTTTTGACAAACTTTACTCTTCATGAGCGTTCAGATCAACAAAAACCCATGCCCAGCTGGGCCAAATCAGTTTCTTTGTCAGCTTCCCTGAGACAGATAAATACACAGGGGCTGTGGAGATGTTTGTATGTTTGGCTGTGTGATTTTGTTCCCTGTTTCAGGGAACAGATTCTCTGTGCTGCAAGCATGTAAGCAGTGTAATAGATACTCAAAGCCTTATCTACAGTTTCTGAAGGTGGCTCACGTCTCACTGAGAGGCAGAAGAAGCCAAGGAGATCTGGCAGAACATTGTCACTTCCACTTGTTGAACCATAATGAATAGTTTTCAGGAAGTTAAGGTCCTTCGACACATCCCAGTCTCATTGAACTCAATCAGTAATTTGTCACTGACTGCAGTGGAAGCTGGATTTGACCCAGAAACTCTTTAAATTTGATTCCTTAGACTTTCCACCTACTGTTCAATGTGACTTTTTTTAAACACTTATGAGCTGTCCAGATCTTTGCTGACACAGGAGGTAATGAACTGAATGGTATGCATCATTCTACAGTGCAATTTCTCTCCTACTTCACATGGTCATGCTTAAAAGCCTCACAATTTCCTTAGATATTAAAAACAACAAGATTCCTGGGGCAACTTAAAGACTAACAAATTTCTTTAGGCAAAAGCTTTCAAGGGCTGCAACCCACTTTATCAGATGCATCTGACAAAGTGGGTTGGAGCCCATGAAAGCTTATGCCCGAAGAAATTTGTTAGTCTTTAAGGTACCACAGGACTCTCATTGTTTTTCTGTCTACAGATTAACAGAGCTACTTCTCTGGAACTTAGATATTAAAATATTATTACCTCAGTATTTGCTGTATAATCAGTGCTTTTTTGTGACGGTTTGCAGGGGTATGGAATACCCGCACCTTTTTTGCTGGCCCCACTGCCCAGCTCGGGGGCAGGGTCAGCAAGTGAATGGAATGCGCTGCTGGAAGAAGAGGAGTGGTGCAGGAAGATGATGGATGGGAGAGGCATTTTTCAAATTTATTATCAAGATACAAGTACTGGCACCTTTAAAAAAAAAACAAACAGAAAAAGCACTGTGTATAATTATTACCTCAGTATTTCCTGTATAATTATTACCTCAGTATTTCCTGTATAACTATTACCTCAGTATTTTCTGTATAAGAATTCCCTACAGTAATTTGTAGAGGGACTACTGCTAATGGTGCCTCATCCAAAGCCCACTGAGTCCAACACAACTCATTCCTACTGAAATTTTTCCATTGACCCCACTGGGCTTTGGCTCAAACCCACAGCCCGGAAAACTCATCTATTTCTCAAAGGCAAAATCAGCATGTTTTTAAGGGCAGTCCATGGTACATACCTAGAGGGTATGTGTCATCCATCCCATTGGCCCTGCTTGCAAATGCACACAGAGGTATGAAATAAACATGAGCTTGCCTATTCTTGTAGCGATACGCATAGTTGTCGTATGCCATAGCAATGATCATAGGAAACCTAATTCTGCAAGTGTGCCCCAAATGGGCACATGTATATGCAGCAAAAGCTGAGCTCACGGTGGCCTGTATTCTGATCAGCAATAGTTCCACAGTCTCCTCACTTCCTCCTCTTGTTTGGAACAGCCTGTGGGAGGTGTGGAATGAGCCGAGGCAGGAGCACATATGGGACCTTTGCCAGGCCAGGGGATTCATGTACTTACTTCCTGGCCCTTAAAGTCCTGCCATGGAGGGCTGGAGAAGCGGCCTCTGTAGATTTTGAATGGAGCCCAAAGACGACGGTCAGCTTTCCCCCCTCTGCTCCCAGTTAGGTGTGGATTTGCTGATGGCCTGTACCCACTGTACCTACTGAAACCTCACCCATAACATTTCTTCCTTTGACATAGGCTGTCATTTTTATTTAATTCCTTGATGGCAGTCTAGCAGGCAAAGGCATAGGAAGCTCCAGCAGTCAGAAGTTACAAGTTAGAAAAACTGAAGACAGAAGAAAGATATGAACTTTTAACAGTGAGGGTTAGTAACCATCAGAACTTCTGGCCAAGGGATGTGATGAATGCTCCATCACTTGTAAGTTTTCAGTCAAGGATGGATTTTTTTTTTAAGAGTAATACTCTAGTTCAGCCACAAACTATTGGGCTCAATAATCTCTTCCACTGCAGCAATCACTAGATGAAATTCTATGGCCTGTTGTATACAGGGACTCAGATCATAATGGTCCCCTCTTGACTTTGATTTTTTCCATGAACCTATGAAACCACTATAATGAATGCTTGCAAGTTCCCAAGGGTTGAACAACACTCCCTCTTCATCCAAGCCACTGTTCGCCCAACAGTTCCTTCCACCTCCTTTCCTTTTAAATAAAAATATATGTAAGAAAACAGTAATAGATATAAATAGATAAATACTGTACAGAGGGAACAAACCACAGATTATGCAAAGGGAACCATCAGACTAACACCAGGACTGCATCACTCAAGTCATTGCCAGCTAGGGAGATGATGTCTCTGACCAGCACTCTGGGATATTGCTGCTGGTGCCTGGAGAAGGGACTCCACAGTCTTCAATTAGAGTCAGGTCCTCCATGCTCTGCAAACCTGGGGCTTGTTGAAACAGCCCCAGTAGACTCCCTCGGGCAGTCACTTCTGTCTGAGGGAGGCCCTGCTCCCCCAGGACCTTGATGAGGAAGTTGATGTACCTCATGGCCAAGCGAAGCGTCTCGTTCTTGCTCAGTTTTTTGTCTGGTGGGTGGGTGGGGATGAGCTTCCTCAGTTTAGCGAAGGCACTGTTGACGTTCTGCTGCCTCCACCGTTCCCTGGTGTTGGTGAAGATCTTTCTGGTCATACTGAAAAACAAAGGGGACAGTGAAGGAAGTTAGAGGTCTCAGACCTTTCTTTGGGCGTATAAGGGTAGTATTCTACAGGAGGTGATAGTGTTGCTAGCAATTTGAAATGTGTCCCTGCAGTGGCTGAGGTATTGCACTCCCCAGCTGTGAGTTAGCCATGACTCCAGGGTGACCTATGCCCCACGCCCTGCCCAGACAATGATCTCAAACACGGTAACTGCAGCTGGATATAGAGATCCAGCATTGCATTGTCAGAGGACCGCTGAAGGTGCATATGTGGGGGTGGATCCTGACTTCCCCCAGGGACTGCAAAGTTGGTTTATCCAGACATCTGAGGCTTCCTGTGATGCGAAGGCTCCCCAGATTGCCTAAAGTTGGTGCATCTGCCTCCGCATCACCGCTCATCCCAGACCCCAGCCTAGGGGGTGTAATGGAGAGGGGGTGTGGCCAAAGAGCAGCAGCATTGTGACAATCTCAAATCAAAATAACTGCCCCTTGGGACCATTACCCACTGACACACATTACATAGCCCAAAAATTGCTCTGACTTGTGCATTGGGCCAAACCACTCCCAGTCCAGCCTCAGAATAGGGCAAAGAGGCTAAATATGGCATACACGCACTGCTGCCCACCTCCACTCCAGGTCCTGAGCCAGCTGGACCCAAGGATCAGGCCCCTGACATCTACCCATCACCATGAGAAATGCTCCCCTTGGAAAACAGAACTGGTGTACATTACCTAATCACAACTGTGTCCGCCATCTGGCTATGTTAGCAGAACCCTTCAGAGAAATAGTAATCTAGTTCTCCTCCCAATCCAAATTAATCTCTCGTTGCTGGGAGTAAGAACTTCTCAGCAATGGGATGACTGCTCACCCCTAGTCCAGCGGATGGGGGGAACCAACTTTGAAAAGCTGTAACCATTCAATAGAAAGATACACTAACTCTGGTTTTATTTTCCCTGCTCAGTGTCTGCTATAGATGCTGCAGTGGGAAACTGACACAAAAAACATGAGTTTTTGCCCAAATGTGGCTTTCTCGGCTTTGACCAGCTTGCACCACAGGCTAACCAGAGTGCCAAATTCAATTTCCAGACCAATCCGGCTTGACAGAGAACCTAAAATAATTTACATCCTACAGCATGTAAAGCACTCGTTGGCCAGCTTCTGCTTTTATTGATAACAGTGGCAGAAGAGTTAGGCCAGTTTCTGAAAATCCCACCCTAAGTTGCTTTGTATCCACCATTAAGCACTTAGACGCTCCTGCTGCTCTGTGATTTCCACTGGCCTTCTTCCTTTTCTAGACTAAATATTCCTTTACCACTGTCCTGCCCATCCACAGCTTGGAACCATCATCAGATTTCATCCCCTCACTGTACAGTCTTTGCTAAGCAAATGTCATCATCTTTTCATTGAGAAAGTGCAGGTGACATGATTTGAGCAGGCGATACCCCACAGTCACCATGGGGCTGGAAGGCAAACATTTAAGTGACTTGCCCAAGGTCATACGGGAAGTCTGTGGCAGAACTGAGAGTTCATAACCAGATCTTTAAGTCCAGGTCTAGCTCCCCAACTACGAAACCATCAGGAAAATACTGTCAGCATTTCTATGATTCATGTTACAGTAATGCTTAGAAGGCCACAGTCAGATTGAGGACATTAGACACTAGTCCCTGCAACAAAGATGCCCCCTGGCCAGAGAGCTTTCAGTTTTAACATGGTGGGCATGAAAGCACCAAATGAAGATGCAAAATCCCCTGTGCTCTGCACAGAAAACGCACCCTTCTGATTTTTAGTATGTTCTCACAGCTAATTCCCGACTCTGCTTTGGTGCCTTCATTCGTTTCCTTTCAAGTCCTGGAACACTGGTATTTTGATTTAATTTTGCAGCCAAGTCCTGATTTTTCTAAACTGTTTTAGCAGAGGATAAAACGACCTCATCAAAACATCCTCAGCTCATAACAGACTCATTTTTTAAAAGGAATAACCATAGAACCAGAAATGTCAGGTCCTATCGGATTGTTCTTGCTGGGTGGGAATCTTACCTCATTTATTTTGTACTTCCTGTTTGTTGCCTTACGTTTGCACTAGAGAGCATACATTTAATTGACCCACCTGCCAGAATGCTGTTGAATCATGAATTTGCACTGAGTTTGTACATCACGTTCCCCATCCTCATCCTCAATTTGGTATACAAGTTCCCTGGACAATTAGCCTTTCTCCTGTATATTTTTAACAAGGTCTTCCTAGCAGTTGCTTGTTATAAACATGTACAGCTTATGCTGGTTGCTTTGCTTAGAGAGAATCATAGTATCATTTGAATATTAGGGCTGAAAGGGACCTCATGAGATCATTTAGTCCAACCCCCTGCTAAAAGCAGGACTACCCCACTAAAAAGTTCATTGTTATGCGAAAAACGGAGACATTTAAAATGCTGGTCAACTCATCAGTGCTTTGTTGTTTATTTTATTAGTGATGATGGTATTTGTTTCAGTCAGAACATTAATTCTGGTACATGCATTTTAATAGTTCTGAGTCTGCTTGATGTCTATTTTAAATCCAGAATGCAAACACTAACCAATGGCCTCTTTTCCTGGGTTTTACTCAGTGCTTTTATTGTTTAAAAAAAAAATGCACCGGTACTTGGCCAGGGCGGTGGCAGGAGCCGGGTCTGCATCGTTGTGAAAAAAGGGTTCTGGTACTCAGTACCCCTGAGTACCATCACAAAAAAAGCCCCAGTTTTACTTATAGCACTGAGTAAAATGCTCCAGGAGAATGGTCAGAATATGTCACTGGCCTCATGTCAGCAAAGACTCTCCAAGTATTTGATCCCATCTTTTCAGTGGTATTATTTTTAGAAAAATGACCACAGCCCACACATCCACATCAGTTTTTCTTTAGCTTTTTTTCTGTGGAGGACAAAAATCAGATTTATGAACACATACCCTGTAAGCAAACAGCTGTCTTGATGAGTCCAGCGCCTGTGTGACATGTTAAAAATGTACCCTGCATCTCTGACATTTGTTCAAGATCAGCAAACACCATGCATTTCCCCCTGAAGCCTGCGTGTGAAACTTCCATACCCATTCATCAATCTCCACCCAATTCCTTCCTCCTTCTCCTCTAATTACACTAAAGCTGCAGGCTTCCCAACATTTCCTGTTGTCTAGCTCAGGACAGCGATCTTGCAAGTTAAAATCAACCTAGTCCTATGTAGCAATAATGCTAATGTCTCAGAAAACCAGTTACGGCTCCAGTCCATTTCTTTCTTCTGTCCCATTCTTTCACTGTGACGCATAGGACTTCTCTTAAAGCATTCTGGATCCCCTATACTTAACACCAGAAAAATGGCCAGCATATCAAGGTTTCACCTGCAACAGGGCTTCCTTCCCTGCTCCCTATTTTGCTTTCAAACTATTTGCAGTTTCTGACTTAAGCTAATGTTGCACATCTACGCACGGTGTTACTTCTCTCTGAGGCAGTATATAGCACGTTTATAATCCTCCTCCTGCTATTTATTGTAGAGCCAATTATTGTGAATTTATGTCAAAGACAACATTTTATTCACATATAATACAGGGATAGCTACATTGTACTAATCTGCAGGAATGGATCCATTACACTCTTTCAGTTCACCTCCAAGCACAGACAAAAAATCACCTAAACACAAAGAGAACCAGGCAAATGGCAGCTTAAATCCAAGAGAACAAATTCTGCTCTCTGCAGTATAAATCTAGGGTTACACCATTGAAAGTGGTGGTATTATTCTGGATTTAAATCACGGGAACTGAAAACAGAATTTGGTTCAGGGATTTCCCTTGGATCAGGCAAGCAAGATCCAAAACCAGTTGACAGATGCTGGCTCATGACATGTGAGCTATATTCACAGACTTATCATTCAACCAAACCATGCAGATTAAATATAACCCCAGCCAAATTCTGGGTCACTCGCAGGCATTCATCTGCAGCAAGGAGAATAGACCTCAAGCAAACAAGTTCCAGCAGCACCTCATTACCCCGTCAACCCCTCGAAAAAAATTTACACCGATCCAAATGCGGCCATACAAGAAGTTAAACAATGCAGGGAACAGATGATGATCTCCTTCTCAATAGCCACAGCTCTCACAGTCGCTCTGTGCAAAAGCCATTCAAGGGGTTTGAGCAGAAGCAGCCGCAGCAGCAATTCCCGGCACAAAGCGACATTTCTGCTCTGACATTCCAAAGCAAATGGCTGTTGAAGCTGCAGTTAATGGGCGATGGAGCTGCGGTGGCGCCTAAGAGACTCAGTAGTCACTAACAAGCTGGTTATAAACAAACACGTGGAGTAAATCTATTCTCTGTGTAACACCTTTAACTTCAGTGGAGCTACACCAGGGATGAATCCAGGCCCTTGGACCCAATCCTGAAATCCTTGCTGAGTCATCAACACTGCCCCTGAGGTCATGGATCAGGCCTACCACAGCGGTTTGCTAACACTTGCTATTTAATACTTCTCATTGGGGTTTTCTGAGTCCACTCAGCCCTGGAATAACAGGCAATGAACCCAACAATGGCGCTTGTTTCACACATCAGGCAGATACTTGGCAGATGGATTTAAAACAGGGTCAAAGAGCCCCAAAGAAACACTAGGTGCTGAGTTTTGTTCAGTGTCCCTTGGGGCAATGCAGAACACAGGAGAAAGAGGAAGCCCCCATTGTTTCTCCCTTTGATTCCACAGTAGCATTGGGCTGTGGAACTCAACTCAGCGGGGAGGGGAAAACTCGACATGGATGTCACAAGGTATTACACCAGCGGGCACTAAGAACATGTCCTTTGAAGTGCTGGTAGAAAACCCAGTAGAAACGAGCTGGAGTTCCCTGCAACTGGAATGAATTAGCTGCACCAGAAGCTGAATGTGGATGTCAAGCTTTAGGGCCTAACACTCAACAGTGTGGGACTAACCCCCAGTATCTCCACCACTACCTGTCCCTGGCTCCTGACGTCTACTGGAGAAGATGGATTCTCCAAAAGCTATGTTGCCTGGAGTCCCCATTGGAACTTCCCATGCAGGGATATTCTGTTTAAAGGCAAGATGACAAAAGAGAGGCAGGGGTGTATAGTGGATAGAGCCCTGCACTGAGAGTCAAGAAACTTGGCTTCTGTTTCTAGCTCTGCCATGACCTCTGGTGTGGCCTTGGGCAAATTCTTTCATCTCCTTGCGCATCCATTTCCTTCCCACCCTTGGCCTGTCTTGTCTCTCTCAGCTGCAAGCTCCTTGAGCCACAGACGGTCTCTTATTGTGTGTTTGTACAGCACCTAGCACAAGTACCCTGATCTTGGTAGGGACCGCTAGGGACTATAATAAATATTTCCTGAGTTTAAAAGAGTTATAGGGAACACCATTAATGAACTTTACCTTTATTAATACTAAAGACATAAATACATGCAAGGTGGGAAAATAAACTGTCTGAATTAACTGGGGGATCCTTTGTGCTCTCAAGCCACGTACCTCTTCATCAGTGTTTATTGTGGAACACTAAAGCACAACACTATGGAGAAAACACGAGAAGAAACAAAGCAGCAAAGGCAGAGATGTTAACCATTTCTAACGTCTATTACTCTGTGACAACATTTACAATGAGACCTCTGATCCCAGGAACCATCTCATCTGAAACCAGTGTTTGCTGGAGCCTCAAACTGTTAAAAAGTACTTTTAAATAAATACTGCAGGCAGTGTTCTAAAGCAAGGTCTAAAATACACATGCTTAAATTAGCATTGCTATATTCTGAGGATACTACTGTAGAATAGTTGTTACCACCTGTTCAAGAGTGAGGCAAGCTGGGTGAGGTAATATCTTTTACTGGACCTGCTTCTGTTGGTGAGAGAGACAAACTGCCGGTCCAATAACAGATGTGTCTCTCATATCCTGGGACTGACAAAGCTTCAACGAAGCTTCAATTTCTCTAAGGCATTTTTACCAAGATTCAGTCTTGCTTTTAAACCTGCTCAGATCTGACTCTTGGTAAGAAATATCATCTGAACTTTCAAAAGTGACTAGTTAGTTTGGGTGTTCAACACGAGACACCTTAAAGGGGCGTGATTTTCAGAAGGTGGGTGCTCATCACTCTCTTTCTTTATGAGGTCTCAAGTTGGATACCTAAAATCACTAGTTACTTTTCAAATTAGGCCAGTAGATCTAACTATATACACATGGAAGAGCAGAGAGAGCCTGTTCTCCTCTCAGCAAAATGTGAATTTAAAGATTTCCATTGACGCTAAATGCCTAAATTCCCTTGCACATGGAAAAACAGACCTCTTTGCCTTTTTTCTTTTCCCATTGGTCTCCCATTAGGACCACTCTTCAGTTTCACCACATGTATATTTCTATAAAGCCAAACCAGCCAGTTTCAAGCAAGATTCCCATTGGCGCCAGTGGGAGTTTGGTTTGAGCAAGGTCTGACAGACTTGCATGGGTACTGTAACCTTTAACTTCAGTGCTATCTATAAAGGAACATTAATTAAAGATAAACACTTGGCCTCTTTATTCATTAAGCCCATATTAGTGTCAGAAATGATTTTATGTAAAAATGTTTGGTTGCCATTTTGTTGTTCCCCCATCCTATGAGGTAGAGGTAACTCTGAACCTTCTTCAAGCCACAGCACACCCCTGTTCCAATTGATTTTCTTTAACACAGACAGCGCCTCTATCAAATTCATTTCCCAACTATTCCATACAAGTGTCACAGCCGCCGCTTCCATGATCAGCAAAAAAATCCAAACACCTTGCAAATACCACAGGAATTCCTGGTGGGCACCATATTATGTAGGAGCTCTGCTCTAAGACCATCCTTCAGATACACTCCCAGCTCATCAGACCTGAGGTAACAGGCTGCATCTCTCTGCCTATGCATCTGTTGCCACAAAGGTGAAGGGTAAAAAGCTTAATATCAGAGGGATACCCATTTTCTCGGACCATGTCCCTCTGCCCTGCACATGCAGAGACTCCCCCTCTTTTTTAGTGACAGAAATCTGTGCCATGTCAAGAATGAAGCAGGGATGGTGTGTTCTAGAGCTATGAGCGGTCTATGCCAAACTCATTGCAATTTCACAGTTGGGGGGATGGAAGCAGGAAATAATGAAACACTGCAAGTGATTTGAGCCTGGAGAGGCTGAGGATTTCAGGGCTGGTTTAAAATATGATCCCGGTGCAATGTTTCCATTTGGATCTGACCCAGCAATTCTCCCACTCAAGCCAGTAGCAGATCTTCCTTTGATTTCAGAGAGAGAATAGACGTCAGTGGGAGCAGGACTGGGCCCTCTGTATAGGCATCATATTGTGTACATGCAATACACATTAATTTCCAAACACACAGAGCTAAAATCATACCTGGTACAGATCCACTGGCTTGCATGGAATTACCTTAGGAATTAATTTGGCCTGCTGTATTTAAAGTAAAATTACTGCTCCCCATAATCACTGAGAAACTGATCCAAACCCTACCTTCCTATAGGGGGATGAAAACCACTAGGAGATAAAGGTCCCAATCCTGATCTCACACCATTGTAATTCCATTGACTTCAATGGGACTACTACCCATCTGCAGCAGAGAGAGTGAGATCGGAATCAGGTCTATAAAATTCAGAGTTAATGTGGTCAGAAGAGTGTTTCTCCTGCCACACTTAACTAGCGATGCATATTCCCTCCTAACAGCACTTCAGCTGGAATCTATGCTTTGTTCACGCTGCATTTATTCATTTAGTTCTTCATGTCACAACAACTTTAAGGGTTTATGGGAAAGGGAAGGTTGTTTATATTTTACTTGGTATTTTAAAAACAAAAAGGAAATTTTTTAGAGAAAGGACCTAATGCACACAATACTGGATCTACTCCTGCTTGCAGGGAAGTCACTGGAGTTTTGACCATTTATTTTAGAAACATGTTCTTTGTATTATTTATTCATTTCCGTAATCAAATATAGCTTCATGCCATATACCGAACATGAAATGTGGAACCACTGTAGATGAGCAGGTAAGAACAAATTTAAGAAGCTTGATTTTAAATGTGCTATTTATATTATTTTAAGTGTGTTATTTATATTATTTTTTTCTCAGATGAACTGGAAGGGGAAATACCTAAATCTTTCTTCCTAGGGGACTGTTTCATTAAATGAAATTCAATCCCATCTCTCTCAAACACAACACACAGATTAGAAGTTAAAGAAGCGATGGAATATAGATTTTTTTAAACATACATATATGAATCAAGATTGATATTCATAGCATTTAAGTGCATATTATTCACAAACTACTGCACCAATATGCATAACTAGCTAGCTACTTTAGACTTTCTAGAAGATATTTTTAAACGCTTAAAGCCATCAGACCATGCTATCGAGTTATATTGGGTTTATTTCTGAAATCAAAGGGTTTGATCTTCTGTGCAGTCACTTAAACCAATGCAAAGAGTGTGTCACTTTCAATCCAATAGCATTCTACATCCACTTTGCCTTGGCAGAAATGACTCTATAGGGCAACGAAGTGTTTTGTTATAAAATCACAGAAGAATCCATTTGTTTTTTCTTTCTATTGTTTTGATTTCATGTAATTTTTAAGCATCCCCACTCAATTCTTTTAAAATGGTCAAAAGCAATAAATATTTGGTGTTTGCTTGAGATTTTTATCACCAACTTTTAGAAAATGTTAAGCAGCTTGGGTTAATGTACCCTGAAAAATATAGGTACATAAGGAGCATAACTCAAGTGTCTCTTTTTGGTTGAATTCAGTAACCTGTAAGAGGCGGTTTTCACAGCTTTTTGGCTGGTCTAAATATGCTGCTTTTTTATTAGCTTTCCAGAGAGAGGACAAAGGAGAGTCATTATTAATAAAGTGCCAGCTGGTGACTAAAAGGAATTCAGAAATTCCTTCCCTGAAGGGTGCACTTTGCTGCGTCTACCTGACAGAAACTTGTGTACACCCAGGAAAGTTGCAGCGCAGACATGAAAGCCCCCAAGTGACTAGCTAAGCAGAAAGCCATTACCACTTACTTTTCCAAACACAGGTGCTTGCTGCTCGCGAAACCTGGTTCAGTCAGTGAACTTCCAGCAGAATAGGATGATTTTCCGTTTCTTTCTCTTTGCTCTCACTGAGCCTGGACCAGAGACTAGTCTCGCTGCAGTCAGCCAATTGCTGATCCTGGCTGCCTCATTTATAGAATGCCAGCTCCTTTGTTTGGCGTGTGTCACCACTCGTCCTAGCAATCCAGGGAGGTTGTTTTGCATCTCCCAGGAGATTCCCTCTATCCCGCCTTTCCTCTCTCCTCTGCACACCCTCTCCTTTCTCTGCAAGGATGAGCCGCTCTGCCTTAGGGGAAACAGCAGCTACCAGCCAAAGAGATTTAAACAGGGTCTGGCTGCACATTGGGGAAAGCCGGAGCATCACTTAGCTAGAATGTTATTTCTTTATTGTTTTAGTGCACCGTAGCTTGTGAAAGGTGCCGGAGTGATGACACCAGGGACCAAAATGTTGTGAAGGCCAAAACTATAACAGGGTTCAAAAAATAATTCGATATGTTCACAGAGGATGAGTCCATCGATGGCTGTTAGCCAAGATGGTCAGGGATGAGTCCATCAATGGCTGTT
>ML685839.1:2995164-3061369 GCA_007922175.1 Pelusios castaneus
TCAGGGATGAGTCCATCAATGGCTGTTAGCCAAGATGGTCAGGGATGCAACTCTGCTCTAGAAGGCCTTAGCCTGACTGCCAGAAGCTGGCAGGTGACTACTAGGGATGGATCACTTGATGATCGCCTGCTCCACTCATTCCCTCTGAAGCACCTGGCATCGGACACTGTTGGAAGACAGAATGCCAGGCTAGATGGACCATGGGTTTGACTCATTATGGCCGTCCTTATGTTCTAAAACCCTCTACTCATTTTAAAGTAATTGTTAATTAAAACACTAATTAGCAGATTTACTTACACATTCACAGCAAATTCATTCTGTAGCCAAACAGTTACGTGTGACGCGTCTCAAGAGGATCTGCTGGATTCTTTGCACATGACAAAGAGACTGACTCCCTGCTTTCAGTTCAAAGGTCACTTTAGCTTGAACTACAGCTTCACAGCCAACACCTTCCATTACTCACAGGACGGGCAGGGCCAGATCAAGGCCCCGGGGGCCCAGGGCCACACACTCTTCTCGCCCCCTACCACCGCCACACTGGCACCCAGCCTGGGAGCGAGGGTGGCCCGGCCTAGCTGATGGTGCCAGGTGTCTGTGGCCCATGGTCTGGCTGGCGCTGGGAGAGATCTATGGCCCAGCTAGCTGCATGGGGGGACCCAGCCAGTGCTAGGGGGGCAGGGCCCTCAGGCCATAGCCTGCAGTGCACTGACCTACTGAAGCAGACCAGCCAGCCATGGGGCGAGGCAAGGCAGTCAGACTGACATGTGCTGCTCAGGCCTGTTGGGGCCGGATTGTTGCTGGGTGGTGGGGCCCCACTTTAGCCCGGGGCTCAGGGCTGCAGCCCCTAAAGCCCCTGTGATAATCCAGCCCCAAAGACAGATATAGCCTGGGCAACTGAAATCCAAGTTTCCTCCCATTGCCCCAGCAGTCTGCTTCGGCTTGGACTCAGCTCTAGGGATGGAGAGCAAAGTATCTCTGGTCCATTTGGTCCTTGACCTCCCTGCTGAAACTACCAACAAAAATGCCAGTTCGTGTCTACTGTTCTTGCACTGTGGCCATCGGGTCATGAGGAGTTGGGCAGAGATCAAACACCTCATGGCACACCAAATGAATAGGGTATCAGTTATCTATGCGGCCACTACCCTCGACTGCAGTGGTTCTTGGCAAGGGGTATGTGTAGTTCTGGGGGTACATCAACTCAACTAGATATTTGCCTAGTTTTACAACTGGCTATGTAAAAAGCACTAGTGAAATCAGTACCAACTCAAATTTCATACAAACGGTGACTTGTTTATACTGCTCTGCATACTATAAACTGAAATGGAAGTACAATATTTATATTCCTATTGATTTACTTTCTAATTCCACGGTAAAAATGAGAAAGGAAGCCATTTTCCAGGAGGAGTGCACTGTGAGACTTTTGTATTTTTATATCTGATTTTTTTAAGCAAGGAGATGTTAAGTGAGGTAAAACTTGGGGCACGCGAGACAAAAGGGACTTCTGAAAGGGGTACAGCCATCTGGAAAGGTGGAGAGCCACTGCTCTACAGGATGGAATGCCAGAGTTGTTCAAATACGTGTGCACATCATCATGGTGCCTACTAGAGGTTTTAACCACCAGAGGCTATAAGCTGTGATACTACTATGGCTCAAACCCTAGTCTTTAGTTCAGACAGCCAAGGCCTCTGTTTTTGAAGTGAAAGATCATGAGTTCTACCCTGCTGCCATATGAGTATATCTGTGTATGACTGGCCACCAATTATTTGGTTTCAAAATAAGAGAGCCACTGACTAGCCCTTAGGTGGGGACCACTTTCAGTCACTACAGGCAGGGCTGCATTCGAATCGGCAACCTGAAGCTGGGAATCCGGACAGCAGATCACCAACTGGCTGAGCCATGCAGCGTCCCATTTTACCAACATCCAATTCCCTCCGCTTTGGGTTAAGCCATGGAGGACCATCCCCACAACATCTTCTCAAGGGCCACAGGGCAGAAACCTGTCTTCTGACAAAGGAGATGTATGGGGGGACTCCATTCAGATCCTGCTAACACTTTCAGATTGGCCAGACACATTGCAGTAAGCCAGTGGTTTCAAACCACAGGTCGGGACCCAATATTGGGTCATAGACCAGAGGCGGGCAAACTACAGCCCACAGGAGCCTTTAATTCGGCCTGCCAGCTGAGAGCTGGCCCCACCCCGTCCCACCATGTGGGCCCAGCAGAGCCTGGATGCAGCAAGGCGCCGCTCTCCCCCCGGGCTCCACCCCTTTCCCCAGCCGGAGCACAGCAAGAGCTCATCAGCTGTTGCTGTGCTTCTGGCGCCAGCCAGGCCCTCTACTGCTGCGAGGAAGGGAGGAGCCCAGAGGGGGAGCTGCACCCCTCCAGATTCGACTCCTTCCCCACAGCAGTAGAGGGCCCTGGCCAGAGCACACAACAGCTGAACAATTCTGAACAGCTTTTGTTGCGCTCTGTCCAGAGCCCTCTAGTGCCGTGGAGCTCCGCCCCTCTCCCTCCTGGCTCCACCCTTTCTCCCCAAACTGCCCCTCCTAAACCCACCTCCTCTCAGCATACGGGTGGTGTGCCCACTGCCCCCAAAATCCCCCATCCTAGCTCTGCCCCTCCCACCATGTGGTTGCTGTGGTCACTCCCTCTCCAAGCCCCGCCCCTCCACTCCCCCCCACCCCCCGTCCTGCTATGGGTGGCCATACATACCATGTGGCCCTCTGGCCAAAAATGTTGTCCACCCCTGTTGTAGACCCTCAAGTACTCAGTCGTGGCACCCCCCGCTGCTGCCGCCAACAGACTGGAATGCATTGTTCAAAGATGTAGCTGTTGAGTCGCAGACAAATGATTTTTTCAACTGGTCCTGAGGAACGGGAATCTGACATGGGATCACGGAGCTTGGCACACTAACCATAGAGGATGGGGAAATGGGGGTTGACTATGTTTCTGAGGGAGAAGACACTGAGGGGGAAACGAGAGAGTGAACTGATGGGGACCCCAAAGAATAACCTCACAGAGGCCCCAGGCCAGTAAAACATCCCTGATCAGCACAGCACTTAGATTTTAAGTGCATGTTTAAGTCCTATAGTCAATGGGACATGAGCATATGCTTGAAGGTCAGCACAAGCTTACATGCTGTTCTGAACTGGGCACAGAGGGAACCCCCGAAATCTTAAACCTGCTTTAAATCAAGCTACCAAAGGACAGATACTGGATGGGATTGCCTTAACCTCTGTCCTTCCAGACGTTAAAGAACTTGCCAGCGTTTAATGTAATTGGCTTGTTCTCTACAATATTAATGAACCCTCTGTGAAGGGACATCGTTTTCTCGAGCAAGAACACGTCGCAGACCCTTGCTGATGCAGTTCTCTCCCTGAAGGGCTAAAGTGGACCTCCAGCCCTTTCACAGGGTAAATTAAAAGCAGCACTACACTCTGAAAGCTGTGTCAACCGCTTCATTTAGCACAAGTGTTATGTTAACTAATGTCCCTATTCCACAGGGGACTGTGGCCTCAGAGAAGCCTAATTTCCATGTAATTTACATTGGACAGTTGTAGAATGGATCTCCTCCCTGTAACTTCCTCCAAATCATTATTTACCCACAGCTATTCCAGCAGATACACAATGGATGAGTAAGAGGAGAAATTAGTCCAAAAGGGGAGCTGAGAGGACAGAGGCTGTTGTCTGTGATTGTTTAGAATCCTCACCGCTCAGGATTTTCAAAACCAAGCTAGACAAAACACTGGAAAATGTACACTGGAGAGTATCTACTATGGCAGGGCGAGGGCTGCATGGCCTAACATTAATTCTTATTGTTTTATTATTTAGCACAAAACAAAAAATAAATGGTCGGCTCCTGCTCCCACATAGGGATTTGGCCCTTCAGTAGGAACAGGTGCAGATTCATTCTTGTCTAGGTAATTTGAAATCTATAACCTCAATCCTGCAAGTGCGTAGGCATGGCCAACCCCATGCGGAGTCTGACTGGTCTCAGTGGGGCTCAGTGTGTGTGCTGGGTCTGGCCCGACCTCATAAGTATCCAATTGAGACCATAAAGACGGGCACACAAGACCAGGTGCACCACGGCAAGAAAGTCATTACTGAGTACATGCATTGACTTACATAGGTTAGTGGCGACAAGCCTTGCAAAGGGATGCAGTCTCTGGGAGAGATTTGTATGAGGAAAGGTGGTGGAGAACCTCGCGCTCCAGGACTGAGAGATTTTTCTGTGTGCAGGAAATAACGCAAAGAAGGCAGGAATGGGAGAACTAAAGGGAGGGCAACCAAGGTTGGCACTGTGGCGAGAGCAGAGTGTGTGGAGCGCCAGGCCTTCTCCAGCTGTAATCGTCAGGATTCAGCCACCCTGCAGCAGATGCCCAAAAGCACCCTTATGTCTAAATCGGAAATGAGAACATTCAAGCTGCCCAAGCGCCAATATATGGCTATGTCTACATTTGTTAATTTAAGTCGACTTAGCATGTCCACACTTAAATTTTAAGTTGACTTTGAGGGGACCCTATAAAATCAACTTAGAGCGTCCACACTGGATGCCTAGGTCAACTTCTAGGGGCTAGGTGGACCACGGTGGCAGGAGGGGCACTCTTTGCCAAGTGCCAGGGGGCTCAGCCTTTGCCCCTTTGTACCTTGGTACAATGGGGCAAAGGGGGACAGGGACCCTGGCAGGGCATAGGGGCAGGGTGGACAGGGCTCTGCCCTGCCCTGTGGGGGGGCATGCCAGGCTCTGCCTGTGCCAGCCACCCTGGCAGGGAGGGCAGTGGGGAAGCCCTGGAGGCCCCTAAGTCGACTTAGAGTCAATTTAGGGCTACTCCACATTTACACTGGCTTAAGTCAATTTTCTAAAGTCGACTTAAGCAGAAAGTCGACTTAAAATGAGGTTTAGTAAAGTCGACTTATTTTTTCCTTAAGTCGACTTAAGCAGCTGCTTAAGTCGACTTAAGGAAAGTGTAGTGTAGACGCAGAGTAAATTAAGTCGACTTAAGCAAGCTTAAGTTGACTTAATTTACAAGTGTAGATGCACCCTATGTGCCTTGTCTCAAATAGGCGGCCTCTGTTCCCTATACCTCGCCTTAAACGTGTGGTCTTGATTCCTGAGTGACACCACACACCACTACTGCAGGTCTAGCCCACAGCCTGGGGGATAGCACAGACTACACCAAGGGGCCTTAAAGAATTGGCACCTTGGCCTCAGAGTGGGAGTTGCCTGCCGGAGACACCCGCTGGAAGCTCGTATAGCATGCCTTTTGCTAGGACTCGCCAAGGGCAAGGCCTGTCCTTTTCCAAGCACACAGCAGACCCATGACTCTGTAACCCAGGTACAAAACCGAGCGTGCAGAAAGACAGCCAGCCTACCTGCTATTCTCTTTGCGGCAGGTCTTCTCCTTCCAGTGTCTTCTGGGGGGTCTCTCTCAATTCACTAGAAAGCTTCACAAGTCTCTGCCTTTGCACTCCTCTCTGAGGGGCAGTGGAAAGAACATTTAATCAAGGGAAACCCAGACTGGTGGCCTGCCCGTCATGCTGTAGTGTCCCCATGGAGCTGGGAGGAGTATTCTGTCTCCAACTCACAAAGGAACCTCTTCCCTACCATGTGCCAACGTTGCTTTCACCGGCAGGGCGGATTTGCCTTAGGTGTCCAGCCAGAGTTTGTCTCTTCTCTGTCTGGGTGAGATTCCCAAGTTTGCCTATACCAGCAAAGCTCCATTGACTGCAGTGGAGTTACACTAACTGAGGAACCGGCTTTCTCACCGTATTGAATGTGTGGTAGAAACAGGCTATTTCGTGGTACTAGAAATGAAGTATTAGGTTAGAGGCTTATTGCAGGAATGGGTGGATGAGGTTTTGTGGCCTGCATTGTGCAGGAGGCCAGACTAGATGATCATACTGTCCTTAGGTTATGTCTACACTTGTTAATTTAAGTCGACTTAACTAAGTCGACTTAGCGTGTCTACACTTAAAATTAAAGTCGACTTAAAAGGTAACTTACAACGTCGACCTAGAGTGTCCACACTGGATGCTCTAGGTCGACTTTGTGGGGCTAGGGAGACCTTGGGCAGGTCCACAGTGGCAGGGGGGGCACCCCTTGTGTGCAATGGGGCAAAGGGGGACAGGGACCCTAGCAGGGCATGAGGGCATTGTGTCCTTAATGGCTCATCAGTTTACTCCCTGGGACCATTATACCTGGAAAATTCCTAAACATTAAGGACACAATGGTTTTACACACCCGCCTCTCTCAGGTATTTACACAGATTCATACAAGTTAAAGTATAGATATAACAGCAAATTCCTAACTAAACTAACTTCTAATTGAAATAGAATTCCTAGACATAAACTATATAATCATTCCCAGCAAATTATTACCTTTCTATTGATACCAAACATGACATAGCTCCTATGGATTATAGCATTTAGGATATATGGATAGAAAATAATATCATAAATGCTTCCCTAAATCCAGACAGTGTCACACAGGGCTCTGCCCTGCCCTTTGGGGGACATGCCAGGCTCCCCCTGTGCCCCCCCCCAGCAGGGAGGGCATTGGTGTAGTCCTGGGGTAGCCCTAAGTCGACTTTATTTTCCTTATTTCCAAGCTGCTTAAGTCGACTTAAGCAAAGTGTAGTGTAGTGTAGACGCAGGGCAAATTAAGTCGACTTAAGCCAAGCTTAAGTAGACTTAATTTACCAGTGTAGACACAGCCTTAGAGTCTACACTTGCAGGTTAGATCAACTTAAGTCAACCTAACTTAGTCCCTGTCCACACCAGGCTTTCATTAGGTCAATTTAAGAAAATCCTTAAGTCGACCTAATGAAAGCTTAGGTCACCTTAGTAAGACCTGCCAGCTAACCCTCTTTAGGTCGACCTAACCCTCCTTTAGGTCGACCTAAGCACAGTGTGGATGCTTAAGTCCACTTTATTAAGTCGACCTAAGGGCAGTTAGAACGACTTAACAAAGTGGACTAAGTCCACATCCATGGAAACCACTTTGTTAAGTCGACTTAATAAGATTGACTTTAAGTCAACTTAAAGTCAACCTTATTAAGTCAACTTAACAAAGTTGACCTAACTTTTTCTAGTGTAGACATAGCTTATGAGTCTAAGTACTCCCCTTTGATCAGCTCCTAAAGCAAACCATGCACTGAATTTTCTGCCAATATTTTAGAATTAGATGTTGCTTTACAGGGAACAGACAAGGGTGGTTTAGAGCCCTGACAGAATCCCAAAGCGTCTCTGCCAGTTCCACTGGAGTGAAGTATTATTATTTAACATTTATGTTGTGGTAGCAGCCAGATGCTGCAATCAGTTTGGGGCTCCATTGTGTTAGGGGCTGTACAAACATGCAATAAATGATACGTGCATATTCAGTGCCCTTTTGTGATTTAGTCTGTCTCCAGCTGTCACCTCACACATTACAATCCAGTAAATGTAATTCAGTCTTCTTAATTAGAAGAATAATTCTGAAATAAAACTCAAAACACAACAGGAGTATTTCTATTTGCCCAACTCTGATGATCTCATCCCCAAAAATATCAAGTTAGTTTGATAAGAACTATTTTCCATAAACCCACATTGATTGGCATTAATTATATACCCTCTTTTAATTCTTTATTAATCAAGTCCCTTTTCAGCCCTTCCATTATCTTGCCGAGGGTTCAATGTCAAATTGACAGGCCTATAATTACCCAAGACATCCTGTTTACCCTTCTTAAATATTGGTACAATATTACCTTTCTTCCAGTCTTTTTCAATTTTCCAAGTGTTCCATGACTTCTTGAAAATCAACATTAACAGTTCAGTAAACTCCTGAGCCAGCTCTTTTAAAACTCATGGATGCAATTTACCCAGATCCACTATTTTACAGATGACTAACTTTAGAAGCTGTTTTTAGTATCTTCCTGAGATACTAGTTGAACTGAAAATATTATAATATGTTATGACTACATCGTCTGTAATCTGATCATCTCAACTGGATTTGCTCAGTTTCTTCATTTACTTCTCCTTGCTCCTGATATCGGTACTGAAGCAAAGCAGATTTCCCTGAACAACTGATTGATAAAGAGTCTGCTAAACCTTCGAGTCCCTCCCGTGTCATGATTGACTATTTTCAGAAAAGACACCTTCATGTTGCATTTAACCACAGACATAGTTAATAAAGAAAGCAAAATAATTCCTTCAGACCCAAAGTGCACTCTTTCACTTCCTATGATTTCTCAGTGGATCTGTTATTGATGTTCTAATCTATGATGTTCCTTTGGGCAATTGTTATTTCAGTAACTCTTGTCCTCTGTGATCTGCAGAAATATTTTTATGCTAACACCACCAACCCCAAATTACAGGAGCCTCTTGCTATTTCCTCATCAGCTTCCTCAGAACAATCCTTGTACATTTCAAACCATCCTAGTTTCAGATCTTTATGTTTCCTGCCATTCATTACAGTAAAAAGCAGTATGTTAACTGTATCCACTCTCGTGAAATG
Organism: Pelusios castaneus; assembly: GCA_007922175.1. Taxonomy (NCBI): domain Eukaryota; kingdom Metazoa; phylum Chordata; order Testudines; family Pelomedusidae; genus Pelusios; species Pelusios castaneus. Next base: position 3,003,656 of record ML685839.1, read on the forward strand.
GTGTCAGTGGGAACCAGACCATTTTCATAACTATGTATCCTGACTATGGAATTGTGTCTGTTGTTTGTATTATTATGTCCCCAACTGAGGTCAGGGCTCAGTTGAGCTAGGTGCTGTACATATGTATGATAAGAGACCATTCCTGCCCTGAGACACCTCTTGTCTGAGTAGATGAGATAGGTAAAAAGTCTGATTATCCCATTTCACAGATCTAGAACTGAGGCACAGAGAGATTTGCCCTGAGGTCACATAGAGGCTGGTTGCAGAACCAAGAATTGAATGAAGAACTCTTGAGCCCTAATCCAGTGCCCTAGCCACTTGACCAACTTTCCTGTTTTCATTTGTCATGTTTGATCTGTCTGTTTACTTGCAGTAAATCTCTGGCAAGATTTTTACAATTTCCATTGTTCTGAAGTTCTAACAGACACTTTACAGTCAGCTGTTCAGCAGAGAAGATACTGTTGCTAAGGGCAACAGATAGATCCAGATGCAACAACAGCCTTAATCATTACAGTGGCATAAATGTACATGTGTCCCTACAGTAAAAGATAGGAGTATGGACACAGATGCTTCAAAAAGGCCAGACCATACATGTGACAGCTGGGTGTGGCTGTCATCACATACATTGGATTCCTTGTGTCCTCTTGCCATGTCAGCATTTAAAATCACATTCCCTGAAATTGCCACAGGGAATAATCAGGCACCTGAATGGAAGCAAGTCTGGCTTACTCCTCTTCACATTTTTGGCTACCAGTGCAGTCAGTGACACAACTCCTACTGACTTCACTCAAAATCTGTGTGAGAGAGCACACACAGACATACTGTATGGATCACAGAGGAGACAACAATTGCTATGTCTCTCCTTATTCTTGTTGAAGGTGATGGGACTCACCTGAAGCCAAAGAGAGCTTTGCCTGCGTATGGATTGAATAAAAACTGAGTCCCAGCTACAGAAAGTGGCCCTAGTTTATGAACTGCTTTCCCCCTCTTGGGATCCCATATTTGGAGGTGAGGACAGAAAGGCACATGAAAGTTACTGATGGAAAAGCAATAGCGTGCATTTGTGTCTGCGTGTTTTATCACCAACCACTCAGAGCCACGTATTACAGATGGGAACAATAAGAAGCAATTATACACATCTGCTTGAAAGCTTGTCTCTTTCACCCACATATGTTGGTCCAATAAAAGTTATTACTTCACCCACCGTGTCTCTTTAAAAAACCGCTCATCAGTAGCATTTGAATACTGTTATTTAGAAGAAGCTCCTTAAGGTTTTGATACCAGGCACTGAGCTGCATTGTAATATTAAGCGTCTATCATCTGAAGGCTTTGTAACCTTTTGAATGTCTTATTAGTGTTAACAAAATGTTTCCATTTTCGGAGGGGGAGAGCTTTGTTGGCATACTTTTCAACTTAATTCCTGAAGCCAAGTCCTTCCCTTTTAATGCTGAAACTTGCTGATTGCCTTGAAGGAAATGTTTTGCTGGGGAAGGAATTAGACACTCGATGTTTCTTTTATACTAGTCTTGCAGGGGGCAGGGACCTAATTTTTACTTTATCACAGAAGTTTCTCTCTTGAAAGGAACTCTTGAAAATAAGGGAAAATAAATTAAATACATCAGAATAATGCACTGTTCTAAAATCAGAGCTTTGCTTTCGTTTTTGCAGGAAGTCGACTATCCTACCAAGCTAGTTGCGTGAGCAAACACAATTCATAATCAGTCCACACTGTACATAAACTCCTTGCTGGGTCTTGGCTTTATGAACAAAGAAATCAATGGTGGGATGTTTTAGTCAATGAAAGCCAACACCACAGGTCTGCTCAAGCCCACACCCTCAATCCAAGACAGTGAGAGCCTGCTCCCACTTCCCGTACACTCCTGTGGGGTAACAAGCCAGTGAGTCATCAGAGCCCATCAACGCCAATTTACAGAACCCAGCTCAGCCTTCGGCTCAAGTTTGCATGCAGTGTCACATGCACATGACTGAAGGAAAAGAAACTTACCAGGGAAAAATAATCATCTACAATGGGAGGCTTGTTGTAAAACCCCACAGCCAACTTTCTAATCATTTATGACCTTGAGAAGTCCTGCCTTAGGGAAGTGAGAGTGGTTCATTAACACAGACGACTGGGTACCAGGAGACCTGGATTCAATTCCCAGGCTGACCATGGGCAAGGCACTTTACCTTCATGTGCCTGTTTTACTCATCTGTAAAATGAGGGTAAGGATACTTCCCCAATTTTTTTCACATGCTTTGAGTGATATTGTCTGTGAGAATACTGTTAATGCTGTTATGGGTGGGAGTCAGCACTCAGCACTGTGACTATGGGCTAGTGTTCACTGAAGGTGGCAAAAGTTGCTGCTGTCAGATTGACCTTCCTGACTTACTGACTGGGTTTGTGAAGACCTGCTCAGTTGATTGGGAAGCTGATCTCTGAACACCTCCCTTCGACTCAGTGCAATGGATGTGCCGGGGGTAGGGCAGTCGAACTGAGATATGCAATTTATTTTAAGTAACTTGCGTATCTCCGTTCGACTGCCGCCAAAAACAACAGGCAGTGTAGACCCGATCAATGTCTCACAGGTTCTTTTCTTTGGTGACTGAGCAATGTACTGGCTTTGAACGTGCTGTTCTGTCATTTGTTTCGTAGAAAAGGTTCTCTGACGGAACCTGTTGCCAACGGCAAGAGAGGCTGGTTTCTATCTCAGGCATTGGTGCCCCTGAATCCCTGCTATTTGCCATCTATGAATGGTTTAGTCTACAGAGGGTTGTAATACTTTAGTTTTATCCCAATTACTGGGTTTAATACACAGGTAGCTGGATGGAGTTTAGCACCTGTGATATGAAGGAGGTCAGACTAGATGATCTGGTGATGCCATCTGGCCTTAACCTGTGTGATGAATCTCTTTAACTAGAGTCTATCCTGGTTGCAGATTTGCTCCCTGAGAACTGGGCTTGGGTGTTGGGCTGACTTTCCTTAAAAGTGGACTGTTCGTGACTTCTTCTGTTCAAGGACTGGCCTAAATAAAATAGTTACATTAATAAAATACACAGATTGTGTCACGGATTTGCCCTCCAATGGGAAATGGACTTCCAATGCCCTGCAATCTGCTCACATTGGCAGAGGGATAACAACACTTGAGCACTTATAAGTGCTTTTATTACAGTCTAGGAAGGTTAGGAGACCCCGTACTTTAATACCAAAGATCAGCACCTATACAAAAATAATCTCCAAGAAATCCAATGAGGTTTTTGTACTCAGAACTCATTCTGATCAGACAGTAAAATTTCATGTACTGTTCTGCAGGGAAATACTAAGTCTTCCAGTCAGAAACCAGGAGATGCTAGCTTTTCTGATTCACAATGCCAAATTGTCTCATTTAACTTCTGAAGATTTACCATAACCTTTTTTTTCTTATTTACCTACTTGTGGGAATTAGTGTCAGTGAGAATGGGGAGATACCGTTTTTGTTCTAAACCTCTCTCTTTATAAATATACATGGGCCAGCTCCTCAGCTAGTGTAAACTGACATAGCTCTATAGACTACAGTGGAGTGGCACCAGTTAATGCCATCTTAGGATCTGGGCCAGTTCTATTTTTAATTTCCCTACCACTACTGAGCTCAAATAAAGCTTATTCTGTTGTAGCATTAAACCGGTACACTAGTGTTTATTCCACTTTAGCCTCTACTTAAACCAGCCCTGCCAAAGTCTACTCGCCCACTGATGGAATGAATACAGGTTTTGAACAGGAGAATGTTTCATTAATAATGTATCATCAGTTTCTTTTTAACCATTATAGGAAGGGCGGGCAAGTCTGGGCTGATGCATTTTCATAACGATTTTGGAAAGCTTTGACTTCGGCAGATGAGTGTATGCTCCTCGCTCCAATATGTGGATGTGAATCTGTTCTGAAGAGCAGGCTTCCCAGGCCTTCATGCAACCACTTTTGTTTGCACAGATGTTGGGAGAGGGTTTTTTTTACTATTATTTGTACCATCGTAATGCCTATGGCTATGTCTACACTTGCTAAAATTAGTTTGAATTAGTTAGTTCGAACTAACTAAATTGAACTAATTTTAGTTAGTTTGAATTAGCTTAATTAGAACTAGGAAAACTTAGTTCGAACTAAGCAAGTGCCATTCATGGCACTTGCTTAGTTCAAATTAGTGATCCTCATTCATTTCAATGGCCGGTTATTTCGAACTAAGAAATTAGTTCAAATTAACATGGCCACATTGGTTAATTCGAACTAGTTAGTTTGAATTAACCCTTTAGTTCGAATACCCTATTCGAACTTATTAGTTTGAATTAAGGAAGCCCTTAATTCGAACTAACTAAAGCCTAGTGTAGACATAGCCTATGAGACCAGAACTCCATTGTGCTGGGAGCTGTACAAACATAGAACAACAACAAAGAAAAACCAGAATCAAGCAGCAAATCTGAGTATTGCATCCTCATTGGTGTAATTCCAACAATTCATGAACAACCCTTGGGCCCAAATATCTTTGTTACCGACAACAAACAAGATGCAAATATCATAAGCTGCTTATAGGCTACCAGGAAAAAAAAAAAGGACAAATTCTATTAATACGTATTGAGTGGCTGAACTAGCTCTGCTGGAAAACCTCACTGCCATTGTGTTGTCTCTGCCATACGAAAGAGAGTCTCTCTTGTTATGAACAAAAATAACAGCTTTAACCGAAGAAGCTTGCACAGACAAAGTCAGTCCAGCGTTCTGGGTGTCTTTAAATGTCGACGCACAGAACAATGATCTTCCCCTTTCTGGTTGAAGCCTGACCATTCCCCTCTGCCTCATCTTCCCAGTGCTGACGGTTCAAAAAGACAGCTCCTTTCACAGAGCCAGAACCCCCTCGTTCCGCAGAACACACGTGAGGAACACACCTTTAGCCAAGTGTCCACTGCCTGGCTCCAAAAGTGCAGATCCTGACATTTGCAAATCACATGGTTTGTGGTGCCAGAACTCCAAAAAGGTCACAACCTGGGTAATCCTGGACTGCAAACTAGAAGGGAGGGTGCTACGTCGTCTGGTGCAGCACATGAGGTTTTTTGAGTAGAAAGGTCAGTTCGAATGGCACGGCACATACAGACTTTGATGATATAATGCATATAGATTTTGCAGATGTCATTTAAAAGGCCACTTTTGATCATGTGGCCTCTGGCTCTCTTGTTTAATCATATTGAAACTGACAAACTAAAGTTTGATCAGCAGTTCCCTCACGCCAAACCCTATCGTGAGCATCCGCAACATTCAGACTTTGTCACTAGATGAGTCAACCTTGAATGAGCCTTTCGAAAGGAGGGATGGAAAATTGAACATCCCATGCTTCACTTGGGCTTCGAGTGGCTCAGAGCTGCTCCTTAGTCTTGTTGAAGTAGAGTCCCTGAGCCAGGCACAGAGCTACTGGCATATCAAGTAACTGCCTCCTCAGCCCGTTTCACGAATAGTGCTGATCCACGGCGCACACCCCGACCTTTGATTCACTGCCTTCTTAATGCTTCGCCAACCAGGAATGTTGCTCACACAGAAACAAAGCATGACTCTTCTGCTCCCTTAAAGCTAGCACAAGCAGATCTCCCTGCCTTTTTGCAGTTTAAATGTTTCTTGTAGAGCGACTATTTTGTTTTCCAGTGTGGAGAGTGAGGGATGAGAGCTGGGGGTGTTGAAGTAGGAATTTACATAATCTGATTAAAAGGGGATTATCCAATGGCTGCTAAATAGCCTTAGTGTGCTTCAGCTAAAAACCTTACTATTCATTGCTCTCAGCACCCTGCAGAGAGACTGCACCTGCAACACTGGCTAGTTCTCCACTGGGATCCTCAAGGTGGGGAGGAAGGGGATTTTTGAGACATGCTGCTTCATGTGTACGGAGCCTTTAATTGATCTGTCTGGATTAGCTTTAAGGAAGCAAAAATGAAAGCTGGGCCAGTTAGCATTATCGGGAGGGGTCATCCGTTCTTGAAAAGGACCAACTTGCATCGTTCCTTGTTAGTTTCCATTTGGGTGATTTATAATGTTCGATTAGCCAGCAAGATCTGCCTGGAAGATAGTTCAGAGAGAGGAGCCCTGCCTGTGGAAGAACTAGTGAGCACCAATTTTACCTGCATTTGTAAATGACCAGTGCTAAAGAGGGTGGTGTAAACCATGCAGTAGCTATCTTGACCTCTGAACCCAACTGTCCAGTTGCAGAAGATCAGTACATCAAATTAGTGCAAGTATCCTGGACTGGGGGCCATGCCAACGTGGAGAAGGGGCAGAGGACAATATCAGTGGGGGCAGAGGTGTATTAACCCAGATCCACCACAGCCTTCGCTGGAAACTTGATTTTGCAATTGTGGGAAGTGTTCGCTTAAAACTCACCCACCTTCACTCCATGTCCCATAGCCTTGGGGACAGCCTGCATTTTGTTCAACCTGGTCACAAGGAGAGATAGCGAAACAACATGGATCTTAACATGCCAGCAACACATTGATGAAACCTCCTGCTCCATTTCACTGTCACCTCAGACATAAGCAGCACCACGGCGGTTCAAGGGCTTTGCTGAGATCAAGGGGGAAAGGGGGAAGAGCAGTTGCCTGAAACTGAACCTAGGTAAGCCTGAGGTGATGCAAGAGGGAAAAAGGAGGCACTTTCAATAAGACACCACCTATACATCATTACCATCCACTGAGGGTTTGTTACAATTGTTCACTACTTCATTGTCCCCCGGACACAACCCCACAGCCATGAAAAATGTCTCTTTAGCCACCAAAGCTGCACCCCTTCAGAGTCGGACATAGCCTCATCCATTGAGCATTTTTGATCATATTGTCATTCTCTGTCCTTGGTTATGTAACTGCCGCCTTTAAAGAAGCTACAGTTGTCTCAGAACACAGCGACTCGTCTGCACAGGAACACAGACCGTTTAGTCTCTCACTTTCCTGTCTTCAACCTCTCTACATTGAATATTGGGTCATATTGAAGATTTTGGTCCTCGTTTTCACAACCATCCATGGGCTTGGCTCCTCTTCTCTAGAGGATCCTCTCACAGTCCTACATGATCATAACCTCCCATAATCACCGCGATCCACCTGAAGCAATGCAACTGTCAACCTCAAAAGTGAAACCTCAGTGCACAGGGGTTAAAGCATTTTCAGTGAATTGGCCCACAAAGCTGGAATTTGCCCCCAGAGAAGATCAAAAATGACTGTAAACCACTCAGCAAAACAGAAATTCCACCTTGAAAATGAGAACAAAGAAACCCCAAATGAAAACACTGCACTGCATCTACAATCTCCTGCCAACACCCATGAGAAAGAGAATGGACCATGTCACATGAGTCACTTTGCTTAATGAACTCCTGGAAGGTGCTAAGAGTGGTTAAAACCTATACAGTACAGAAAGCACTCATAGACCCTACGGTCAGGTGGGACCAATGTGATCATCTACTCTGCTCTTCTGCACAATGCAGGCCACAGAACCTCACCCACCCACTCCTTTAGTAAATCTCTATCCTGAGGCCTTGTACACACTGCGAAGTTATTGCGCAATAACAGGCACAGCGTCCACACACAAATCCATGTTGTTGCGCGGTAACAGCCATCTTACCGCGCAACATGTAAACCACCAAAACGAGGGTGGTAGCGGCTACCGCGGGATAGTTCGTGTGTGTACGGTTGCCGCGCAATATGAAACCTCTGGAAATGTCCCAGAATTCCAATTCCATCCCTTCTGCACTTCCTTCTGCACTCTGTGGCTGTGACGTGACTGTACCTGCCCTCCCATCATTCCCGGGAATTTTTGAATTCTTCACTCTTCCTGTTTGCTTGGTGTGGAGTGCAGCTGCAGCTGTGTACTCCAAGAGCAATGGCGGCTCAACGCAGCAAACGTGCTCCAGTCTGGACCACAGCCAAGGTGCCTGATCTGATAGGCATCTGGGGAGAGTCTGCTGTGCAGGCACAGTTACGTGGCAGCCGGTGGAATTTCGATATTTTTGGCCAGATTTCTCGGGCCATGGCAGATAAGGGGTACGAGAGACACACTCTTCAGTGCAGGTCGAAGGTGAAGGAGTTGCGGATTACGTACCACAGAGCCAGAGAGGCAAACCGGCGCTCCGGCTCAGCGCCGGCTACATGCCGATTTTACAAGGAGCTGGAAGCAATCCTGAGCGGGGATCCCACAACCACCCCAAAAGCTCCTGTGGATACGTCAGCACCCCCCCATGAAAAGGATACCGGAGCAGACGGTGACGAGCAATTCGTCGACGAGGACGTGGAGGTGGAAGATGACCTGGAGGGTGAAAGCGGTGCAGCCGACCTAGGGAGCCAGGAGCTGTTCTCCACGCCACCTGACCCGTGCTGCCCAGATTCCTTCTCCATACTGTCTTCGGAGGCAGTAGAGGGGAGCTCTGGTAAGTTTCATCAGAAGTGGATTCTATGCTAGCTGGATAAGCTTTGCGGGCAAATGAAGAGCGGGCAGGAAATAGGCATTTTGAGTTTCATCCTTTCTTTTCTTTTTTGGATGGGGGGGTCTACCCCGCATTACATGAGCAGTGCATCAATGCATGTTGTAATTGCCAAGAAATCCTCTCCATTGAGATCACTGAAGGTGTCCCCGATGTATTTCCACAGCCTCCTAGTTAAATTCGATGGGAGAGCAACTGTTTCTCCTCCCCCATAGAGAGAGACTCTCCCTCGCCAGTTGCAAAGCACAGCAGTGGGAACCATGGCTGCGCACAAGCCTGCTGCGTACAGTCCTGGCTGAAAACCAGTGACATGCAGGATATGCATTCTGGCTTGCAGAGGCACTGTAAGCAGCGAGATATCAGTTTCCATGGCAGTGCCGTATGTGAACTAATCGCCCAAAGCACTGCAAATAGTTCACGGAGCTGTGTGTCCTGTCTTGGCAACCCGAACCTCCCTTTGCAAAAGCCCTTTCAGTCCCCAGCAATGCCCTGTCCCGTGGGCACAGCGGAATGTGGCGGGAGAGCATATTACTGGCTCCTTAACCAAAGTGAGAACAATAGCACTACTTATGATGTTTCATTTTTCCTTAGAAACGACCTTCACCGGTCGGTGGTCTGCGCCAGCTGACCGGCTGAGACAGATAAGGAGGAGGCCTCGCAGGAGCAAGGAAGATATCTTCCAGAAGCTGATGCAGTCCAACAAGGCATCAGCGAGGGAGACTAGACAATGGAGGCAGGAGTGCCGGCAGGAGCGCAAAGAAAACAATGTGAAGAGGCAGAAGCAGAAGGATGCCCTCATAAGCATCCTACAGGAGCAGACCCAGCTGCTGAAGACCATGGTTGGTCTGCAGACCCAGCTGCTCCAAGCTCGCCGCCCCCCTGCAGCCACAGCAACACTTTCTGTCCCTCATGCCCCATTCTCCCTCAAATCAGTTCTTTGAAGCCCAGGGACCCTCCTGGTACAATGTTACATCCACTCCTGCACCAAGCTATGGCACTGAGACACGCACCTACACGCATCTATAGCCCCTTTTGCAGGCACTGCTTACTGTAAATATTTAATGTTTTATAATAATAAAATTGAATCATTTGAACTTTGCACAGTGTCTTTATTGATACACAATAAGATTAGTTGTTGCATGTTTAGTATTCACTCATTCGAGCATAGTACAGTATACGCCCACCGGCACCATCCCTCCATCCCCCAATCAGCACCCAATAGTGCTTGGAAACACTACTGCACAGTGATGGAATGCGTCCTATGAGTCCCCATCACTAAAATGCACCCTAAGTGCCTCCCTTATGCGGACAGCTCTCAGCTGTGCCCCCCTGATACTCCTAGTGGCTGGCTGCTGGAAGGCAAACTCTAGCCGCTCAGCCTCCACGTCCCATGAAGGGGGAAATTTCTCTCCCCTATTTTCACAGAGGTTATGCAGGACACAGCACGCCGCAATGATGGCAGGAATGTTGTCCTCATTTAAGTCTAGCCTCCCATACAAACAGCGCCAGCGGCCTTTTAAGCGCCCAAAGGTGCACTCTACGGTCATTCGGCACCGGCTTAACCAGTAATTGAAGCGCTCCTTGCTGGGATCCAAATTTCCAGTATAGGGCTTCATGAGCCAAGGCATCAGTGGGTAGGCTGGGTCTCCTATGATGACTATGGGCATTTCCACATCCCCAACAGTAATTTTATCATCGGGAAAGAAGGTCCCTGCCTGCAACTTCCGGTACAGACCCGTGTTCCGGAAAATGCGAGCATCATGCACCTTACCCAACCACCCCACATTTATGTCCGTGAAACGCCCCCTGTGATCCATGAGTGCCTGAAGCACCATGGAGAAGTAGCCCTTCCTATTAATATACTCAGCAGCCAGATGTTCCGGAGCGAGAATAGGGATGTGCGTGCCGTCTATTGCCCCTCCACAGTTCGGGAATCCCATGGCCGCGAATCCATCGACGATCTCCCGCACGTTGCCCAACGTCACTGTCCTCCGGAGCAGAACACGATTAATGGCTCTGCACACTTGTGAAAGTGCTAACCCGACGGTCGACCTGCCAACTCCAAACTGACTCGCGACCGAGCAGTAGCAGTCTGGAGTCGCCATTTTCCACAGTGTGATTGCGACACGCTTCTCCACGGTGAGGGCGGCTCTCATTTTGGTGTCCTTGCATCGCAGGGTAGGGGCTAGCTCCTCACACAGTTCCATGAATGTGGCTTTCCGCATTCGAAAAGTTCTGTAGCCACTGGTCATCATCCCACTCCTGCATAACAATGCGGTCCCAACACTCGGTGCTTGTCTCTCGTGACCAGAACTGGCGGTGCACCGTGTGCAGATGCTCTGTGAAGGAGCTCAGCAATGCGGTGCTGTTGTTCTGCATGGCAGTCACCAGCCCAGGGTCATCCAAATCCTGGTCTGATTCAGAGCTGAACACATACTGTGCCACCAGCCGAGATGTATTCATTATGCTGAAGGCGACAGTCGAGATCAGACCTGGATCCATGTTGCTGCCAAAGGACTTCCGGGAAGCAATGCGCTACTGTTGAAAATGGGCGAGAGTTGCTAGTAGCAACTCTCGTGACACAAGGGGAACAGAATGCACCATGGGAAACCAAGACTTTACCCATGGTGCTCAGCGCTACTCTCCTTCTACCCAGGATTCTTAGCGCCAAATCAGGATGGATGGAACTGTGGGATAGGTTCCCACAATTCAATTGGGTGTCTTGTGAAATCACGAATTGCAGGGGGGGAGGGTCTGTTCCGTCACAAGCGGCAGAGTGACTTTTAAAGTGCAACAGGCTTGTTGCGCGATTATTCCTGTAGTGTGTACATGGCCTAAGACAACTTCTTCAAAGCGTCTGACGAAGTGGGATTTTCTCCCACAAAAGCTCATGTGATAAATAATTTTTTTAGTCTTTAAAAGTGCCACAGGACTCCTTGTTTGTTTTGCTGAACTAGACTAATACAGCCACCCCTCTGGAACTCCCTCAAATCATGGTTTAAAACCTGTACAGTACAGAGAATCCATGCCCCATGCTACAGAGGAAGAAGAAAGACTCCCCCCCACCCCCGAAGCCAGGGCCTTTGCCAATCTGGCATGGGGGAAAATTCCTTCCTGACCCCCAAATACGGTGATCAGCTAAATCCTGAGCATGTGCGCAAGACTCACTAGCCAGACACCCAAGAAAGAATTCTCTCTAGTAACTCAGAACCCACCCAGTAACTCAGAAAAGAAATGTTAACACAAGATCACAGGACAGTAGGGAAAGAAAAACAGTGATACTATCTCCATGAGTGATGCTATAGACAGAGATGCTATAAGGACAAAAATATTCTTAATTTAATGGAACAATAATTGAGACTGAATATCATCTCATGGTGTATTACTGTTTGGGGGGTTAGACAGGTGGGCTGTGGGGGTCTGAGCCTAAATCTTCCTGCCTGAGTCTTCCCTTGAGTTTATATGTCCTCCATTGTTCCAAGGTGCTTCCTCCTGACCAGGCAACTATTAAAGATCTAAAAACCCATCTCTATATCTGGTCTGACTGAAAGAGATGTGCTACAGTCTCAGAAATGGTGTATTCTGCTTCCACACAGGGACATTCCTTGATACAATTTCATAACTTCATGACATCAACCAGGATTCAGAAGGCGTCCTAGACAGATTTCCCAAATCGTCACAAGCTACTGGGAAGATAAATTTAGCTGCACAGAGAACCTCACGACAGTGGAATACGCAGACAGGCTCTGGTCAACTACATGAATTAATGGACAAAAATAGAACGGAGTTCTACAATGCACAGTACACATCGAGAACTTTGTCGCTAGTGTCAAACAACATAGAGATGGAGAGAAACTACTTTTACTCTAATATTTCAAAAAGGAAGGGAGCACAAGAGATTCCCACAAGTTATGTTGAATGATCAGAGAATTTTCATTGAAAAGAGAAGAGGAAAAACACTGTATAGCCACAAGAGAAAGGAGAGAGATGGTGCCATGTTGCATAGCAACTTCCCACTGAATCAGAAATGGACAGAGGACGCAGAGGTAAAGCCCCAAATACACTCTGAAGAGTAATGCCCGGAAGATTGTAATTAATCTGGCTGCCTGTGTCTCTGACTTTTAAAAAACTCTTTGACAGCATTTGTGTAGCTTGCTGTGGCAGTCCCAGGCTATGCATTAGACAGACAAAAAGTTAAATCTTTCTTGCCCCGGGCCTGGGCCAGAGCCCAATGATATCAATACGAGGTCTTTCCATTGACCTCCAACGGGCTTTGTGTTAGGCTCTAAACAGAAGGTAACAATTGGCAAACTCCTGGCTTGGCTCCACTGAAGTCTCTGGAGTTCTCCCACCATCTGACTGCACCAAAGCCAGGATTTCACCCCAGACATCTGTCCTCACTGCAGAGCTGATGTTGAGGGACTGAGGCAGACACCAAGCGAGGGTTGGTTCTTTTACTGAAGAGTTTAAAGGCAGGGTAGTTTGGGAAGGCTCAGACCTCTGAATTAGGGAAGATATCAGGGGGCAAGTGTGAACCTCTCCCAGCAAGCAGGAGAAAAGTCTCGATTGCAGGAACCCGTATCACTGCAGATGAAGGGGGAATAACCTGGACGTCCTTCCTTGCTCTGAGTGAGCTTTATCAACCCTGGCAGCCTCAAGGGACCACGAACCATCTTGGCAAACAGAAGCTGGATTCCCCAGAAGAAAAGGGCCTTTTTTGTTTAATCTAACATTGAAGATTCCCCTTTATAATCACCCAGGACTAACTGGTGAGCCTTTGTTTCCAGAGCCACACCCCTACCTAGGTCCTGACCTGTTGGTGTCCCCTGAACACATTCATCCACCAGCGCTGTCTTTGTCCTGGGGTTTGAAAAGGCTGCGCTGGAAGTTGCCATGGACAGACAGTCCCCAAACAGATTTTAAGTGTGATTTATTTTTCTTTCCCTGATTATAAATATTTTAATAGCAGTAAGAGAGTGAATCAATCATGATGCAGAATGATCTGTGAAATGGAAAGAATGTCATCTAAAGAAGGAAGCCATTGTGCGGGTTTTATTTTCTCTCCAATTTTTGTAACAGGGAAAAGAGCTTTGCTGCCTTGTTCAGGCAAAATGAAAAATAATGAGGGGGTGAGAAAGTGCCGTTAGTCTCACTTTTCTAGATATGCTCTTGGGGCCAAATCTCACACCCATGTAAATCAGTCAGTGGAGCTATAGTGACTTACCCCAGCTGGCTTTTTAACTCTGAGAACTCTGCTGCAGAAACCCATGCTCCAAATCTTAGCATGGCCAACAAGTCCATACCTAAACCTCACATAGTCACGGGCGAAATCCTCTGGCCTCAGCTCTGTGGTGGTCAGACAAGCAGATCAGAACAGTCCCCCTTCTGGCCTCACAAGCTATGAATCTATAGTACACTGTGTAAGATGCCCAGATACTACATGGTGATGGGGATCAGATAAATGCTCAAAAAGACAAAAACCCACCCCTGAACTTGGGTATAACTCGGGTTTGAATCCAAATTTAGCAGCTGGTCTGCATGTCTGTAAGAAGCTACATCAAATCCCCTGATCCAAACACTCCTGAACTTCAGAAGAGTTCTGCTCCATGTCCATACTAAGTGGCTTAAACTATTGACATAATTGTCCTTCACCCTCAACATTTTACTTTTGTCCAGGTATCTTCGGAATGAGGGCCACCCCCATTGTGAAAGCCTTGCACAGAGGAATACCATATTCCATATAACTCTGCGGGAATAAATGGGACCACTCTATTGTTATGTATTTGTATTAGTCGTGCATTCCTTGACAGCCTGTTGTGCAAAGCACAATATATAAAGAGTGACCCCCTACCCCAAAGAGCTTCAAACCAGCATAGGCAACACACACAAACAGGAAACAGTGGCATTGAAATATGAAGTAACTTGCCAAGGTCATTCAGCGGGTCAGTGGTGAGCCAGGAATAAAACCCAGGCATCCTGAGGCCCAAGGCAGGTCACTTCCCTCCCCACTAGACCCCACTGCCTCTCATGGAATAGGGTGTGAGAACGCCTGAGCATCTGGCTTTTCATAATGTCTTTGGGACAAAGAACATTTTCACTGAGAAGGACCATACTCCAAACAACAGACACACAACAGCAGCATCTGTTATCTCCATCCTATATCCCCACAGACAGACCCTTTTGAATGTTAACATGAACTCTGCCGTGAAATTTCCTCTCAGCCACCATCTTTCCTCCATGTCTTTTGTTCCCTGGGAAGCTTTCAGATGTCTTTATCTGCCATCCGTGCCCCAGGTATACAAAGTCGACCTCCCAAAACCAAATGGGTGAGAAAGGAAAGAAAAGCTTCATTTGAGCAGCAGGTATGTTTCTCACCATAAATCTCCCTCTCCCTGCCTTCTGTCCTGCAAACACCCACGGCTGCTTCTTCCAGCCCACAGCAAAACCATGCCAGGAAACACATTCAACCTAGGGCCACTAAGGACAGTCTCAGATAGACATGGTGGGCCCGAGTGGTGGTGTGTGGTGTTGCTGGGGAAGGTGGGGGAGTGGACCTTGTTCCTGCCACTAACCTGATGTGTAGCTTGTTTCTTTTTTCAAGAACCCGCCCTCCCTTCTATCCCACTCCATTTGTTTGCCAGGCTGAACAACTGCTTCAGTCATTGAGGACAGTGCAGTACTGAAGCCCTCATGTTATTTATGGGTTTGGAAATCAGACACGTTTGGTTCATCGCCAGTAAATGGCGCTGATTGGAAGGCAGGAGGGGAGGGCCTGAGCTTGGCTCTCCATTCCCTATTCATTGTGAAAAGGGGATCACTCCAGCTAACTGGCCCGTAGAGATAAGGATTTCTGACAATCTGCGTTAGCCTGATAAGGACGGTTCGCATTGCAGAAAGATTATTTGTTAAGAACCTCAGGAAAATAAAATAGTCAAAGGGCTTATCACAGTAGCTCATTTCCCACTCACCCGTGCCTGCCCACCCCCAGCCAGTTTTCTATAAATAAAGCTCCCTGCTTATGTCCTAACTATCAAGGGAGGGTACATGGATTGGGAGGCTGGTGCTGGGCTGTAGGAGGGGGAGAGAATATCCTGGAACCACCCAGCCTCTCTACTTTTCATTGTTTGAATTATTGCTAGGATTCAAATGATCTGGAAGGACAGTAAACGTGGTGTTCTTTTTAAAAAAACACAGCTGGTGTAAGTCACCCAGGAGTCAACAGCGGCTGCAGCAGTTTGCACCAGCTGAGGGTCTGGCCCACGGTAGGCTGTGTTTCTCACTCTCTCATTTTACGACTCCTTCTCCAAAAATAAATACCATATCTAACATGCAGACCCCCGGGATTTCTGAACCTCTTCCCTTCCCTCATCACACAAAACCAAGCAGGTGTTTAGAAAAGGCTCTGCTGACTCCTGCTCAGGGAAACAGACAGGAGTTTTGCTATAACCTTCCTCTCCCAACCCTAGAAATATTTGAAAGGAAACTGCAATGCCCCTCCTCCCCTGCCAGGAATATTAGAGGTCTCGTTGGCTCCTGTTTTCTTTATTGCTCTTTTCTATCACATTCCACCGCTGTGCAGCATTCTATAAACAACATGTTCCCTGGCTGTTGCCCATCCACCTCCAGATCAAAACCTCACTGACATCAGGACAACACCCCTGCCCCACCAATGCATTCAACTGGGCTTTGGATTAGTCCCACTGATGCAGCCTCCAGTGGAACAATCTGACTTCAGACGACCACAATAGAGGCAAAGAGGGCAATCAATACCTGAAGGAAATAAACAAGTACAAAGAATAAAGGCAAGTCTATTCTCTCTCAATACTTGCTCAGTAAGCAAGTTATATGAGGCTAAATGCACAGGCACAAATTTATGATGGATTTCAGCAGAAGTGATACCAGGAATGGACTCATCTTCCAACCTTCTGTGTTACTAAAGCGATATTCAGAACATTTTCTTGAGCTTGGAGGAGGACAGAATTAGCGCAGGCTGCAGCAGAAGAAAAAACCAGCGTTTGGCATCAAAACGTCAAGCTCTTCAACCTTTTTCCAACCCGGTCCATTTCAAAGTCACCTACGGACATATGACATGAGTAACGTCAGCCATCATTGCTATGCTCACCCGTGTCAAAGGACTACTGAATTTTGCTGAAGGAGGACTCTAATGGGCCAGAAAGTACAATATGTATTCTGTATTTCTCCAGCGCACAGCTTCCCCCTTATGGCTTAATTTTAGTTAAACCGTGGTACCTAACACTGTCACCGTGTTCTGCAAATAGGAGTAATTTTCTCTTTTATATCACCTTCCAGAGTATCCCAAAGCTTTACAAACAGTGAATGAAGCCTCCCAACGCATATGCAAGGCAGGAAAGACGTATTACCCCTATTTTACAAGTGGGTAAACAAAGGTCAAGACAGGTTGTGTGGCTTGACTGAGATCACATTAGGAGACACCGCCAGGAATAAAACAGAGATCAGATTACCAGCCAACCATTCCACCCAGGCTCCTCTCTGTGCTGCCTAGGATTATAAATCACACAAGTGTAGATTTTCTTTTGACGCACAGATCTGAGAGCTAAGTTATCCAGTTGTTTTGAACAGCTATTGCATAGTCTCCGATTCATAAGCATAGTTCTGTGGCCAAGGTTCCTTGGAGGCAGAGTAAATAGGCCCCTGTGCCTATAGGCATAAGAATGGATGTATCAAAATAAAACCGCCCACTAGAAACTGTTCTTACTCTTAACCCTGGTCTAATACACAGATTTAGACTAGTCTAAAGCATTTTAGTAAGAATGTTTTTATTTACCAATATAGTCATACTGATAACAGGCCCAAATCCAGATGCAGTTATACCAGCATAAAGGCCATCATGTTTTCTCTCTGACTAGGCTGACAAGAACATTGCAAAAAATAACTGTCAAGACACCCATGTTTACAAATCACGAAAAACAGATTCCCCAGGAGCCCAGGCACCATATGTCGGATCAGTCACGGAGCCAAGCCGAGACCCACACGCGCATAATGGCTTCCTGAAATAAACATTCCAAGCTAGCTCGTCTCTAGCGGCTGTCGCCTTTTTAATCGGCTCTCCCATGCAGTGTTTGCTCAGCATTCCCTCTTTCAGCGCAGCTGGGAAGGTTGTTACTAACGGGCGACCGAGCCTGAATAACTGTCCAAAGAGTAAACACACAGACTTTTTATCCAAAGGCGCTGCTGCTGCTGCCGGGGCAGAGGCTGAGCTATGGCTCCTGACATGGAGGGTGATAAGTGGGGTGTCACATCAGTTCAAGATGAGAGGCTACAGAAGTCAAACAGCAATTCTGTGGTACTATAGCGACACTTGAGAGCTTTGACTTTCCTGACTGGAGGTGACTGGCTAAAAGGCCAAGGGAGTTGCTCAGTTTATTTTGTAGCAACAATAATGTGAATGGCTGAGTCAGGGAGAAGGGAAGAGTTGGGAACTTGCAAGAGAGCTTCAGCCTTCGAGCATTCCAGCCAGTATCAAACAGCTCTAAGGACCTTGTCCGAAGACAGTGGAAGGCTCCCATTGACTTAAGAACCAAAACCCACCGGCTATGCGCTTAATGTTAGTTTGGGAGTGTGTGCTTTGCTCTGATGTAAGTTCATAGGAGTACCTGGAAGGCATCCCTTATATTCAGTATACTCCCATTGGCATCTATTCAGATCTGTCAGGTTCCCTTCAGATTTCTCCATAACTGTAGATGGAGACTCACCATGCCCTGCATCTACTGAAGCCAGAATTATCAGCCTAAGATCACAATAGAACGCGATCAGCAGAGTTAAGAGGAACATCTCACATGGCCAGCATGGCTCAAAGACCCACACTTACTGCAAGGTAAACAACTGACTCTCTTCTTCAAGAGAGCTTGTCTGTATGGATTCCACACTTGGGCTATGTCTACACTTACCAAAATTAGTTCGAATTAGTTAATTCGAACTAACTAATTCGAACTAATTTTAGTTAGTTGGAATTAACTTAATTTGAACTAGCAAATTTTAGATCGAACTAAGCAAGTGCCATGCATGGCACTTGCTTAGTTCGAATTAGTCAATTGCATTCAGCTCAATGTGCCGGTTAGGTCGAACTAAGCGCTTACTAACTAACATGGCCACATTGGGTTAATTCGAACTAACTAATTCGAATTAATCCTTACTTTGAAAAGTATAAGTGAATTTATTAGTTCAAATTAAGGAAATCCTTAATTCGAACTAATGAAAGCCTAATGTAGCCAAGGCTCAAGTTAGTTCGAATTAAGCTTCCTTACTTCAAACTAACTTGCCAGTGTAGACATAGCCTTGGTGACTAACAAGCATTACCTACTCACTCATAGATGGAGTAAAAGTCCTAACAAAACAATAGCCCTACCAAAATAGGCATCTGATTTGGAAGAGTCTACCAAATTAGTGTCTTATATATATATGGATAAAGCGCCACCTAGCTGCCCCCCAGTTCAGAAACAAGGATATTCTTCAAACAGGCAGCAGAAGCTACTTGAGTTCCAGTGGAATGCCTTCTAAAGTGAATAATTGTAACATTCTTATACAGTAGGAAACCCACTTTCTTGACCTCTATGAGGGTATTGCCTGACTCATTACCCTACCAGCAACGGCTATAAACATTCTAGGTGTGTTCCTTCATTATTTTGTCCTGTTACATACTGACAATGCCGTTACTACATTGAGTGTTTAGCTCCAAAGGGATAGCCGTGTCAGTCTAGTTCAGCAAAACAAACAAGGAGTCCTGTGGCACTTTTAAAGACTAAAAATTAAAAGTGCCACAAGACTCTTTGTTTTACCTTGAGTGAGGGACCTTTTGCTTCCCCTAGAGTGGAGTGAGGCTTGCGGAAGAAAACTGGGAGATTGATAAATTGGGTCACACAGAATTCTGAAATAACAGTTGGCATGAACTCAGGATGAGTGACCATCCTTATGGAACACTGTATCACATCAACCCACCCTGAGGTTCTGAATCTTCCTTTTCTTCGAGCTGCTGAAATGGCTACTAGAAAGGCACTCTTCATTTTTAGGAGAAAAGGAAACAGGTTGTTAAGGACTCAAAGGGGGTGGGGATGCACTAATCTCATGAATATGATACTGAATTCCCAAGAGAAAAGGGGCTCCAAATAGAGGTTAAAACATGAGTGATGCCCTAGCCACCACAGAGTGAGAAAATACAATGTAGTTCTGGATAGGAGGAGGATGTGCAGATATTGCTGTTAGACGGACCATTATGGAGCTAACAGAAAGTCAAATTATTTCCGGGTAAGTTGTCCAATATTGCTGAAATGGATGTTGTCATGGGAGACAGCTGGTGCTGAGATGCCTAACAGAAAAGCTCTTCCAATTAGCTTCGTAAGCCAGTCTGTTTGAGGCTTTCCAGCTTTGGTGCCAAATCTGAACTTCAGCTAGACAGCTCCTTCCAGCAGATGTGAGCCAGCTTGCATCCAGGCTGTCAGATATAATTGGGCTGAGCCTACATGTAGGATCCGACTGCTGTTCTGTAAGACTACTTTGGGCAGAGCAGGCAAAGTGAACGGAGGCTGTGCTGTATTGACACCTTCCCCACAGGCCTGAGAATCTCTCAGTGATTTCCACATCAAGCACATAACTTCTGTTTGAGGGATAGGAGGAATGATTGATGATTCCAAGACGCCATGGATCACCTTCAATAGTGTTTATCATATTGCTCCTTCAAAGGTGAACCTTTCATGATTGGCATTGTGTTTTCCTGGGGAGGCCTTTCACACAACCTCCTTAGTCATGGATCTGACCTGGATGATTCTGTAACTCTTTTTCAGATCGTATCCTGCTACAGCCTAAACCAATAGCACGTGTGCATATGATACAGAGTTGCAGTAAAGGCTGGATGCTATTAAGTTAGAGCCTCAGCTGATATAAATCAACTGTGGTTGAAGCTATGTCTATGTATTAGCTGAGGAGTTGCTTGGTTTTTATGCAGGATACAGAAAACATCTCCACACCTACTTACTTGTGAACTTTTGTATGTGATATTGTATTGGTCTGGTAAGCCTCTTGAAGCAGAGGGGTCTGTTTCCAGAATGAAATGACTAGTACACTTACAGCATTTCACAAATAAGTAACGAAGGACAGCCCTGTGTGGTGGAAATGGGCATAACCCTGACACACTCTACCCTTTAGAACTTCTAGGATGTTTTTATCCAGCCCTGTTCACTGTAACACCACCCACATAAGAACGAAACAAAAACTGACAAGCTGTGGAGAAAACAGCAGCCAAAATGCAGGAATGTTTCTCTTCCTTGCACCTTTCAAGAAAGATGGGCCACACACCATAAACAGAGAGAATTCTGATGTGATAGAGGCTGAACTTCGCTTGTTTGTAAGGCCACGAACCGCGCCTCTTTCACAGACACTGTTCCAAGAGAAATGCATAACAAAAAGCACCTGCTTCTTTTTTTCTGTAGACAGCAGAGAAGTGGGATTTATTAACGTGACGTCTTCCTGTCTTAAAGGTCATCATATTGTGCTGTGCTAGCAGGACAAGTGACTGGAGAGCAGAAGCCATCAATAAAGCCTTCTGAGTCAGATTTTTAAAGGGGGCGGAGGAGTGGGAGGGGGGAGATGGATAGCAGCAGAGACGACTCAAAGGGCTTTTCCTGAAAGAAGCTGAGCATTGTCCAGGAGAAATAAAGATGCTCAGCACCTCTCAGGAGATGCAGGATCCTGCCCATAACCTATTGTAGACCAGATTTGCCAGCATGTTCCACACACTGAATTGGGACCAGATTTCAAATAAGCTGAGCTCTCACTTTAGGACCCATGGACTGGATCTTCAAGAGTGCCCAGAATGCTGCAGCTCCCACTATTCCCAGTGGGGTGGAGGTGATTCCCCATTGTTCCTAATTGTAGCTACGAGGTGCTGATCATGTTCTAAAATCTTGCCCCTCTATTCAAGCTCCTGAATAGGAGCTGGTGGTGGTGAGCGCTTCTAAATATCTGGTCCTTAATGTATACCTTTCCTTAAGCTCAATGGAAAGTTAGGATGGCAATGGTGGATCAACAAACAAAATAGTCCATTTTTAATCACTCTCTTTGCACTAATTATGCTATGACATTACAAGTAAAACTGAAAGGAAAGACAGCAGAGGCATTTAGACAATCAATAAGTGTGTATAATAAAACAAATACAGGACATGCACTGCTACAGACTGGGGACCAATCGGCTAAGTAGCAGCACTGCAGAAAAGGACCTGGGGGTTATAGTGGACGGGAAGATGAATATGAGCCAACAGTGTGCCCTTGTTACCAAAAAGGCCAATGGCATATTAGGCTGCATCAGTAGGAGTATTGCCAGCAGATCGAGGGATGTGGTAATTCCCCTCTATTCGACACTGGTCAGGCCGCATCTGGAATACTGTGTCCAGTTCTGGGCTACAGAAAATGATGTGGACAAATTAGAAAAAGAGTCCAGCGGAGGGCAACGAAAATGATTAGGGGGCTGGGGCACATGACTTATAGGGAGAGACTGAAGGAACTAGGCTTATTTAGTCTGCAGAAGAGAAGACTGAGGAGGGAGCTAGGCTGTTCTCGATGGTAACAGAGGACAGAACAAGGAGCGATGGTTTCAAATTACAGCTGGGGAGGTCAAGGTTGGATATTAGGAAAAACTTCCTCACTAGGAGGGTGGTGAAGCATTGGAATGGGCTACCTAGGGAGGTGGTGGAATCTCCGTCTTTGGAGATATTTAAGGTCCAGTTAGACAAACCCCTGGCTGGGATGATTTAGTGGGAGTGGTCCTGCTTTTAGCAGCCGGTTGGACTAGATGACCTCATGAGGTCCCTTCCAGCCCTATGACATAAGTCAATGACAAATACCAAATTTCAGCAAACAGGGAGAAAAAAATTAAAGGACACAGTACTTTCAAAATGAGAGAGTTAAATTCCAGAAATAACTATTATAAAACAAGGCAAGAAAAGCATGGTTTACTGGAATGGGATCCAGGTTCCCAGCTGTCACTGACCTGTTGCGTGACCATAATCAAGTGGCTTCACCTTTCTGTGCCTCTTTTCCCTTCCTCCACCCCCAACCCTTTTTGTCTTGTCTATTTAGATTGCAGCAGTCTGTGGCTGACTACCTGTTTGTCCAATGCGCCTAGCACAATCAGGCTTCGATCTTGGTTGGCATTTCTAGGAGTGTAAATAATACAAAAATAAAATAAAATAAAAAATATCTTTAAGTCATACCATACTGCAGTTTCAAATGCTGATCAAAATGCAGCAAAATGATCTGAAAATGGAAGGAAGTGTGAGAAATGACATCCACAGTCAGGGATTAAAAAAGATTATATAAAAAAGTGACAAAGTAAGGTGCACGTTCTACACAAGGTTCTTTCTGACCAAATCCAGCACGTTTCACATGAGTAGTCTCCTTGAAGTTAGAGCTCAGAAATCCTGTTTTCAGTACTAGACCCATCCCGTAGGTCAGTGGTTCTCAACCAGGGCATACTCAATTCATCTAGATCCGTTTCTCAATTGGTGTTCCATGGAACACTGGTGCTCCGTGGACATAACGAAAGTGTTCTGCAACCAATCCCCAGCCCTCCCTCTCATGGGGGGGTGGAGGACTGAGTGTGGAGGAAGGAAGGAGCAACATGGCAATCTGACACATGCCTGGGACATTTAAAATGGCCCAGCTGCAGCAAAGCTTCCAGATGCACATAGGCATCTGCCACCACCTTGCTCTTTGGACAGTGCCCCTTGAAATACTAATTATTAAATGATCAAGGGAAGGGAAAGGTCAGGAAACAAACAAAATACTAAAAAGCATAATCCACCTACAGGTGAATTTGGCTATTTCTTTGGGTATATGACAGATTCAGACCTCCTTCAGGTGGCTCCCATCACAAGCGCTGTTACTATTGCAGTCTTAATTTTATGTACTTGAGGCAAAGCTAGAGGCTCCAATTCTGCAAACAGATCCATGCAGGCAGACCCCAGTGCTAACCATCACTGAAGAAATGGGTGCAGGAGCGTGTATGTGTGCAAATGATGTTGTAGGAGGCAGCCACTGTTCCCACCTTTACGTACACAAGCATTTAGCTCTTTCTTCACGTTCTTTTTATTGCCTACCGGTATATATTTTGAAGCAATTACTAATGTAAATGAAAACATTTTAAAATCTGGGCATATTGTACTCTACTTTGTGGTTGCAGAAAGGGGGCAGCATCTTTCTCTGTCCTTTATGATCATTATTATTACCGCAGTCTGTGATCTGCATTTGGAGTTTGCATAGACAGAACATTAACATCAGAAAATCTGACTCCCAGTACCAAGGAATTAATGTTGTTAGGGTGGCGCTTTGTGTCAAGCTTAAATGACAGCAAGAGCAACACACCACTACAAATTATCTCCAGCATGTACGGGTGAGCCAGACGTGCAACAGGTTAAGGCAGAGGGAACATTTCCCATCTGAGTATAAAGTATCATTAATTTTCTACTTACTACCTTATTCTGTGTCTTAAGGACACGGTCTGGTCCATCAGAGGAACCATTTTGTGAAGGGGAAGCCACGACGTGCTATTCCTCATGGTGGATCCCTAGAAAAATTCTGCAAAATGGATGCAACTACATCCTGGTTTCAAACCTGCCCTGGTGTATCTGTTTGCTGATTTTCGTTGTGCCCATAATTGCAGAATCTCTGTCTTTTTTGTCACACTGTTTCACCAGATGCCATTTGTTGTAATGAGCTCAAATTTTACGTTGCTGGAAGCAAAAAATAGGCTAATAAGTAAAGAAAGCAGACCATGAGACTTATATGGGTAGAATGAAGTGTAGATATCACTAATAAACCATCAAATTTCTGACAAATGTGAGGAATCTATTATTCTTGCTATTGCTCTTCTGCATTCTTAAGTGAGCAGAGGAACTACATAGGGAATGGGATGCAGGTAAATGAAAGCTGCTCATTTTACTAAGTAATAGAGGGGGCAGGTAAATAAATCAATGAATGTCAGAAAAGTGTGCAGCAGGAGCTGGGAAACTGGGCAAGATGGAACAACATTTTCCTTCACACCTGTGCAACCACAGTGAAGCCAAAGGAACGGCATCAGTGTAGGGAGAATCTAATCCAATAAAATAAATATCACCTATTTCTCATGTACAATAAATAATTTCAAAGCTTGAAAGCTCTGGTATTTTGAACAATCAACAACATTGTTTTCATAGAGTTTATTAAAAATAAAAGTTTAAGATAAACATGATCAATAAACAATTTAGAAAAACAAAGGTCAAAAACATTCCTCTTCAAATTATTTCACAGTAAACTGCAACACTGATTTCCACATTAATATACTGCCCTAGATAACAAAATGTAATGGGTACATGAGCAGATTGAGTGGAAAATTAATCTCTCATTCATTTAGTCAGTTAAATCATTATCTTCTGGAAAATATATTTTAACAAGCTAGACAATAAGTTAAACACACACCCCCCCGGATACCTATATTTAGTATTACACTTAGATATTTAAGACATTCTATTTTGCTTACGGAATGAGCATTTGTTTTTCCCACTACCTTTCCATCCACAAATACAAAATCTCCGATTTGTGACAAGACTGCACATTTTCTATCCTGACACTACCTTGTCTTTCCATTCCAAAGCTCTATCACATTGAGAAAACAGAGAACAATTGTACCTTATTTAATAAAAGTTCTGCGTAACACAGGGCTCTGAATAATAAAACCCATCAAAAGCAGATTGGCTTTAGGCCATGTGTAGGAACAACACAAAAAAGGCAAAAAGTACCACCTGAGAACTCATCCCTTCAAAGACTCAGTGCTCCACCTCATCAAGTAAAAGCATTACTAGGATTACTCTTCCCCTCCCCAATTTAGCCAAACCACTGAAGTTTCTGTAGTGTTTAACAAGCCAGTATTAAGTAAGGATGTGACAAATCCATTTTTTAAAGAACTTGCCAAACAGTGAATAATTTACTCCAGATTCAGTAGCAGGAGAGTACTGGAACCAGGAGGGCTGACAGAAATAAAGTGTGTGGTGCACACTGTAAATAGCAAAGACGACTCAGGGTGCACCTGGAACGGTACAGCAGTAAAACAGTCACTCAGATGCAGCTGTGTTAGCTACCCAAAACTATATTAGCTTAGATGCACATACCTAAAAAATTCAGTACTTATATATGCACTGAATACGAAACAAAAGATTTGTACTGGTAGCCATTTGCAGCTATTCCAAGCCAGTAACTGACAGAAAAGCTGTGACTTACAGATGACCGTCATACTCGGAGGGGGGGGGAAATCTGGACTACAGCCTTATTACACACAGATATAAAAACATCAAAACTGCTCAACTCAACATAGGCACCATGAGTACATTTGGCATTCATGTGTCAGCAACAATCCCACAGCTCCTGACTCGCCCACTGAGAAGAAGCTGAACAAATCATTTAGCTTCACTGATTTCACTTTGGAAGTACTTTTGACCCGTCTCACTAAATGGGTTCAAGCACAGGTTAAAATAGAAGCTACTATTCCGCAACCCTTCCCCAAAACAAAAACTGAGAAAGTTTACTGACCAAAAAATGCAGGTTGTAATGTGATGAGAGGAGATTGAGTCGTCAGATTTTTAAATCCAGTGATACACCAGCAGCAGCCTTTTGATTATATTATATTTTATATATTAAATCTGGGTGAGGAACTGACACCTGTACACAAATTAACAGCTTGGAGTTTAGTTAAAAACTGAGAGTAGTGATTCTCAACCTTGTCCATGCCATGACCCCAAGTTACAACCACAAGAACAAAAAAGTTTCAGGACTCCATTCCCAACACTAAAGAAAGGGAGAGAGTTTATGACCCTATACAATCTATTTGCAGCTCCTAGGTTTGCATCAAAGACCAGAATTCTGGATTGTCCTTTTATATGAAGTGTGTCCCGGTAGCACATGGCTCCATGTTAACAAACCCAACAGTGGATAGTGTTTCCTCTCACATTTACATAAAGTGGTTAATAGAAGACATCGCTATTTTTGTTACCTGAGCCCCAAGCTCAGGTTTTCCTGTATGATCTAAGGCAAGCCCACACCTCCTCTAATGTGTTTTGCCCCACCTTTTCATTTAGGGTTACCCTTGTATCCCAAGGTATCTTAGTGGTGCCTCTGCACAAAGCAGTCACACATGCTTTAGGGAACTGAACTGCAGCCCAACGACCTCTGAAGTCAGACTGACTGCCACAGCCTCTAGGGCAGATGTCTCCAAACTGTGGGGCACACGCCCCTAGGGCAACCCAGAGGGGAGAGAGCACGGCCTATGTCCTTGGCTCCTGGCTCAGATACAGCACCCAGTGTCTTGCTCCCAGTCTCAGCCCGCAGCCCTGGCCCCATTCACAGCTACAGACCACAGCTCTACTCGCATTCGGAGAGGAGTGGAAAGGAGTAAGGGGTGGGATAAAAAGTTTGAGGACCATTGCAGTGGGGAGGCTTTAGATCAATCTATCCTTCTCTGTAAAATATTTCTATGGTGCCCATCACTCTCATATCTCAATGCTCAATTTCTAAGCAAATTACGCACTTCCCCACTTAAGACAAAGCACGCTAAAACATTTGGTCTGGGTTCAAGTTTAATTTTCTCCTACCTATATCCTCACTTCAGTCTTTCCTTTCCATTTTTATAGTACCTTTTCCCTCTCAGCTAGCCATCTTCTCAGTTCTCTCATACTACCTTCATTCTCCTTCTTTAGCTGTCATAGAGAAGGCCTGATGCAAGTGTTGTGAGTAGTTTACACACCACCTATTAAGAAAAAAGGATTAAAGATGGAGACTGATCAGAAAACTGATCTTGACATCCTGGGGTGAAGAATACTAAGCATGGATAGGTCCAGTGGTACCCAACAAATTCTGGTTACATCCACGTGATCAGTAGACTTGAATGACATCATCCCATTCATCCACAGGCCAGATCCCATTGTACTGCACATTGGATGGAGAGCTTTTCCAGTCCCACATCTTCACAGGCACCATCCAGTCCTTGCCGTAGTTGGCTTCAACATATTGGAGGGTTTCACAGGGCACGTTTACCTTGAGTTCCACAAACTCAGTCCAACACAGCGTGAACTTGGGAAACAGGTATCTACGTTACAATAAGAGAACACAATAGTTAAGGTTTAAATATAGGTATGATATTCAGTACAGAAAACCTTAGCAACCAGTCCACAATTTGATTTTTAAAATTGTGAAGGAGAGATTGTGTATTGTGATCAGAACGTAAGGAAGAGTCAAGGACATTTGCATTTCATTCAGTTCTTTCCCTGCCTGTGACTTGCTGCATGGCTTTGGGAGATTCACTTAATCTCTCCACATCCATTTCCTATCTGTCAAACAGGGATAATAATGGCTGATCTACCTTACAGGGATGTCATTAGGATCAACTACTCAATGGTTCTCAGGTGCTTTGACACTGGAGTTTTATTACGGCTACATGTTCAGCACACTCTCCCTGATTGCTTCCCTCCAGATGCAATACCCTGAAAACATCAATCACAAAGAAAACCACAAGTGCCAAGGGGGGCCAAAGTAATATGAATTGCAACTTTGTGCAGGCTGCTCCTCCCCCTTCACACACCCCAGGCCAAATGAGACACACCACCAACCCCCAGATGATCCAGGGAGCCTAGGTTCCACTGACAACTTTGTCACTGGCTTGATGCAAACCCATGGCAACCACTTTGGGTTAAATCATCCTACACGCTAACATGGACGAATAGTAATTTTGCAGCCCCAGGGGCAGCTCTGAGGCTGAATTGTTACTCAGAATCACAATTCAGTTCCCGTTTCCAGCCTCGGCTGGCTCTCTTATGCTGTCCAATGGGAAACTGGGTCTCCACTCATTCTCTATTACTTGCCTGAGAGGAGAAGTAACAGACCAGTGATAGTGGCCTCACGCTTCTGATGCCCCCTTTCTCTCCTGTGCCAACATACAGCCAGGGTAACAACCTGGCTCTTAAATGCTCTGTACCTGTTTCCTCTTCCGTAAAAAGACAATGACAGTCATTTGTGACATGCTCTAAAGATGGTAAGATTATTAAAACTAAATGTTTTTTCCTAGTCGGTTTCTATGTTTGGAGGAAACCGTTGATTCTACCAGTGGTAGGAAGAATTTACAAACTACAGCACATGAGTGAACAGCAATCACAGGAAGGAAGGATTCAGATGGATAGTAATTATGGAGTAAAATAACTAGAGAGAGTGTCTGAGTCCCCTCTAGTCCCTTGGGGGGAGGGGGGAAATTGTTTCTTATTAACAGTATTCAAGAATTTCATGCATTTTACCTAACATTGTAGAACACTGCTACATCAAGTGGCCATTTTCTATTTCTGACTACTTTACTCAGTGACATAAAGAAGTTACCTCATCTTTCTCTCTCTGCATCCCCATTTGTGAAATTGATTTAACAGCTACCTGACTCAGGGAGTGCTGTGAGATTTAATTCATTAATGTGTAAGGTTCTTAGAAGTGCTTTGACAGAAAGTGTTATACAAGTGCACAGAACTATGATGAGTCAAATCTGGAAGAAAGTGGGTAAAATGCTGTGATAAAAAAGTTTCTACCTTCCCTTAAACTGACTGACTAAGGCATCCAAGTCTCAGAAACTGGAAGGGACCATGATAGGTCATAGAGTCCAGTTCCCTGCACTCACGGCAGGACCAAAGTAAAGTCCACTGTGGCTGTTGTGTTTAAATGTGATGCCATGTCACTGACTAGCTGTTATGTATTAAAATACTATTCCCATCCCCTGCACTCTCTGGGTGCGTCTACACTGGCAAGTTAGGTTGACTTAAGGAGGCTTAAGTCGACCTAAACAAAGCCATGTCCACACTGGGGTTTTATTAAGTCGACTTAAGCATTTCCTTAAGTCAATTTAACAACATCTAGTTTTAGGTCAACTTAAGCCTTAAGTCGACTCCTTGCGTCGACTTAAAGCCAGTGTGGATGGAGATTAGTGCCTAAATTGACCTTATTAAGTTGATTTAAAGCGTTAAGTTGCCTTAATAAGGTCGCCTTAACTTTTTCTAGTGTAGACATAGCCTCTGATTTTTGCTCTGTCCACTCAGATGAATGGAATAATTTATTCTTCCAGACCTATCTGACCTCATTGGAACAGATCTTGCACTTTTAAAATATATATAAAATTCACAATGGGCCTTACTCTCCTTACACACCAACCACTGTACATCTGAAGCAACTCAACTGCAGTCAACGAAATTATACTGGTACAAAATTGAGTTTGTGCTGAATGAAGACCCATATCTGCAGATGAGGCAGGATGTCAGCATCCACTGCCAAAAAATACCAAACTCTTCACTCTTGCAAGGGAAGTTCCTTCCCAACATTTTCTATTCTGAATGGCTGGTAGCAGTGCTCAGTGTTTTTATAGGTGCACAATGGAGCAGCTAAAATTGAAAAAGTAGACAACTTTTAGATACAAAAATACTGGACAGATTTTTCTTGTATACAACCCAGCTTGAGGCAGTCAGAGGTGTAGGACACCCAGAACATAGGGTGTCTCTCTGCCAGCCTGACAATTACTATTGAGGGACCTATCCTCCATGAGCATAATCTGCATGAACTTAAACCTACATCTGTTTACCTGCATATTTGATAGAGAAATCAGCAGGAAACTGGAAATGGGTTCCATGCTTCCTAAGACACTTTGTCATTACAGGGGCATGCTTCAACAACACAAAAGACATTTGACAGTAATGGTCTGTAGCACTTCTTGTGGACCATTACTGCAGAATCTCAATGAGCTGGGTTATTTTGCAAGGACAGGTGAGCCACTGCCCCCACCATAATCTCTAATCACATATAGAGAACCGAAATCTCATTGCTACAAAATAAATAAAAACAAGCACTGAAGGAAAAAATTGTAGGTTTGATTGCCCTTTCTCCTTGCAATTAAACTACTGTTTGTCTTAGTCCAAATGACATCTGTATAATGATTAGATTTCAAGACTGCTGCAGATTTTCAAAGAGCACATTGACAATACTGAATTTAACACCAATCTGATGCACCACATAAATGTCACTGTTTCTCTTCCCATTTCTCCAGCCCTCACTGGGCAAAATCTCTGCAGATTCCTTTCTTCTTTCTTGTTTAGAGGATAAAGGTGAGTGCCAACTGCTATTACTATTATTTCTACAACACCGCCAGTACAGTAACACAAGAGTATTTAATTACAGCACCTAATGCTGTAACAACTTGTTCAGCTAGTTTCCCTTTCAATAGATGTGAATTTTATTCATACTTAAATTTCTTGCCCGATTTGGCTTGAGTTCCTCCATTCCATGTGTGGTCATCCTCTTCATAGAAGAAAAAAATATCGAGTTTCACATCATCTTCTCCCTGAAATGAGAGTTCCAAGCTGTCTTCTACCTGACAGAAAGACAAATATGACTCACATACTCATATAACCATCAGGAAAAGATAACAGGTGGTTGGTTGTGATTTATTCCAGCTGGCATGTTACAGGGGAGTAATTGACTTGTTACAATCTCCCCCTCTAATGGACTGAAAGAGATACTGCAGAATAACCCTCAGTGGAGGGAAGTGAAAAGAGAAAAAAGCATCTGGCCATCAAGGAAACCCTTTAACAGGGCCTGTCCAAGAAAGCAACTACTCATCAGGCTGTTGAAGACCAGGTTCCATAACTATTATCCTGTATACATTATATTTGCAACAATGCAAGTGTTTCTTTAGCCAGATCTCACAGCACAAGTACTTTACTACAACTCAAAATAATGTAAAACTGATGAGAGCCATACGTAAGACTCAAAAGACTCCAATTTGAGAAGCAGACAGATTCTCACATAAAAGTGCAGAATAACTTCAATGAATGCTTTATTAAAAGGAGTCCACATTTAACATTCCTTTCTTCTCAAATGCTATGTCCACTAGCACCAGCTAATGATGAATCCTGAATCCAAGTAAAACTAAGACACGGCTGCTTGTGAGCTCACATACTGACATAGGGGTTGTATGGACCCTGATAAAACACTTATTAAAGGAATATCATTTCATAATGAAATTTAATCAACAATGAATGTTATTTTTTAACTCAGTTTTCTACATCTGTCAGAGACCTCTGATTTTGTCTCTTGCTCCACCTTTGTGATCCTCCACTCTTTTGGAGACTAACAATGCTATTTCTTGAGCCATCTAGGGGTCACTGACAGTCACCTCAAGGTACTCCTCCTGCAGTCCTTCCAGCCCTAATGGCTCTAAGAGCAAGCCTATGCAGAACAATACCCCTATAAGCAGACCAAATCAACATCAAAAGACGACAATCCTCTTTCATATTTAAGATTCTCCAGAGACACACACACAGCTAGAAACCCCTTTAATGTATTAGTATATACAGTGTAGACTTCAAAGGCAGGATCAAGACTTCATTATGGAAGGTGCTGTACAAAACACCCATTTTCCTTACACCCTACCCCCCCAAGTGTATGAAGTCAATGAGTTTACACATGGGTAAACTAAAAGTGCACAAATATATGCAGGATCAAGGCCTATTAGATCCTCTCTTCTAAAAACTATTTTAAAGCACCTTCAGACAGCCAGAACCCGGAGAAATCATTATGATGAAGGCAGAGTTCACAGTACAGATATGTTGCCCACTGACCTTGCCAAACCTGTGCTTCAGTGGTAGTCCTGCCCTCTGAAATGCTGGAATAATATCAGATTTATAGTCTTGTATGAAGACCCCTAAATCCACATCTTTGCTGTAAGGAATAATACTGCACTGTCTATACCAGCCTAAAATGAAGGAGGGAAAAATGAAATCAATCACATGGTAAATATACAGCTAGGGCTGAAACAAGGCAAGAATGAAGTGTCACTTGCCAATAGCTGAGATATTGTTGAGGAAAGCCACTCACCCCTTCTGCTCCCTCCTACAGAGACACCTGGTTCAGAAGAGCATAGGAAGCTACTCTACTCATGGCCTGCTGTCTCCTCTGAAAAAATTGGGATTGTGAGAGGGCCTATCACCACTTCAGAACAATCTCTTTGAAAGCATATTTTTTAACTTGCACTGTTTAAAGAAAACTATTTCTGCTCTAACAAGAGTCCTGCAGCACCTTAAAGACTAACAAATTTCTTAGGGCATAAGCTTTAGTGGTCTCCAACCCACTTCGTTAAATGCATGACGAAGTGATTTGGAGCCTACGAAAGCTTATGCCCTAAGAAATGTGTTAGTCTTTAAGGTGCCACAGGACTCTCGTTTTTGCTGTACACGGACTAACACGGCTACCCCTCTGGAACTATTCCTGCGCTGAGCCCTTTGTGACAATCTTAATGTAATATTTATGGAGTCCCAATTCTATTTTTAAAAACGGATTACCTCCTTCCAAATACTAGCTGTTTCTGCAATGTGAACTGCCTGCCTGTTGCTGTTAAGAAATGGTGAGATTAGAAACCACACAGGCTTCATTTCACCACCTTTTTTGTTTAAGCCATTTGTAAGTAACTGTACATCTCAAAAATGACACTCCATTTAAAGGCAAAAATAAACCCTAATATTTAATGAAATGCTAAAATACATGAATGATT
Organism: Pelusios castaneus; assembly: GCA_007922175.1. Classification (NCBI taxonomy): domain Eukaryota; kingdom Metazoa; phylum Chordata; order Testudines; family Pelomedusidae; genus Pelusios; species Pelusios castaneus. The sequence continues at coordinate 3,036,749 of ML685839.1, forward strand.
AAATCTGTGATTCTAATTTACTTCAGAATTTAACACTCTCTTTTGCCAATTATGAATTTGGGATATTGCTTTCCATCTTGACAGAGTCAATGGGTTACCATATCTGCCCTTCATACTCAAGTTTTATAAATAATTGAATCATACCCAACACCAAGTTTGTGTGGGATGCAGGAAAATCTGGAACTAAAGTAAAAGATAACTGAGAAGTATGACCCATCTGCATTTTCTCTCAAGCAACTTTACAGATTATTAGTAGTAACCTGGTCCTGCAAGCTGCTGAGAGCTTCCTGAGAGGTGTCTGATGTACTGAACTACTACTGACTTAAATGGAGAGGCTCATCATTTCACAGGAAGTGTGCCCACCAACGAAAAAGGCTCCTGGAAGGGATCATAGAAATGAAACTCAACTGCTTGATTTTATTGTAATTTGCAAACTCCGCCTCTTGACTTGGTAGCAAAGTTATTTTAACTTTACTAATGTACCAGACTCCTGCATTATACACCTGTCGGATACCAACTACTAACCTGATGCATTTAGCTGTCAATTTCAGCCCCCCACACTGGAATTAAAATGTTTCAGATTTTGAAAGGCACTTCAATGGGTTTAAAAAGCAATCAATATAAGCTCAAATACTTTACCAAGACACGTTCCACTGCTCAGCCAGAATCTCACTCCTAAGTTATTTAATATCAGGGCAGCCAGATGTAGTAACGTTTTTGCTTTTTTCCTAAACTCCATGGCATCAAGAGAGGCGTCATCAGGATACAGCTAAAGGATTAAGGAACATTAAACTACCTTCAGACAGAAATGCATGTTAATTTTGAAAATGTCCTTAGTTTTTTTTTTTTTTTTTAACAGGCAATTTTTTTCAAGACCTAGCCTCTTTTGTTAGTCTCTGGACATTATCCACAGCCCCACTTCGTGGCTGTTTGGACAATAAGAAATGAGAAAAGTAAAATGTAAATATCTAAACAATAAACGACCCCCTCTTTGTTACCAAACAGGTAAAATGTACAAGTCACTACTGACTTACTACTGGAATTATCCACACCCAAACCAAGAAGATGAAACGAACATGCAAAATGCTGTGATTAAACCTTTACCATGTTTACACTTGTCCACACTAAGGCATACTGAGCATGAACCTGCTCTAATTAAAGTCAATCATAAAACTCCAATGGATATCAACTGGGAACAGAACTGGGTCCACTGCAATTATTTTAGCACATTTTTTAATTTGCTTGGTGCCCCCAGTGTTAAAATTGTGTAATGAAGTCTCAGGTTTACACTAATTTCATTTGAGGCACAGTGATTTAAGAAGATCAGTGCATTTTCAGATTATTAGAGCACAAAAAAGAAGATCTCCATCCCATTCTGGGATAACTCTTATATGAATATCTCCCCCGTCCCCCCAAATCACTTTTTTTTAAAAAAAACCCTCTGAACAAGGTTAAAAAAACAATCAATTCAAAAAGTTACCAGCCCCTGAAAAAGAAGGATTTTGAATAAATGTACTCTTTCAAATTTAAGCAAAACACTACAAATGTCATGCCGTAATGCACGATCAATCCTATTGTGACCAAAATTTTAAAAATGACCACAAAACTGGAAATCTGTGTTTCGAATTGCAATGTAGTAAAACTTGTACACAAAGATTTTCGGGGTCTGATTCTTATTTACATCAAGGCTCTTTTTACAACTCTGACAGTGTAAAGAAAGTATGTGTAAATTTATGCAACAACTTTTCTGTTCTTCGTACGATTTCAAATGCAGAGACAAATGCATGCAGAATAGAAAAGAATAGATTAACCATCTTCAGTTGAGGAAAAAAGTTCTACTCTTCATTTTAAAAATAATTAGGTTTTTTTTCCTTCTGAGACTGAAGAGCCATACACTGCACTTACGCATGTGTTTGAATGTGTGAGCAGACCATTAAAGTCAAGCACATACATAACTGTTTGCAGGATTGGGGCCTATCAGTGGCAATCTAATTTACATATCAGAGGAAACACCAGTAGATTACTCTAGTACTCACCTGAAAGAAAGCCCGAGCATCTCTGTACCTACATTCAAGAAACCTAGAGTGCGACATCTCCTCTAGAAATTGGGACAGATTTTTTGGTATCTGAACTTTGAAGTCATCAATGGAAAGCAGTAATAGCTCTGGCCTGCAGTGAAAGAGAGACATTAAATTACCCTAGCCAAGAACACATCATCCATGACTAATCAAATGCACCTCTTCTCCTCTGACTCAAGCTGTGAAGCTCTCAAAACATGATGAGCACTTGAGCAGTTGCTAGCTACATCCAAATGTATTACAATAGACTACCACACAAAACGAGAACCTCTTGGGTACAACAAGATCTACAAACTCCTCTCCTATGCCAACACTTTCAAAACAGGGGCTAGTATTAGACTCCTAAATCCATATTCAGGCAACTACATAAATGGCTTATTTTTCAAACGTGCCAAATACCCAGCAACCTCTGCTGTGTTCACTAGATGCTGGTTGTTCAGAACATTTGAACAATTGCCTAAATATGGATATAGGAATCTGATATTAGCCTCTATTTTGAAAGTCTTGGCTCACACTAACAATTTAACAATAGTTTAGGCTTTCATGGCAACTGCAATGTTGCATGCCATTTAATGGTTAATGCCCTGAATTGTAAACGTTTAGACTCTTATTCGTTATATGTATAAGGTTAGAAGGGAAGTTTAATAATTCAATTAGTCTTAGCAAAAATCCCCAACCCATCCTTTCTTTTTAAACACATTGCTAGTGTTGGTCCTGTTCTGATTATCGTGACAATCTCAAGTAGCCTGCGGGAATATTATTCTCACAATGGGGCTTGTATGCATCTTGCGTTATCAAGACTACATCAACTGAGTGGACTTGCCATTCTTAGTATCTCACTGAAACAGTGCCTAAGTGAAAACAGCCTAGTTGTGGCTTAGAAGGCTCTGCTTACAATACAAAAGCACATATAGCTCAAAAAGGACAAAAATAGAAGCAAAGACAGAAAGAGAAACTGAGACGCAAAGAATCAAGTTACAAGCATTCCTGCCAACCATTCCTGAGCTCTGTTAGCAGTTTCCCAGAGCTGAAAAGTCATGCTCATTTCCCAGTGATGTTACTCTGTGGATTTCCCCACCCATCCCCCCTTTTTAACCTTTCCTTATTATAACTTACTATCATTATTTCAAACTCTACCATTTTACCATGTTTATTGGGCCTGATCCAAAGCCCACTAAAGTGAATGAAAGAATGTCCTCTGAATCAGGCCCCTATAATGAAAAAAATAAGAAAGTCACAGTTCAGAAAATCTGAAGTAAATTCTCTCAAAAAACCAACACTCCAGATCTGATGACCCAGAATTATAGGGAAGTTCAGATGCAGATAACATGGTTTTGACTAATTTTAGTCCAATTCCTATTTCAGTCAGTATAGTAACTTTAAAAATGAGAGAGAGGCGCATAGTTTGAGCACAAGACAAGGGGCAAATAATTTATCCCAGCTCTGACACAGACTGTGTACATCTGACAAGGTAATTCACTTAACCTGCTGCTTCAGCAGCCCTACTTTTACAGCGAGGATACTAGAATATCTCACGTCATGGGGTGTTGTGAGGATAAATGTTTGTAAAATGCTTTGAATATGAAAGTACTATATAGGTTTGATCTCAGTGTCACTGAGCTCAAGAAGTAATCTGACCTGATGCAGTGAAATGTAATCAGAAGATTTATCTTTCCCTCCCATACTGTAAGGGGTTTTTTCAATATACGTTTTTTCCACTTTCTGGCATTGGATGAAGTGGGACTTCACCCACAAAAGCTCATGTGAAAAATAAATTTGTTTGTCTTTAAAAGTGCCACAGGACTCCCTGGTTGTTTAACACTTCCATTGCTTTCAATGGCACAGGATCATATCATATGTTTCTACTTCTAATCTGGCTTAAATTATTTATGCCCAGTCAGAATTTTATTTTCTGGGGGGAGGCATTTTAGTAAAATTCTAGTTGGTCAGTTTTGAAGTAATCAGGCCTGCAAAACCACTGGTTTTCAATATCCATATACAAGCCTCTAAATAAATGGACCTAAATCTACTGCACCTGCAAAACCCCACATGTTGCATAAATATGGGTTCCTTAATTGCATGCACAAACAGGACGGGAGGGGTTTGACAAAATGGGTTCAAATGCATTTCTGACCCAGCTATGTTGGCATAAAAAAGGCCTCTCTCCAATATCCTTCCACATTAGGTACCATTGCACAGACTTTTGATGCAAAGGTAGCCTCCTCTTTTTTCAGTGCGGAGTGTCAGAAGAGAAGTTCTCTGACTAAGTTTTGATTCTATAGCATAATACAAAATGTGTGGAAAGAGGTTACACTTCTGTAATAGCAGATATTGCTAATATAACAATTTCTATCTTGCCTGACATATATTTACTTCAAAATATTTGCAACATAAGCTGACAAGCAGAGTCATTAAATTGTTTTTACTACTGGCAAGACGTCCTAATATACCTTTTTGGAAATCAAAATATCCTACTACAAACCAATGCTGGGTTGGCCCATGACTGGATCTCTCACGCCCATGTTAAGCCACTTAACCTCTCTGCGTCTCAATTTGTCCATCTGTAAATTGGGGAAAATGCCTGGTTTACTATTAATAGCACTGGTTTTGTCACCATAAATTCTTGATTCATCTGCATTTTCATGAACACACGAGATGAATTTCCTAACTTGCCTTTCAGAACTGTGAATTATTGATTTTAAGAGAGTGGCATTATTGAATGTACTATAATAGCTTCCAAACCTCCTTGTCTACCTCCATTTTTAACTTACTTGTTATAAGCTCCAGGGTAGCGACCAAAGTGTAGCTTTCGGAAAGGCACAAACTTTCTGTCTACATGTTGTTTCAGCCGCAACTGGCCATGCCAGACATAGTTACCGCTCCTCTCATAGAAGACCACCAGGTGGATGGCATGAGCTGCCAGTTTGAAGATATAGTGGAGGGGAATTTCTGTCCCAGAGAGGTCATCCATTCCTTCCAAACGGGGGTCTTTGCTCTGTATCTTTAGCCACTGGAACCCCATTTTTTCAGCAGCTCTAAACAAGCCCACCTAAACATTAGAGAAACAACACTTACTGTGAAGGGGACAAAAAACAAAGACTACACAACACTAGGTGCCAATTTTTCATGCACTTACATAGCTCCTGATTTACTACACACAACTTAGACCAGAATCGGGCCCTACCTATGCCAGCATGTCTCCTAAACCTTAAAAGGACAGTAACCTCCCATGCACATTTTTTTCTATTTGTTTTCCCTTCCCTAAATCCTTCACCCACCTTACCCACAGCAACACCGAAATAAGTTTGTTTTTTAAAAAAAAAATAAGCTTAAATTTTCAGATTTCTCAGGTTTTGTGGTGCACAATGAAACCTCATGATGGGTTTTCTCTTTTGGTGGAAGCCCTATAATCATACAATAGAAACTGGGAGGTGAAACCTCTTCCACACTGTAGGGCTTGCCTACGTGAACATTTAGGTCAGGTCTACACTATACACTTACATCAGTAAAGCCACATTGTTTAGTGGTGTGAAAAATTCACACCTTTGAGTGACGCAGTTTCCAAAATAGTGCCTGGTGTGTAGACAGTGCTATGTCGACAGGAGAGCTTCTCCCATTGACATACCTACTACCTCTCGCAGAGGTGGATTAACTATGACAGGGAAAGCTCTCTCACCTGCATAGTAGCATCTTCACCAAAACACAGCACTATACCCGTACACAAGTCCTTAGCTTGCAGCAAGCTGGGGTACGACTCTACTCTGCACTAGCCTGCCGCACACCACTGCCAGCGTGGAACCCACTGACGTGCATTATCAATTCATGAATGCACTTTGATTAGTCCTGGTTCATAAAGAACTAGATCAAAGCGCATTAACGAACTACTGAGGCACATCAGCAGGGTTCAGACTGACTACATGTGGCAGGCTAGTACAGGATAGACTCGCACCCCAGGGTGCTGCATACTAAATGATCTTGTCAACAAGCCTTACTTAAACCCAGCTCCCACAGAATGTTCTTAGAAAACTGCCCCTGTGTAAATAGATACACACACACTTTTTAACCAGAATGATAATAAATATCAATACTGACACCGCCAACCTCTGTGCTACAGTATAGATTCTACTGTGAAACAGTCCACTCTTCCTGATACCTTTTGCAACTACTCAGCACCCTGGAATTCTTTTCTTCTCTGAATCCTACCTCTCTAGCCATTAAAAACCAAACTACATACATCTTTCCATCCACTATCAAATACCTCAAAATGTTCTGTGTTTCATCCTCCTCATATTCTATTCTACATAGGTTATTATACTATGACCGTCACTGTAGAATTCAAAGTGACTTCCAGTAATGCGTTAACCCATGTGGCAACATCTATCTTGCACTTGTTCAGATATGTCTCGAGACTAGATAATTTCACTGCTAAATTAAACAGTGATCAACATGACAACCACCTCTCCATTCACACACTGTTTCCAATCTATAGAGCCCTGCAAATCTGCGGATATCTGCATTATATCCATGAACATCTGCATCCGTAGATACAATGCAGATATCTGCTGACAATTTCTTGCGGATGCAGAGTGGATACAGAGCCACATACTTATATCTGTGCAGAGCTAGAGCCCTGCAAACTTGCAGATATCTGCATTATATCCGCATCCGCAGATACAACATGCATATCCGTGGGCCATTTTTTGCAGATGCAGATCAGATGCGGATCCACACATTTGTATCCACGTCGGGCTGTACCCATCTATCTTTGCCTGTCTCAACCACAGTAGCCTCTGGTGATAACAAAATTTCCTCTAAAACTGAATTCAAAGAGTGAAGTGCTTCTACAGAGAAAAAAAATTCCTTTTTTCCATTGTCTTTTTTATTCTCCTTAACTTAGACCTTTACTTTGCATCCAGTGCAGAAACCTTGAGAGAGTCCTTGACTTTGAATTTCCTCGTTTTCTCTCACAGCACATTGTCTTTAGTTTTGGATCATCCCCAGAATTCATGCTTACATTGAACCTGACTCATCTGATGTAATTATTTATGCCTTGATTATACCATGACTTAATGGCTGCAAACCATCCTTTTATAATCTGCATAAATCCAGGGTGGACAAAATTAGCTCACAGCTAGGCACCAACAATTTTATTTTTGGTCATCAGAGGGTGTTCCTCCATTACATTTCTGCAGTGGAGCAAGGCAACAGGCTACTAAAACTAGTTGCCATGGTGACCAGAAACATACATTTGTCGAGGCCCAGCATAAATGTTAGCCTAAATTTCACAAGATACATCAAGTCCTTCAGCTTTAACATATTCCTCAAGGAATAGAAATAAGATGATGAAAGAGAAGAATAACTTCACTTAAGACTTTTACAGCTCTTTTCAACTGCAGATACAAAACTTAAAACTCCTCTTTTATAGATGGCATCACTATAGCAAAAGAGAGTAAGTCAGAAAAGTGCCCTGACTCTCAGACCCATGCTCAGTTTCTACATGCTAAAATTAGCATTGGCAAAGAAAAAAGCAAGGAAATAGAGCTGACTTTCTTTACTCAGACCTACACCACCATTTCTCACTAAGTTTGAGTAAAAGAGCTATGTGTCTGCCTGTCTCCTATTTTTCCGCTTCCTTAAAAAACTTATTTAGATTTGTTTTGAAGTCATCTTAATACATCTTGTGCAAGTTAATCAAACAACACACATTTCCAGGACATATTCAACTGGTGTAATAATTTTGTACAGATAGCTTTTCTTTTTCACTATAGCAGCGTCTTTGGTCACCAACAGTTTAATTAAAATCTCATAATATAAAAAATAAATGACAAGGTAACAAGAATACAGCAGTATATGGCTGGTGTACATTATGAAACAATCATATAATGCACATTAACAGCTCTACTCCCTCTGCAAGGGATACCACTCAACATTTACTATGGTTAAACCACGGGTGGACCAAAATTGGCTCACAGTTAGGCATCAGCATTTTCCTTTTGGTCACCAGAGGGTGCACCTACAATACATTTCTACTAAAACTGGTCGCCATATCAACCAGAAATATAGATTTGTCGAGGCCTGGGCTATACCTATGGTAAGTTTCTATTTCTTTTTCTCCTCCCTTTCTAACAGATCTCTCTTCTTCTGAAAGATGGCAATCTCTCACCTCTGTTTGTGCATGTTGTGGACAGTGGCCCAGTGCTCCTTGGGATACTTGGTTGATTCTCACTTCACTGGACCAGCCTTTCAAACATTTTACCTGAGCTCCCTCAAGAGTGCTGACAGAGACTATTCCAAGGCTTGACAGAACCCAGGCACCAAGTCACCACGGGTTTGCAGCCTGGCTCCAAGCTCTGCTGGGGAAATGCTGCAGAGAAGCACCCTCTGGTGACCAAAAATAAAACTGCTGGCACCTTGCTAGAAACTACTTTTGTCAAGCCCTGGACTATTCTCTCCCAAGGGCTTGCCTACCATGTGACTTGAACAGACTATTGCATGACCGCCTTTTACTTCATGAGGTTTCTAAAAGAAAATAACTAGGTGCAACAGCTTTAGACCAATTCCATATCGTGAACTTTAAACTTGTAAGTATTTATATGTGTATTCTGTTCAGCTATTAATCCTGTAATGGCTGGGTGCATCATAGCTTGCAAAAATGAAAAAAAAGGGAAAACCTTACTTCGTGCTTCCATGTTTTGTCCAGTAGTGCAAATGTGGTGAAGTCCCTTGGAGCACAGAAGTATTTGCACTCTGGACTGATGCCATCAGAAGAGCTGCTGAGCTGTTCCAAGTCTTTATGAATTAATCCCAGAACCAAAGGATCGATGAGATACACTGGTACACTGTGACTGGACACTAAACCAAGGAATTTCTTAATCACGTGCTGTTTGGAAGAGCAAAAAAATAAGAATCAAACCACCCTACAAGTGTGTAAAAGTAAACATTTTAAAACTATGAAGCCATTAGGACTTGATCTCTCTCAATAAGCCTTCTGCAGTAGGAACAGAATGGAATAAGCACCTAACCTGATAGCACCGAAGGAGTTTGCACACACACATTTAAGAACAAACCCTTCACTGACCGGCTGTATTTTATATGCAATAGCAGGTGTATGATGCAATCCTTATGTGGGCAGACAGGAGCTCTCATGTCCACACATTTTCAAGAATTCTAAGCTTTTGTGTTCAGTGTTTCAGGCCAGTGCATTTCTTGCTTTTCAGCAGAGCCCTCTACTGGGGGGGGGAGGGGACAGGCCAGACCAGCTCCTGAGACACTGATCATTAGACCACAGCAGCAAAATGGAGAAAGTAAACTGTGAGTTTAACAAAATATATTGGCCTTTTTCACTTATGAAATAAGTTAACAAAAATATATACAAATTGTGATATTCATATGAATTAGAATTAAAATTCCTTACAAGACTGCTTTTTTAAAAAGTCCCAGTCAATAGGTTTATATGCTCATCTGAGCCAGTCATCTTACAAAATCATCATTCAACTTCGGGATGAAGAAGAGTTTATAATTACACTTCACAGCTATTATCTGCCAAAATAATTAGCTTTTATTCACCACTTTAGGTTTTCAATGCATTATACGCATATTAACTAATTAATTCTCATCAACATGACAGAAAGGTAGATAAACGGTCTTACCTTATTTTACAAATGGGGAAACTGACAAGACGACTGAAGGAAACTCTCTGATCATAAAACATGCTCATGGTATTACTATTTCAAAGTGTCTTTCGCTGTGGAACAGGCAAGCTCTAATCAGGAATTTTTACATATTTATTTTTGTGGGCCAAGGGAAAAGAATTCACAGATGAATTTCAAAATTATGCTGAGCAAATCAGGACACTTCATCACTCCATTTAGTGAAATGTGCAATTCATGCCATCTACCCTGTGTCAACTATGCTGTTTATAATGGTATGGTTTCTGGTGTGTATAAAAGGTGCATTGTTCAGGCAAACTTATGTGGCACACTCTTTGTTTGGACCTCAGTAGGCCTAGAGCTCTCTGATGTTTTTACGCATAAAAAAGAACTGTAATGGCTAGCTGCTTCAACAAGATGATCCAGTCTCTAGGAGGGTGATTTGTTAGCTTGACTCAGATACAGATATTCTTTAAATAAGGTAAGTTCACATTTCCATGGAAGATTAAGATCAACAAACAGCAATTTATTGCACTGAGACAGCAATTAAAAGATAATCTAATCTAACACTGCACAATGTACAACCAAATGCCTTATCGTGCAGTTCTAATGGGAAAAGTGTCTGTAAAAAATGGCACTGCAGAGTTGCATGTTCATCACACCTGAGTGATTCCAGATCAAATGTGTTCAGTCAAGCAACTTTGCCCCACCCTCCAACTACCAGCCCTGCAAACTGAACCTAGCATTGGAATATCAGGCTATGTTTTTGTTTGGGTCACGTGTTGTGCCCAATAACACAGATTTCTGTATGTCACACTCTGCCACCTGTAGAACACAAATGGCATTAACAGGGATGCACAAGTGTAAGTGACAACAGACTGTAGCTCAACAAATTGCATTTAGGCACCAGCTCAGTAGGTGTTTCACAAGGAGTGATGAAATCCATTCCCCGCCCTGAGCACTGCAAGCCAATACGACTGCTAGGAAGATAAAGCAGTAAAAATATTGCATTTTATCATTCAACCTGCCTCTGAATATCAAGGAGTAAATCTGCGTGAAAAGGAACGTGTCATTTTTAGAGTAATTTTTTACACAGGAAATGCTCTTCAAGCTTACACTTGGACAAGAGGGACAGGGAGATAGTCCTAAAGTCAAGAAGTTCCAGGAATTTAGAGAAAGGGAATAATGTATGGCTTGATTCTGCAGGATAAAAACTGAGAAACAGTGCAGTGAGCCACCAGCAGGATTGATCAATATTCTACTTTGTTACTAACAATAAATAAAGCAGAGGTCTTCAATCTGTTGGGCCCTCAGAGGAACGTTAGTGGGGCACAGCAGGGTCAGCCCCAATCAGCCCCAACCATGGCTCTGACCTCAGCTCTTGGGCCCCCTTCCGACCATTGTGCCCCGGCAGCGCTCTCAGTCTTGACCAACCTGTCCCTGGCACTTGGCTGCAGCCTCAGCACCCCGCCTCAGCCACCAGCCACTGTTCCTGACTTGGCCCTTGGTGACTGTGGCCCTGCTCCCAGCCACAGTCTCCAGCCGTGGCCTCGCTCCCAGCCCCAACTGGGGATAGGGTGAGTAGGTGTGAACAGGGATAGGTGTGTTCTAAAAAGTTTGGGGACCACTGCAATAAAGTCAAATAAAAGTTATGGAGCTACGCCTACAGGCTGTTGAACTAAAAAGAACATGACATCCAGTACATGTGACAAAGCACTGAGTAGCTGGTTATAAGAAACGTAGCTTCTTAGAAGCCCTGGACATTTTGGCAGTTCTCATATCTGCCCCTGCTTTGACTTTCCCCAAATATAAGTCTTGAACACATCAGAGTATCCATTACTCCTGGCTGGCAGTTCCAAAACATCTTTTAAATGGCTACTATGCATCTCACTTACAAGCACAGGACTGTGTTTAAACCAAACGGCAAAGCCACGATGCACTTTTCCCATTGCACCCACTTTCCTCCCTTATCAGCAGGGCTGTGTTCAATGCAGGCACAGAGCCTTATTCACAACACACTTTTCTAAACAAGTTCCGAACAAATACCAAAAATAACCATTATAACTTTGGCTCTCTGAGCTTCTTCCAACACTGCTGAGCAGCCTGCAGCATTAAGCCCTAAAAAAATTAGCCAACCAAAATAGATCTTGATTCTGAAGTACTAATAAGACCTGAGGCACTGCCTCCAACCAACAGAGTTAGGAGCTGTACCTTAGAAAGGGACCTTTATCCCGTTTCTGAAGAGCTTTATAAGTCAACAAACAACTAACATGAAACTGGAGTGACAGCAAGCGAAACAAGGTCAAACAACTAGAAGGGTATTATATAAGCAACTATCGGACAGTAAAAATTTTAGCTGATGATTTTGTGTCCGTTGCCTCCTATTAAACAAGCTGGAATTCCAATAAGCAAAACATTTCAATATTCAGTTTGGAAGGACACAAAGACATGGATCAGAAAAAGGAAGACAAAGCCAGATCCTGCAGATAAATTTCTTAAAAGATGGAACAGTGTCTTGAGGACTATGCAAAGAGAAGGAGCTCTAAGGTCCTCAAAGCCACAACCCTAGTTCCAAACCACCCTTTTGAAAACATGCAAATGAGTTGCTGGCCTCAGCCCAGTTCTGACCAGAGAGAAGTTAACATCATTAAATTAATTAGCATTAATTGTAACTTGTGCTGGTTCTCTCAGCAAAAAGGGGCAAGGATTGAACAGAGGTGGGAAATTATTTCTCTCTGAGCCCTGAAATACCATTTATATTAAGCTTCAAACTGAGTTGAACGAACTATTTAAACAGTTCCAGCAGAATAGGTTTCAATAGGCTTTGAAACCAATACATTATATATGGGTGCACAGGTGCTTTGGAGAAGTTTGCACTGCACTCCCATTAGTGTACCTAAGTGTATTTTACGCATAAACAGAGGACTTCAATGTTTAAATCCAACAATTGGATACCTTTCACAAGATTAAAGATTATTTCTAGCTTCTGTTTTAGAGTCTTGGCCCAATTCTAAATCAGGTTCAATTACATGCTGTTTATATAACTCAGGGGATGGCAACCATTGGCATGTGTGCCTACTCCCAGCAGCACTCTGCACTGTGGCTGCTCCCCCAGCAGGGCCTTGGGCCACAAGAGCCGTGCACCGCGGCTCCTATGCCCTGCTGGCCCACTTTCCAGCTGAGGGCAAGGGCCAGCAGGGAAAAGGCACCACCGGGGAGCTTCTGTCCCCAGCTGGCCCCGCCCCAGCAGAGGAGAGGAGTTGTGCAGGGAAGGGGGGGAGAGGAGCAGGGAAAAGGCTCCTGTCCCCTGCTGGCCCTGCCTCTGGCACTTGCTGGCCCTGCCCCAGCATCTGTTGAGGGTGCCGACCCCTATCTAACTTGTCCCTGTTATTTTAACAGGATAAGTTATTATTTACTTCCTGTATCTAAACTATTTTGTTATACTGATGGCATCATTACAATGGCCAAGTTCCACTCTAGAAACAAGTGCATTTCAGAAGTGATGGCTATATGTAAAGCATACAGGGTCTGATCCTGATGCAGTTGAGCACTCACAATTCCCCTGTACTTTAATAATCGTGTTCAGAGCAGTAAGGTCAAGGCTGTTGCCATTTAAAACAACAAAATTCCCAACGACTAAAGCAGAAGCAGAAGTTGGACCCTAATATGCAACTCTATAAGAGTTCATTGATGCAGAGGATGCTGTATAAACAAACAACACTGTACATACCCATTGTGTGCTGTCTTGTCCTGACTGGCTTCCTTTAACTTTTGAAAAAACAGCTCCATTCTAGCAAGAACAAGGACAAAAAACATTTTGAAAGCTAAGACGTCCTAAATGCTGGCTTTGCTTAGACTTCTAAAAGGAAATTTTATATATTCACAGTTTTCACTTTATAGTTCAAAGATTATAGTTTTAAGTCATTTAAATATAATGGAGTAAAAAGCATCACCAGTAGTATTCACTTAATATATTTAGAAATATTATGCAAAGATTGCAGGATCTAGCCTTAGGTTTCCAAGTCAGTAGACCAATTAGTATAAGAAAAATGGACAGATGGATAAAAATACATTTAAAAAAATCAAAACAATTGGATTTTTAAATATTTAAATTAAATAAATTGGCTGCCTATGTTTAGGCTTAAACTTGTTACAATCTATTAAAATAATTTATATTAAATACAAAAAAATATTAAGCAGGACATGTTTGCTGTCAAAGTATTAAAAAAAGTCAAACATCTGAACTGGTGGAAGTCATTGGCTTAGCATTTGAAATCAGATTTTAGTGAAGTGCTAAATGAGATTTTAAAAGCAGTAGCCCCTTCTGCATTTTCAGCGAGAATATCTTCTTCATTTCAGTTTGTTCCACAAGTTCAGTGCACTGCAGTTAAAAAACAATTGGGAGTTTGAAAAGCAAGAAACCTTGTTTTCCTCTTCTATCCATGACTAAAATCAAGGTGAGATGATGAAATCTATTAGTTCAAATGAAGACATGTTAACCAGAAATAATAAGTTACTTTCACTAACTACACATACTTGCTCTGTTTAATAAATTGGTTAGTTTTAAAGGCAAAATATATTTTGATTTTTTTACAAGCATGCAGGCTATTTAATGTAGTTTAATTTAAAATACTGGTTTTATGCATTTTAACTTGAATTTGAATTTCCATCCAATGACATAACACACAGGTAAAAATTAATCTAGCAAATAAAAAATGCATCAGTCACCATTTTCTAACATAAAAAATATACAAATTAAGAACCTAAGTATCTTCTTTTAGTTATGCTATATACCTGCATAAGTAAACGTGCATAAATGCAGTGTAACCTCCTAGTTAGCAAAAAGAAGCATCACATTTATTTTAAAGGCTACTTGTAGTTGCAATCAGTGTTTCAATGGTTACCAACCACTAAAAATCAAGCTTTCTTTAGGAAAACAACTAAAAAGTACAAATGCAAAACACAATTAAAATACATTTTCTAAATCAAGGTTTCCTATTTGTTGATTAAAATGAGTGATTTTAATCAATCCACCCTGAAAAAGGAAGAAGAAATAATACCAGTCACCCATGAGGAACACTGAGGAAAAGTCATACATGAGGACCAGCGCTGCGACCTGTCAAATATATGACCCTCAATGAGTAAGTCTGAGAAGGAAGATATTTGTGTCATACAAAAATATTTGTGTTAAAGCCTCAGATCCCTAGCTACCTAGTGGACAATGATTTCTAATTCACAGCCTGGTTGTGGACAGCATATGTGGATGCCAGACTGTAATGTCATGTAGCACTAAAACCCCCACCAAGAGAACTAAGCCAGGAAATTAGATACTAATAGACTCTCCTAAAGGAGGAGAAAGTAAAGGTATACTACTACCTTCAGTTTTTGTACTATGTATGTGCTGAAATCTGGACATAATCTATGCAATCCTCAAGAGGCAAGATTTCACTTCTAGCACCATCTCATCTAATTATTGCCTTAATTTGCCATTATGAAAAGATTATATCTAACCACACATGCTTCTTTGTTCTCAATCAATATAATAAAGTAAGATATTTACATTTGGTGCCAAAAAGCTTTACAATGGAGCAGGTTAAAAGTGAGTGATTCTGCAGAAACAGTAGCTTCTTTTAATACTAACACAGTTACTGAAGAGGCTGCCAACTATAAATTGCATTCTACCTTTTTGCTTCCCAAAACAGACATACAGAAGCTCTCAATTTGTCTCAGGTTTCAACACAAAATCATACATCAGTCTGCATTAAGTCAAGATGCATCCACCTGGAAAGTGTAAAAAACCTTTTGATGTACCAGATTGAGCTCAAACTTTGAATTTGCCCAGTTCCATCCAGTGTAGTGTCTGTCTGATTTCAAAAGTAAAAGCTTTGTCTGGCTGGCAAAGTGGCCATAGACCAGGATTAAGTGTCAAATTCTAATCTCATCTAGTCTATGCTACCTGCGCACTGTGTCCTCCTGGGTAATTTAATTAATTTCTATATGTCAGTTTTATGGTAATAGTTGTCAATCTTACAGGGATGTTTTGAGGAACAATTAGTTAATGTTTGTAATGTACTTTCAGCATATCAGGTGCTCGGTACTATTTTTAAAATGTTTTTTGCTAAACTGAGGCCTTTAATATGTTTTTTGTTGTTTTTTTTACCTTTGGAGATAAGTAGTACTTATAATAGTACAACTGGAACAGAAGAAACACTGAACTTGTCAAAGTAAGAAGAGCCAAAACCACGTTCTTATTAATTCTCTGCATTAGTCTTCAGAGTTCACTTGATTATCATTTGAGAGCAGCTCAGTCTTTTTCATCTTTTCAGATTGCATAGTACTTCTCCGCTTTTCTGTGAGTAAAGGAAGAAAGTCGCTTAGTTTAAGAAAAAAAAACATACAAAAAATCTACCTCTAATAACAAGATATGACAGTTCTGAAAAGCTAACAGAAACTATAGTAAAATATAATTGTGAGAACATAAAGTACTTACAGAATAAAAAAAGTAACATGCAAATTATGACTAAATGAAATAAGTGCTAATCAGTGACACTGCTGGGTTTCTCAATGTTACCTTTGATAAAATGTATTTTAAACAAACAAAACCCTTCAAACTGCAGCAAATCTAGATGCAGTCTTAACTATACAAGAAAGAATGACATCTACGAAAGCTAATGTAGTGAGAATAACATCAGAGTGCAATTATTGTATTTAATAAGAACAATCACATACCAAAGAGGAAAAAAATTCAACCAAACAACAGTGACTATCTAAAAAGTCTCATCACTTGGGGAGAGGAACAATTATTGCATTGAGACCACTTTGTTCTTTAACTATAAAAAAAAAAGAAAAACCAGGACCAACGACTAGGAAAGTTTTCCTCTTTTGTTTTATTTTTCCCTTCACATGACCAGAATTTGGGACAGCTAATGAGAATCCAGTGGAATTTCATTCTGTGAGATCAAATCTTGCATTTGAGGAGACACCAGACCCCACAACAATCATACATACTGTATTACATCTTGAATTATGTCTCACATACTGTTTTTACTCTTTCTTCATTCCTGCTCTTCCCTAGCTAAATAGATACCACCATTCCCTGTCCATATAAAATGAGCTTAGAGTAAAACCGATGATGCTAGTCAACTAAAGGTAAACTAGAGCTTTAAACACTATCAGTCTAAACACCGACATCTGTATCTTTCAGAAGAAGAACACAACTACCATTCAGGGAATCAAAGTTTGAGACGCCAGCTCAACCTGTCACTTTCTGAGCTGACAAAGACTGGGAAATCTGATGGCAGAAAGCACTGGCAGTTCTTTTCTAGCAGGCCTTTCAGCTAGTAAATACACTGGATTCTGCTGTTGGTGCTAGAGTAGAATCCAATCAAACGCCACAGTGTCTGATTTCACCAGTAAAGGCTTTGTCTGGTTGGCCCAATGGTCTGCGCTCAGGTCACCCTATGCAACCCACTCAGTGTCTAGAGTAATTTAAGAATGGCAGTTTTGTTGCAATAGCTGTAAATCATCCTTCCCCCGCCCATGTATTCTGAGAGACGTTTTGATTGTTTAATCTCCTTCCTTTGAAGCATCACAGGCGATCAGGCACGGGACAGGGAGGGCGCGGCCTGCCCGCACTGAGGTAGCAGGAACAGTCGCTCTCCGGTGCTTGGCTGGCCGAGATCTAACGGATCAGGTGGGAGCAGGGGAGAATTTTCTCCCCGGGGGCGAGAGGCGGGTTTTGCTTTTCCCTGCGGTGTGCGGGTCCCTTGCCAGGATCATTACCCGGGTGTCTCTCTCTGAACCCTCCCCTGCCAGAGCAGGCGCCTCAGACAGCTGCGCCCCGTCTTCTCTGCCCGTGGCGCGCTCCGCTCTGCTCTCCTCCGGCTGGGCCCCGCGCGCTGCGAGCGGGCGGACCGGGCGACGCAGGGTCCCGTCTCGCCTTCAGTGCTCCGACCCCACACAGCCCCGGAGCGGAGCACCTCGCCATGGGCCGGGACCAGAGCCCGGCCGCCCCCCTCAGCCACCCCACGCCGGCTGCGGGCCCCAGGCGAGCGGGGCAGGCAGGGCCTAGGTAACCAACCTGGGCCGGCCGCTCCTTACCTGGGCTCAAGGCACTGCTGCGGCTGCGGCTGCGTCAGCCACCGGCACGGTTGGTTTTTTTTTGCAGCAGCCGTAAAGCAAGAGAGCGCCGGAGGGGGGGGGAGGGCGGCTGTCACGCGGCAGTGACAGCCGGCGGTTGGGGAAGGAGGAGGGCGGGCTTGCGCACGCGCGCGGGGCGGGGCTAGCTCCTGTGGTAGCGCCTCAGCCCGGATCGTGGGAGACCCCGCCCTTCCCGCTGTCACCATGGGGACCGAGAGCCCGCGCTGCTAATACTGAGCGCGGTTGCCCTTTCACCCCGATCCCGCAGAGAGTGGAGCAGCTCTGTAATGACAGGACTCACGCACCCGGGAGGTTGGGACAGAGGCCGGTCAGGGCTACAGTCTTGCACAGAGACCGCGCTGGGGAAGGAGAAATGTGCAAGAGTCATGGCACGAGCGTGTCCTTCCTCCCCACTCCTGCTGCTACTTATACGCTGCAAAGGGGGGGAGCCTGGCACTCTCCTTCTGCAAAACCAACAAGGAGGCCGATAACTTTTCTTAGTCTTTAAAAGTGTATTTAGACAACAGAGTCCTGTGGCACTTTTAAAGACTAACAAATTTATTTATCGCATGAGCTTTCGTGGGAGAAAATTCTCCCACGAAAGCTCATGCGATAAATAAATCTGTTAGTCTTTAAAAGTGCCACAGGACTCTGTTGTCTTTCTACAATAGACTAACACGGCTACCCCTTTGAAAAGTTATTTAGCACATGAGCTTCCATGGGAGAAATCCCACTTCCTCAGATGCATGAAGATGGAGAATTTAGAGAACTATGTTCTCATTCACTCCATCTTCAAGCATGGGACAAAGTGGATGTAGAAGAAAGTAAAAGGTTGAAATAGACAAGTAGAAGCACCTCGGTGCTGGCCCAGGGTCCAACAAAGTAATCCAAAACTATTGCAGTGTACCTTCCAAAGAATGTGCTGCAGACTTGAACTAAAAGGTACTGACAAAATACAGGTTGTAAAAGTCTGACTTCACTAAAATTGGCAAGAAACAAGCTAAATTTGTAATAAGAATCAAAATGTACCTTGAAGAAGGTGGTGCTGGGTCGCTGTAACACCAAAAGGATTAAAAATGTTTTGCATACTTTGGCCCATGCAAAGGTAAGGTTTGGCCAAATTATGACACTTAAATGGATGGAAATGCCCAGTAATGCGTGAACCAATCAACGTGTGAATTAGAATATAAACCAATCCATGTAAGGTCCTATAAAAGTAGGAGCCCTGAAGCTCAGACCCCAGGCAGCCAAAAGGGGTAATGAATGGAGAGTGCTACCACCCATTGAGCTGTTCCACTGCCTTGAGAGTACGTGTGCTGCCAGCAGATCTGTTAACATAGATCGCTTGCCATTGTGCTACATTGCAATAAAGCCTAGGCTGGCACCTTTGTTTCTACAAAGATCCGTGGTCTTGTTGGTTTCTTCAATCATGAGTGCTGCCTCAGTTTACCTCTTGCACACAGGGTACGCCTGGGCTCCAAATCACTGAACTAACCGAGTTCTCACTAAAGATTTGAGCCAAAGGTAACCCAAAGTGTTCACCAAAGGAGCACCTCAGCTTAGGATCATCAGGCTAACTCAGTCCCTGCTTCAGATCCAAGCCAGGCTCTAGATCACTGGACTAACAAAGTCCCCACTTATAGATCTGAGCCAGGGGTAATCCTGAGGGAGCACACCTTCAGAGCTTCATGCATGCATTCAAAAGCTAATATCGGTGCCAAAGACAGAACACTAATAAAGACATCTCTCGCCTGACAGGCCTAAACTACACGGCCCATAGTGTGTCGGGACCACAATGGGATTTTTTTTCTCTCTCCCAGGAAAGATCATGCAATAAATAAATGTTCATTTTTAAAAGTGGCATATAAGACTCCTTAGCTATTTATAGGCTGGGGTAAGTCCGCAGGCAGAAAGGGGAGAGGGACACTTGCTGGACAAATCTTTCTTTAACAGGAGAGAGAGAAAACTTCCATTGCACTTTGGCCAAGCAGCAGATAGGATGGACATCTATTGCCATCCCTGCCCCAGCTCCAGCAGCTTTCATGCAGCCGAAACCAATATCAGGTTTGCCAAGTTTTCATTACTTTTGACTGATTGGAAGATTGGGAATTGATTACAAAACCTGACTTAGCAAACTTTTTACTGACATCACTAAAAATATTACATACAATTTCACACAAATGTGTACTCACACTAATCTGTACCCAAGAATCTGGAGTTTCGCAATTGTTTTAGCTCCACTTAATTGTTCAAGCAGGGTCTTTGGGTATGTGAAATAATAAAGTCATGATCAGTATGGTTTTCTGATACAAGAGATTCTGAATGACGATAGTCACTGTCAAAATACAATAGGTTTTATTTCTATTCAGTTTTACAGACATTCTCAATTATTTACAGATTTACTCAGTGTTCAAACTACCCTTTTAGACAGTTGGCAGTTCTGATATGGGATCATGACTTAAGGCAAAGATATGCTAATACTTCAACTTGCTCCTGGGTCCTTTGGACTGCAGATCGCATCCTGTGTTCAGCAACTTTTATACTATTCATGTCTTCCAACCTGATATTAAGTGAAGAGTGCACGTGCTGTGCCTGACATTTAAGTAGATGCTTACAGCCATTACAAAGAGAAAAGGAAAGAGGCTAGTTAGGCATTACAATTGTGCTGGATTTTCTCTGTAAAGTAATGACTTTTGAATGGCCAGTCCAGTGTTTCAGCAAATAATTGCAGCATCAGTGGACAAAATCCTAGTGCTTTTGGTTAAAATCATAAAAAGGGAAAAAATGGAGAGGACTACTGCCAAGAGGCAAGTTTTTTTTTTAATTTTGCAACTTCAATCCCTATCATTGTGTATAGACTAAAAAAAACTGATGAATAGAAACTGTTAACATTCTCCAGCAGTGTTGCCACTCAAGGAGGACAAATATATGCAAGTCGTCCTTTGTATAAGCAATGAGCCCACAGAAGAAAAGTTTACAACCCTATTTGTTTTACTATGCTGAAGATGGCATGTCATGCAGACAGTTAAGAGCTCCTATTTGTACTTATTTTATTCCCTCTCCTTTGTTCATCTGCACTCTGTACACCACACTGATGGCATTTTTAGTAATTGCAGCATCCGTGTACCACAGTCTCTTTAATCCAGACAAATCTGCTACATAGGAGATGGAAGGTGATGGAGTGCATGCTAATAGACAGTAAGGCCAGAAGGATTTCATCTAGTCTGACTTCCTGTGTAAGTTACAAGCCACAGAACCTCACTCATCCATTCCTGTAGTAGACCCCTAATCTCTGCCTGAGCTGCTGAAATCCTCAAATCATGATGACAAGACTGCAAGTTACAGAAAAATATTAAACCTGCAAGTGACCTAGGCTCCATGCTGCAGAAGATGAAAAACGCCCAAGGTCTCTGCCAATCTGACCTGGGGAGAAAATTCCTTCCTGAGCCCAAATATAATGATCAGTTAGACCTTGAGCACATGGACATGACCCATCAACCAGACATCTAGGAGAAAAAATCCTCTGTAGAAACTAGAACCCTCCCCATCTAGCGCCCCAGTCACCAGCCATTTGATATATTAGCTGCTAGCAGTTGCAAATTACCTGCAACGATACAGCTAGTTTCATCATGCCATCCTCTCCATAAACTTCAAGCTCAGCCTTGAAGCCACTAAGGTGTTTTGCCCCCACTATTCCCCTTGGAAGGCTGTTCCAAACTTCACTTCTCTGATGGTGAGAAATCTTCTAATTTTAAGCCTAACTTGGTTGATGGGCAGTTTGTATTTTTTTTTCTTGTGTCTATATTGACACAACATAAATAACTATTCTTTCTTGCTCGTATTATTTAAAGCAATCACGTCTCTCAGCTTTCTTTTGATTATAGGCTAAAGCAAGCAGAACACAGTTTCTTAAGGTATGCTTTTTATTCCTCTGATCACTTTTGCACCTGTTGCAGTTTGAATTCATTTTTCTTAAAGAAGATCAGAATTGCACACAAGATTCCCGAAGAGGTCTCACCAGTGCCTTATATAATGATACTAAACACATCTTGGTCTCTATGGGAAATACTTCACTTGATGCATTCGTCTTTTTCACAGCCACATCAGTGATGAGCCAATACACACAGGTCTTTCTCCTGTCACTTCCAACTGATATGACCACAGCTTCTAGCAAAAATTTGTCAGTCCCTAAGTGCATGAATTTACACTATTAAATTTCATCTAATTTCTATTAGTCTAGTATTCAAGATCTAGATTTTCCTTGTATGATATTCTGGCCCTCCTCCCAATTTGTCAATACTTCCCAATTTGTCATCTGCAAATTTTAGTTGCTTTCTCACTTTTTGTGCCAATGTCAGTAATGAAAATGTTAAATAAGATTGATCTCAAAACCAATCTCTGAGGAACTCCACTAGGAAAAGAGCAGTTACTTACCAGTAATTGCAGGTCTTTGAGATGTATAGCTCATATCCATTCCCAATTAGGTGTGCATGCGCCTCTCTGCACGGTCACTAGAAAGCTATTTGCCCATAGCATATCCTGTACAGTCAGTCTCAGCGCCCCATGGAGTCCCGTGCACATGCCACAGTATACGAGGTGCCGCTGGCCCCACATTCCTCAGTCCCTTCTTTCTGATAACTCCAAAAAGCAGGGGCAGATGGTGGGTACAAAATGGATACAAGCAACACATCTTGAAGAACCGCAATTAGTGGTAAGTAACTACTCTTCTCAGAGTTGTTGGTCATTTCCATTCAAAATTAAGTGATTCACAAGTTTTACCTTGGAAGGTGGGTGGAGTTATGGTTGATCTGAAAAGCCACGTCGTCCCTTGCCTCCTGTTCGATGGCACAATGGAATGTGAAGGTGGGGAAAGATGACCAGGTGGTAGCTCTGCAGATTTCCTGGGCTGGCACCTTTGCAAGGAAAGCCGCAGATGAGGCTTGGGCTCTGGTCGAGTGTTGTCATCACTGAAACAGGCTGTGGAACCTGGGCTTGCTGGTAGCAGGCCTGGATCCACAACGATATCCGCTGCAATGATACCAGCAGGCTCTTCATCTGGTCCACAATGACCATGAAGAACTAGGTCGATCACCTGAATGGCCTGGTACGCTCAGTGTAGAAGGCCAGGGCTCTTCTGATGTCCAGCATGTGCCATCTCCATGCCTCCTCCATGACATGGGGTTTTGGAAAGAAGACAGGGAGAAAGATGTCTTGGTTACAATGAAACAGACAACCCTATGCAGAAAGTCCAGGTGTGGCCTTAACTGTACTTTATCGTTATAGACGACTGTATGGGGGACTCTGATGTCAATGCTCTAATCTCAGAGACCCTCCTAGCTGAGGCAATAGCCACCAGGAAGGATACGTTCCAAGATAGGACCAGCAGTGGGCATGTAACCAGAGGTTTGAATGGTGGTCCAGTTAGTCTAGCAAGGACTAGATTAAAATCCCACTGGGGTGCTAGGTTGCGGACCTATGGGTAGATCCTCTCCACCCCTTTCAGGATCCTGGAGCTCATAGGGTGGGAAAACACTGAAATCCCCCTATGGGTTGATGGAAGGCCGAAATGAACCTTTAGAGAAGCTAGGGCTAGGCTCTATAGCTTCAGGTGCATTAGGTACTCCAGGACTGCCTGTATGGGCAAGGATCCCGGAGCAGTGAAATGGACATTCATCTGCAAAGAGGTCCATGTGGGGATGACCCCACCTGCAAAAAACTGAATGAGTCACATCTGGGTGCAGTTACCAGTCGTGCTGTGGTAAAAAATGTCAGCTGAGGAAGTCGGCGTCATCATTCTTCATTCGGAACATGTGAGAAGCCACTATATGAAAATTGTGCCTTACCGCCAGTTCCAAAAGCCAATGGCTTCCTTGCAGAAGGAAGAGGAGCAAGCTCTGCTCTGACAGTTTATATAGTACATAGCTGACATCTTGTCCATCAGAACCTGTACCACCTTGCCCTCTAATAAATGAAGGACGACCTTGCGGGTGAGGTATTTGGCCCTCTGCTCTTTCACATTGATGTGGAGGTTCATTTAACTTGGGTTAGTGGGGCCCACCTCAGTATCAACTTGGGCACCCAAGGGAGAGGCATTCGATAGCAGGGTAATTGAAGGAATCTGTTCCTTGAAGGGAACTCCTTTCAGGACTGATTGTGGTCTTTGTCATCATTGTAATGCTGTCAGAACCTTTGGGGGAAGTGTAACCACTCTCTCTAATGAGCATCTCCAAGGGTGGTATACTGAAGCCAGCCAGGCTTGTAGAGGCTGGAGGTTCAGGTGGGCAACCCTCACCACGTAGGTGGAGGCTTGCCACGTGGCCAAACAGCTGTAGGCGGTGCTGGTTGTTGTGGTGGGGCATTGTTGCAAGTTGGCAACAATAGCTGACATTTTCTGGAACCAAGCCTAGGGAAGAACTACTCGGGCCTGGGATGCTCAATGACAAGGAGAAAGCATAGTCCACATTGGTGCACTGCCCCAATAAATTATGTCCTGAACTGGGTTCTGTTTGGACTTGGTCCAGGCAACTGGACATGTAACACATGAGCCAGACACTGCTCGGGACCTGCCCCAATAAGCCAAATTGTCCAGATAGAGAAAAACGTGGATCCCTCTGCCACTCAGGTAAGGGGTTATCACCACTACATATTTCACGAACATTCTCAGGGCTAGGGAGAGGCCAAATGGGGGGGGGGGGGGGGAAATGAACTGGTAGTGGCAACAACCCAATACAAACTGCAGGAGTTTTCTGATCAAG